>PVLD010000237.1:0-335368 GCA_004027595.1 Dinomys branickii
TGTGTGTTCAGGCTAACACATACAGATATACACTATTAATCTAATTTCCTGTCTTCGATTATTGCTTAGCATTAAGTGATATAATACAATAGTAGAACCATGTTAGCCCTCCTGCACATATGTATATTCATGAATATTCCTCTATACATACATACATACATTTTTGTCTTTTTCTTTTCTCCTTTCCTTCGTCCCATTCACATGACCTTTCTGAACACCAGCACCAATGTCCCACCCCAGGGGCCCTGGCCCCCAACCTGGGTCTCTGTAGACAGCCGACCCTGCCTAGCCCGGCCACACACCTGGGGCTCCTCCCACAACAAAACTTCCCAGCTCTGCCTGGGCATCCCTGGATACCTGGTACACCTCTAGATACACCAGGCCCAGGGCCTCTGCAGCTGCCCCTCCTCCCCCACCCTCAGGGAACAGCAGAGTCGGCACAAGCTCTGCTGCCCACAGCACCCAGCCAGCTTTTGCTCCTGTGGGTGCTGCCTGCCTTGCAGTGGTCCCAACAGCTGCTCAGAAGTTCCCGAGTCCTCTGGGGGTACAAGTTTAGCGCTATCGTGGGGGAGCACCGCCAAGTGTCCCCAAGGAGTGAATGAAGGATCTATCCCTAGGCAGTGGCCTCTGCCCCCAGAGGAAGCAAGGGGAGCCCTCCCCTTTGCCTGCCACCTCCACGGTCCCCTCCCAAGGACGCTGGGGGCTTCCTCCCTAGTCGGGCCCATGGTGGCCACACGCCCCCAGCCCATGGCCCAGCTCACCGTTAAGCTGGTTGTAGACCACCTCCTCCAGGTGGTCCAGGCGCTGCAGGATGGCCTCGCGGTCGGCCAGCCCTCCGGCCTTGCTGAGCCGGTTGCGCACCCGGCGGTCTGCAGCGCGCACAACCTGCACCAGCGCCTCGGAGCGGGCCTGCAGGCGGCAGTACACGGAGAACAGCACAATGCCCACGAACACCAGGATGTTGACCGTCAGCAAAGTTTTGATCCTCCTGGCCACCGCCATGGGCAAGGCGCGGCCGGGGCCGCCTCCCTGCGGGGCCTCGGGGGGCCCGGGGCGCGGGAGCCTGGGCTCGGCCGGCCGGGGACATGGGGGGCGCGGGCGCTGTCCCTCAGCACCGCGGCGCCGGCTCCGGGGCGCGCAAGGGGCGCGCGGGGCTGGGGGCGCGGGGGCCCTTGCTCATCGCCGAGCTGGGGCGGGGTGGGTGCCGCGGCCGCGAAGCCAAGCGATCGATCCTTCGCGCTCTCCCTCCGCCACCGGTGCTGCCCCGCCCGCCCGCACCGGTGCGCAGTGACGCGGCCTCCTCCGCAGGCGCCGCGCCCGCCCCCCAGCGCCGGTGCGGTGAGTCCCGGCCGGCGCGGTCCGAGCCCGAGGAGCGGGAGGAGCTGCAGACGCTGGGAGGAGCCTCAGGGTTCTCTGCGCCCGCGCGCAGGTGGGGCCTTCGTGCACGCGCGGAACGACCTGCCCGTCCCCTGCCTGGCCGCAGGGACCCTCACTCTTCCCTCAGGGCCCGGCAACGAGAAAAGAGGAAAGAACCAGACCTACTGTGCACCAGACCCGCCCCAGACCCCCAGGGGGAGGCCCCTTGCAGGTCCCAAGTCCTGCGCCCCAGACCCGGAGAGAAGCAAGCTGCCCTTCTGTCTGGTCTGGCCCCACGCTGGCATTTTATCCCCGGACCGCTGGATTCCTGGGAGGGACAGGTGGAAGACCAGAGTCACATGGCAGCCGGCAGCCGATGACTTGGGCGTGGGACTGAGTCTGTCTGCCTGCTCACCACTCCGTCCTCAGGGCCCGCAATGGTTTCTGTCGTGTAGTTGGTGCTCAGTAAATATTTGTAGGGTGAATAAATGATGGCATGTTGTTAGGAGGTCACTTTGGGCTGAGTCCTCGGTACACACAATGAGTAAGACACTGCCCTGGGCTTCCCAGCTCCTGGCTGTGTGTGTCTGTGTGTACACATGTGCAGGAGTGTGGGTGCACGTGTGTGATGTGTCTACAGTGTCTACATGCATATGTGTGTGGTATCTGTGCATGTGGTGTCTATCCACTGTTCACACATCTGTACACATTTGTGTGTGCATGCATCTCTGCATGTGCGTGTGCTTCTGTGCATATGTGTCTCTACATGCATGCATCTCTGTGTGCCTGTGTCTCTGTGTGCATGTGCCTGTGCTTTCTGTGTCTGCATGTGGCCCTCTACATGTATGTATGTGTATCTTGCATGTGTGCATGAGTGTGTATGTGGGCCTGCATATGATGTCTAAGTGCACATGTGTCAGCCTGTGTCTGAGTGTGTGCAAATATGTCCATGTGTATTGTGTGCACATTTGTCCACATCTCAGTGTGCATGTGTGTTGGAGTGTGCTTGCTCTCTGTGTTGTCATATGTTCTCTGCGTGTGCGGATATCAATGTGCACAGTATGTATGTACCTATATATGTGTGTGACTGTGTAGGGGCTCAGGGATTTTGGCACCAAAGCGACTGTGTAGGGGCTCAGGGATTTTGGCACCAAAGCCAGCATGCTCTTCTCCAGCATATGCTTCCTGGCTTCATGGTGCCAGCCCTCACTGCACTTAGGTTTTCTGCCCCTTGGGGATGCTGGGAGAGCTGAGAGCCCCACCTCTACTTCCTGGCTGAGCCTGCCTCTTGCCGAGACATTTGTCTGGAGGACTCCAGTGCATACTACCCGGAAGGGCCCGCTGTTGGGCGGAGGCCAGCCCTCCAGTCACTGTCTGGACAGAGCCTGGGGATGCACTTCACTGTCAGCCAGGAGACTCTGACCAGGCACACAACCAGGGACCCAGGTCTGCTTTTGATAAATGCCCACTCTGAGTCCCTTCGGAAAGACTGCGGACTCTGTGCATACGATACCAGTGCTGCATGCCTTCCAGCCCTGGCTTCCCAGCCCTGGCGTCACTGCTCTGGGCCCTCCGTGCTGTGCTGGGCTTGCCTGGCTCCTGGCCTTTGAGACCACCAACGGCCGATTCTAACAGCATCCTCATGGAGACAGACAGTGATGCCCAGCTCTCCCCCAGGAGAAACTGAGGCAGCAAGGAGAACGAGTCCCAGCTTAAGGTCACCTGATGGCAAAGCCTGGGTCTGGGATGTAAGCCCAGACAATTTGGCTCCAGAATCCAATTTATCAGCCACTTGAGAAAAACCCAAGTGCTTCTCATCCTGTGTTTCTTGAAACTGATGCTAGTGTGCTGCGGGGGGAGAAAGCACCGTCTGCCAGAGAGAGCATACCGCGCTTCCTTCGGCAATCAGTGGGGAGCAGGGCTCCCAGCCCAGTGTCAGTGTCTGGTGAAACCTCATTGCAAACACAGTGTCCCCTTGGGCCAAGGCCAGCCGGGTGCTGCCAGGGGGAGCAAGCCCATCCCCTGGAGCAGCACCCAGGGAGGCTGGGCGTGCCCACTGCCTCCCATCACGGAGCCGACTCAGAGAGCTGCTGAGGGCCATGCCTAGGGAGAGTTTGGCTTTCGGGTGAGGTTCACTAGTCCCCCTAAAGGTGTTTGGGGGCAGGATACACTATGTGGACCACCTGCACCATGTGGGGAGCAGTGAATGCTGTCCCACGCTGGGGACAGGACCCTGTATATCAGTGAACTGTGCTCTTCGACTGCAGCAGCTGAGCAGGTAGGAGCTTTACCCCAACTCCCCACCCCAAGTACCAGCTTCTGGGTGGGGAAGGACTAGTGTTGAGTAGGGACCAGCATAGCCATTTCAGAGCAGACAAACTGAGGCAGAGTGGCAGAGCAGAGTTGGGCGTGGGCCTAACACGTGCAAGTGGGAGTCCTGGGATGTCAGATTCATGGCTGAGCTGACCCCTGGGAGGGGATGGTGCTCTAGACCTCCTTCCTCCAGATGCAGGCCAGGGAATGGTTATTTAGACCAAAGTCTCTGAGCCACAGAAAGCCAACAGCAGCTCCAGGACACGGCCCAGAGATGGGGCTAACACTCCCTGAACCCCACCTTGACCCCATGCCCCAACCCACACCACAGCTGGACCAACTGTGGGGCTATGCAGTCAGCAGAGAAGCCCAGGTTTCCTTGTTTGCTACAGAGCCTGTGGTTGGGTGCCAAGTCCAGCTGGTGGCCCCACAGCCCACTGCCCCTGTAGGCAAGCACTTGGAGCCCAGGCAGGTGAGTCGGCTCACAATGTGCCAGGGGCTGGGAGGGGCACAGTCACAGGCCAGGAAGAGATGCAGCGCAAGGTCCTGGAGGGAGGCAATCAGAAAGAAAAGGAGCAGGAAAGACAGAAACAGGGAGAGACAGGGAGAAGGAGACAGAGCAATGGACACAGGGGTCTCTGCTGCTCTTCCTGGCCCCTCCTGCTGTCTGTCACCTAGGAAGGCCTAGGAGCCCCTCCACACATCTCTCTCTCACAGAGGCACCACCTCCTGTGGCTCCCTACTGCTCAGAGCCTGGGTTGGAGAGAGTGGGGATGAGGGGTGCAGGCTCAGCACCTCCAAGACAGCTAGAGATGGTGGCATCTGGGTCTGACTGAATCAGTGGCCTGGTCTTTGAAGGAGCCACCTCTTGGGAATAGGAGGTGACCATGACTGGAGAAAGTGCTTTGATTTCCTCCACACAGAGTTTCTCAGACCTCAGAGCAGCTTTTTTGTGGAGGACAAAATGGTCACGAAGCCATTCTCATTTCCACCTACTCAGACAGGTGTCAGTGACTGTCCTTCCTGTGCCCTCAGAAACTGGTGCAACTCGACACATGCCCTGTGCTTTGCTCCCCAGGCCTGAGGCCAGGCCCACAGCAATACTGCCCTGACACTACGAGGTGCAGCAGGAGCAGGCATGAGGTGAAGCAGCCCTCGTAGCCCCTTGGGCATGGGCCCTGCCCCCCATGTGGCAGGTGGAGCCCTGGGCCCCTCTTGCCCAAGCTAAGGAATTAGGTGAAGGTTGGTGAGCAGCTGTGGCAGCTCTGGGTGGTGGAGTTCACCCAGGGTCTGGGAGAGGCTCTGCACTTAGGGTTAGGGCTGCTCCTGCCTTGGGCTCAGCTTTGAGGCAGCACAGGGCAGCACAACACGGCCCCTCCATGAGATGGAGAAAACCCAGGACCCAGGCGTCCCTCACACTGGCCCTCAGAGTGTGGCTTGTGACCCAGGGTGGATGTTGCGGGGTCTACCCCACTCCTATAGAAATGCTGTCTGGCTTGGGGTTCCCAATCACCCCTCCCTTAGCCTCCTCCCTGCCGGGGGATGGGTCCAGGCTCAGGGCCAATCAAGATGCTTCATTTCGCTGGCCACTGGGATTGGCTCACAGACAGACACCTGACCAGGCCAGGCCAATGGGATCAGGTGTGAGGGTAAGAGGTGTTTATATATGTGTGTAGGGGGGTTGCCCACCCCTTCTCTCACTGTCCTCGGCGCTGACAGTTTCCTCACTCCCTTGCCTGGGGTGAGTCACCACTGTCACCAAGTGGGATGCTTGTACAGTGCTGTGTCCTGTGTGCTGTGTGCTGTGTGTCCCTACCCCTCACCAGCATGGAGAGGGCTTCATGGGCACCTGCAGAGCAGAGTTGGAGACCCAGGAAACTCTACAGAGAACCAGCAGTGATGCATCCATACAGGCACAGACCCAGCTATGCGGCCGTCTGTCTTCTCTGCCTCAGTAGCTTTCTGTACGTGACAGGCACGACAGTGTCTGTAGAATCTTGATAGAATGTGGCTCTCTTAAGGACCCCCGGCTGTCAAGGAGCCAGCCTGAGACCTGGCCTCCTGAGTGGTGAGAACAGACCCTGCGGTTTCGGAGTTGCCAAGTTTGTGGGTGTTTGTCTGGGGCTGCCAGAAGCAAATGCAGAGACTGTAAAGCAGATTTAAGTAGAGCAGCGACAAAAGCTGCATGGGGCGGAGGAGAGGCCCTGGCGCTGGTCAGGTAATGTGAGGAAGCGCAGCCTGAAGAGGGCGTCCTTCCTTCCTGCCGCTGCCGCCGCTGAGCAAGATGCCAAGGGTTGCCGCAGCGGCTCTTGGTCAGGTGTCATCCTGCTGTCTTCAGAGCTCCCAGAGCTCAGGAAAAGAGGCATGCCCAGTGCTGAGTGGGCGTCCACAGCGTCCTCACTGCCATGGGATGTGAGGTGACCGGCCCAAGGGCTCCATCCCCAGCAGCGGGTTAATCCACCTGTGGGTTCATACAAGGGCATCAAATACACCATGAACGTGTAAACTTTTTTAGAAACTATTACATTAAGAGACACATTGCCGTGAATGCTCCTAGAAACACTCCCCTGACGGTGACCCTCCCACTGCCCACCCCCACCCCATTCCGGGCACTTTCTGAAGCAGCTCTGAAGTCCTCTCTTAAGTATCTGTGTGGAGTGATCAAAAATATGGTGCTACTGAGCAATTGCTTTGAAGATAACAATATGTGATATAACAACTATTATTAATCTCCTATCACCTTGTTTTGAAATTCTCTATCATTTTTTGTTGCTTTGTTTTTAACTTTGTGCTTGTTTTTAGGTTTTTTGTTTTGTTTTTCTCTGTAAAATAAAATTTTAAAAAGAAAAAAATATGGTGCTAGCTCCAGCCAAGTGCCACCTGACAGAAAGGGAGGCTCAGCAAGGACAGAGGACCCCAAGTGCGTGAAGAGGCGACCAGAGCAACAGGCTGAGTGTGGAGCTCCTGAGAGTGGTTTGCAGCCACACGGCTTTGCCTGTGATAAACTTCAGATATTCACCAAGTTCTCCTCGACCATGGCTTGTGGTTTGCTGGAAGTCACAGAAACAGGAGGGGACCTAGGGAGGGCAGGTCACTTAGGGCCCGGATCTTGTCCTCCCCTCCTGGCTATCATGAGATTGCCACTCTGTCCCACCCCTCGGCCCCGTGCGTGACGTGATATGGCAGAGCTAGGACTGAACATGAGGCCCCAAGTTGTGATGCCTGAGGACAAGCAATGCCACCCTCCTGACAGACCTTCCTGTAACCAGTGGGGCTGGCACTGCTCAGCCATGTGCTTGGGAACTGGTGAATACCCAGATGTGAAGTCAGGGGCTTCAGACAGGGATATAGACATGTGATCCTGATCTGTTGATGAAATCCTGTGACCAAGGCTTGGAGGAACCTAACTATCCCCAGCAGCAGCTCTGTGCACACTAACACAGTGCTCATGGGGACTACAGAATATAGCCACTGAGAGCAGTGGGAACACACACACACGCACACACACACACACAGGTGCACAAGACTGCGATGACATCCCGTAAGCTCTTGGATCCAGCTGTACTGGAGCTCTCTTCCATTAAATGACTCCTGGCTATGGAAATCAACAGAGCTCCTAATTTGGTGAAGCTGGCTTAGGCCTCTGCAGTTTGTTTGAATAGTCTACCTTCCTAGCAGGGAGGGGCTTCTCCTTTTGGAGAAGAGGTCACCCCAGAATCAGAGGGAGACTTTCCGTGGAGTTCCCAACCTATCTGCCCCACAGGTACCTGGGCCAGCACTACCAGAGATGTTGGGGAGCCAAAAGCAACAAGAGGGGGACACAGGTCCAGGCCCTGCCAGCACCCCCCTGCCCCTCCCCCAGAGCACGGTGACATTTCCATCTCTGTCTTCTCCCACCCCTCAAGTAGCTCTAACTGGAATTTTCAGGCTGACCTCACTCAAGATAAGCCCAGGGAGATCCTTCCACAGAAAAGGGGGGTGCCTGTCACCAGTGTACAAGGGCTTGATGGGCCCCTCAGGAGAGGCATACGCTGCTCCCAGACCAGTTGCAGCATTTGCGGCCATCAGGTGCTTGCGAGCGCTTCCCGACTGTTGTCCCAGCCCACTCCACAGCCTGCACGGTGACACTCCTGGCCTGTCCCCTGCAGTAGGCTGAGTTCCCTGCACACATAGGAAAGGACATTGCCTCCTGCTTTCCAATGTCCCTCTCCTGATGGCCAGAGGTCCGGCAGGGCCCTCCCTGTCCTGCTGCTGTCATCTGCCAGGCTTCTGGTCCTCACTTCCTCTGGTGCGCACGTGTGCTGTGATGGAAGCACTGGTGGTAATGGCTTCGGGCTGTGCACGGCGTCCTAGTCTTTGCCCAGGGACTAGAGCTGCCTTTCTGATGGTGCCGATCATCACTTTCTCTCCTTGGTGTCTGATGGCACCTGTAGGGGCCCCATGTGCTCTGCCCTGGCCAGGAAGCTGATCCTGGAATTTCACAGGGAGTTCAGGTCCTGTTTCCAGGCCCTGCAGGGAGGTGACCACAGCCTTCTGTGTATCTGCTTTGTGGGTGCAGAACATGGCTGGGGCTTCATGTTGAGGGGCACAGGGACCAGACCCCCAGGGCCAAGAGTCAGGCTAGGGTAAGAGGAACAATGGTGTCCTGTGGGTGGGAGCCCCTCCGTACCTACTGGGGTCCTTCCCAGGTTGGGGCAGTGACACAGGCGGCTTGAGACACAGTGCAGGAACATACGTAGCTGGCATGCTCACAGAGAACCAGCAGGCAGAGACTTCCAACTGGGCTTCTGCTGTTAGTCATAGGCATCACTGGGGAGGGAGGGGGAGCTGTGGGGGGTGGGGTCATTGCAAGCTGAATGATTCATGCACTAGAGAACACAGTGCCCACACCCTGTGTACCCTACAAATTAATTCTTAGGGGCAAAAAATATCAGTGCTCTTTTGTAGCAGCAAAAATAAATGAAAAGCATCAGGCACACACTTCTTGTTGTTCTTCCCACCCCCACCTGGAGACTGATGGTTCATCAGGGTGCAGGAACAGCAGCACAGGGCCTGTCACAGCTCTCACCTGCTCCTGGCCGCACATGCACGTGGTGTCTCAGACGCACGCACAGCCTGGCACACATAGCACCTCACTTTACCATCCTGTGCCTTAGTCCCTGTTCTGGGAGCCCCGCAGCCCAGCTACCTCAGGCCAAGCTCCCGTCTGTGGACACAAACATGGGAGGCTGACATGCAGGTCAGGAGTCGGTTGGTTGTAGGGTGCAGGGACCCCAGTGTAGAGGGCGGGGTCACCAGGGGACAGGAGCCCTTTGCCACTGCCTTGTGGAGCTGATCTTAGTGTGGACCGTGATGGGCAGAGCCAAATGTGTCCCCTCTGGGCCCTCAGGGCCACCTGTCCCTGCTGTCACCTGGCCTGCTGTCCAGCAAACCCTGAGAGTTCCCTGCATCAGAGTCACTGCCATGCCAGAAGGCTCTGGGCCGGGACCGTGACTTTCAAATCCCACAGCTCAGGCCTGGGACTTTGCCAACACACTCACTACTGTGTAATTTCATCTAATTGATCAATTAAACCCAAATAATTCTTAAACCAGCCATAATAACAGTTATATAATTTCAGCACGACATATAATTTTCTTAACAACTTTATCGCAGGAAATTGCTCACCAGGATGTGCCGTCTGCCTTTGGGGAGCTGTGGGCTCTTAGCGGCCAAATGTTGGGTGCTGTCCTTCAGGTGCAGGGACTGGAGGTCTGGGGACACCACGAGAGGAGGCAGCTGGACAGGGGACTGGGTCCCCCACCCTCCCCTTTAC
Source organism: Dinomys branickii (assembly GCA_004027595.1). Taxonomy (NCBI): domain Eukaryota; kingdom Metazoa; phylum Chordata; class Mammalia; order Rodentia; family Dinomyidae; genus Dinomys; species Dinomys branickii. The sequence continues at coordinate 9,485 of PVLD010000237.1, forward strand.
TCCCCAGGGTGCAGGGCTGAGGGACGGGGTGGTGGACGTGGCAACTGCTGCCCAAGCTGCTAATGACATGAAATCACAGCCTCATTGTCAGATTTTATAGCTGTTACCTACTGCCACAGTGGTGCTACCCAATAAGCAGCCCCATACAGACTCCAAGAGGCAGGAAGGTTTTTAGCTTTGCTCAAATACTGATGGCCCTGTGGGGCCCCTGGACAGACTCACCCCAGGTCTGTGTCCCTGTAATCAGGAGGTGGCTTCACTTGGCATCTGTGCCCATGCCTGGCTTGGGCTCTGCTGACCACTGTCCCCTGCAGCCTGGCTGACGCACGGCATGGTGACCATGAGTAAGCAAGGCCCCTGTGACAGTGACCCTGTGACAGTGCTTCCTTAATGACAACCTAAAAGGGCAGGGCTCTCAGCTGCCCTCATCGTGGTCACTTGGCCCTGTGCTTAGGGCTCAACAGAGTCCCTCATGGGCCTGTGCGGGGCACAGATGCCTCCTGTGGTGGGTAGTGGCTGAAGTCCAGCATCCCTGCCGGCCACGTCCCCTACAACTGACTTCCTCCCACCAGGGTCTAGCTCCTGAAGGTCCCTCACTTCCTGGTTGTGCCACACTCTGGGGACCCTGTTGTCAACCCTGGCTTGTGGGATGCCACAGAGCAGATCCTAGCAGTGTGATAAGATGCAGTGATGTTTTAGATGCATTTGCTCTTGGGTCCCTTCCTTCCCCGCCTGTGGATGTGTTCAAGTGAATGTCCAGAGTCCACGGTGTCTGAGAGAGGTCAGCAGGGTGGGTGCTGTTCCCAGGGTAGGCACTGCCAGCCTTGTAGGTCATGGCTGCAAATGCCAGACAACTGGAGCAGCTCAGGCATGAGCTGGGCTCTCGGGAGGATTTGGAGCAATACAGAAAGGCAAGGGAAGCAGTGGGCTTGGGACAGTGTAGAAACTGTCCTGGGGCAGCAGCAACAGAAAATGACCATCTCGTGACCTCACCCTCCGTGCTGGGCCATCAGCTCCTCCAGCACAGTTCCAGGAGAGGCACCCTGTCGGAGAGACACCCTCTCCCAGACTCCTCCAGGACACAATCTGGAGGATATAGCAGGGCCAGGTGACAGCACAGAGGGCGGGGCAGCTGTGACAAGGTCCTTAGAGGTCCTTAGGTCGTGTCTGAGCCCTGAGTCTCCACCACACAGCGATGTCCCAGGACCCTGCAGAGCTCATGAGCCCCATGCAGGGAAGTGGCTGGGCTGAGACGCAGGGCACAGCCAGCCCTGCTGCCTCTGGGGACACTGGCCTCGAGAGTGTCCCTGGCTCTTCTAGTGTTTTCACATCATTGTCCTACACCCCTGCTGGTGGCAGCTTCTCCCAGGTGCCCTCATCTTCCCTGTCCTTAGGAACAATGCTCTGCTACCATTTTATAGACCACAAGGGCTGAAGGGGAGCCCCAAAGCTCATTGCTGAAGTCCTGGCTCCCAGTCCTTAGAATGGACCCTTGAGAGTAGGGTCCCTGTAGCTGTGAAGAGAAATCCACAGGCACACGTGGCAGGGGAGAGGGGACCCTGGGGAGCTCTTGAACTGTAGGCTGTGCTAACTCCCCAGACGTGAGTGGTGAGGGAGGATCTGTCACAGTCAGGAAGCGGGGCCACAGAATGGGGTAGCAACCTCCTCCCATCCTGTCCCACCCCACCCCATCCCAGGTGGGCAGTGGGAAAAGGCAGAACTGCCTAGGAGGCCCCAAGGGTGGAGCAGCCCAAGTGTCACCAGACTGCGGCCCTCTCAGGGAGGGTAAGCCCCAGAGAGGCTGAGGGCCCAGGCAGAGTCTGTGTGAGCCAGGGCCGATGGGGCCTGGGCAGGATTTTGCTTCTGGCTATGTGTCTGCATGCATGCGTTGGCATGTGTGCATGCACATGTAGACATAGCATCCTGTGCATGTGTGTGTAGACCACACAGTGTGTGCATGTGTGTATGAATGCACATGTGTGCACTGCGTACACAGAACTGTGAGTGCATGAGTGTGTGCCCACACATGTGCACAGTATTGAGTGTGCATATGCATACCTGTGTATTGTGCGGGTGCACACATGCGTGATGTGTGCATACCTGTACATGTGTGTTTGGTCATGTGATGAACACAGATGTCCCAGTCGATGGTGGACCACACATACAACAGAGGGCCGTGCAGTCACGTTGCCCTCTGACCTTCCAGCTGCCTTCGTCTGTGCCTAAATGCTCTGGGATGTTTGTGCTGTGATTAAGTTGTCCATTGACGTGTTCCCAACAAATGCTGCCAACTTTTACATGTATGTGCAAGTGTATGCCTGTGTCTATTTGCATGTGTGATGTGCGCACGCAGTGACCATGTGTACGTGTGATGTGTACAGTGCATGTTCAAGTGGTAGGTACACTGGTGTGTGCATGGACTATGCACATACATAAGGCATGCATGTTGGTGAGGTAGGTAAGTATGTGTGTCTGTGTGTGTGTGTGGTCTGTGTATTTGAGTGGGGCAAAGTTACTGAGCCCCTGCCTTCCTTCCCAGACTGGGGTCAGAGTGGCCTCTGGTGCATCCTCAAGGTGGGGAAGAGTGCTGGGAGGCTTCTGTGTCCTGAGACTCACACAGTTATGCCAGCTCCTGGTCTGTCAGGGCCCAGGTCCCACCGCCATTCCCACAGCTGCACAGCTCTGGCCTCAGGGAGGCCAAGCCATTGAGCGCTTCTGCCCACCGTGGTGGGCCAGGTGGCTTCATGAAGCCCACAGTCACAGGGAGGGTGGTTGCTCCCTATCCCTGGAGGTCACTGGGTCTGGCAGGGGGTAGTGGAGACCCCCACGTCCACTTCCAGGCCTGTGCACAGCTACCCAGTGCTGGCTCAAGCCCCCGACCACAACTCCTGCAGGAGATCAGCACCGAACTGTGGTCTAGTGCCAAGAGCCCCACCAGTGTCAACCAGCCCTAGCTGGAGTTCTGAGATGTCACTGCCCCGGCTTCCCCCAGCGCTGGCCTAGTGTGCCCTGGTATGCACACCAATCCATTGCAGCCTTGCTGACTGGGGTGTGGCCTCCATCAGTGTGACCTCATCATACAACTGTGTCTGCAGTGACCCCATGTCCACAGCTGTCACCCCTGAGGAGCTCAGGCCTCCGCTGTGAATTCTGGAGCACGGTTGAATCCCAGCAACCTGAGCCATCACTGAGCTCCCCCCAGCTGAAAGTGGGACGTCACCCCTGCAGAGCTGTGAGGCGGGAGCTGAGCCTCCTTGTGGCTCTCAGAGGAGGCTCAGGCCACACGCGGCTGCGCCTCTGCCTCCTCACCACCCACTCTCACCCTCTCAGCCTGCATCCAGCTGGAGTCCCTCAGCCAGGCCAGCAAGGGCCTGGATCGGCAAGCCCAGGCCAGGGCTCCCTCTGAGCTGCTCCGCCAGCTCCGTCCTGTGAAGGCTGGGAGGGGCTTCCAGGCCACGTGCTGGGTGAAATTCCCAAGATTTCTCCCCGAGGGCAGTGACAAAGCCTTCATTAATTCTCCATCACTGTAAATGTTCCCACAGCTCCAATTACAGGCCTCTGGGGCACCAGTCTCCCAAACCCGCTCTGCTTTAATTTGAATATTAAACACCCTGCCGGGCTGCTGCGGGGATCTGAGTCAGAAAGGCAAGGGCGGCTTGGCTCTTCCCCACCCGGATCTTGTCCATGGGTTTCTCCCTGCTCCCCACCCCCTGCCCCCATGTCCTTCCCCACCCAGGGCCCCTCCTCCCGGCCTATTCCAAGCCCTCACCCTGGGGCTGACTCTTGGGTGACCCGCAACCCCCGGTGCTTCCTTCCGAGACTTGTCCGTCAATGAGCCATAGCCAGGAGCTCTGGAATCATCTTCTCAGCCATGGGAGCCAGGCTGAGAGGGGAGAAGAGACCAAAGCTGGCAGCTTTAGAGGCAGTACCAGGTCCCTCATGCCACCAAACCTAGCACCCAACTGTGCTGAATCCAGCTGCAGAAGGGATAACCCCCTTCCTCTGCTCTGCTGCCCTGGACTAGGCTACCACGTCTGCAGCTGCAGCTGCAGCCTTGGTGCCTCATGTCCTTCCTGCAGGACCTTCCCTGCAGTCCCCACCCTCCTGGTTCTGATACAGGGGAAGGAAACTCCCAACCTGCTGACTGTCCAAAATGCTGAGCTCATGTTCTCTAAAACTGAAGAATGAATTCTAGGAACAACAGAGGTTAACAGTAGGAAGAATTTATTGAGAGACAGAAAAGCTCAGAAAGTATGCTGCCCTCCAGCCCCACTTTTCAAGGGTGTTTTATTGAACAAAGCCATGAGGCAAGGCAGGCTTAAGGTGGGACAGAACTATAACCAATCAATAAGATCACAAGTACAGTTGCGTATGTAATATTGATCCAGTGGGAAATCACAGGATGGGTGTGAGGTGGGACAAAACTAAGATCAACCAATAAGTATATAGCAAGTATAATCTGTTGGGCCATTGATTAAATGGGATCAAGCGGGGAAGCAAGTCCCACAGCAAGCACACGTGGGACAGACAAAGGGTCTCCTGGATGGGGTGGTTAAGGAGGTCTGGTCCTCCACCCAAGGTGACCGACGCCTACTTAGAACACCAGTCACTGCTGCTCACCCTTAGGGGAAGCACAGGAGAGAGTAGTTCCTGTTTTGAACTCTGGCCTTCAGAGAACGCAGCTCCCAGCACAGTTGTCTTCTGTGCTGACCTCTGAGGGCCCAGCCCTGTCCAATTCTTGCACTATCTCTGCCTCACTTAGTTGTCTGTAACAGCTCCACAGGATTAAGATCTCCCCGCTCCAGCCTTCCCTTTCCTTCCCAGAATGTGGGGTGGGCAGGCCCAGGACTCTGCCAACCGAGTGTTTCTGCGGACTCAGCACCTCCCTGTCACCCACCCCACTTTGCTGGTCCCTCGTGGGGACCTACATCCACCCTTGAGGTGCCTGCCCCACCCAGAGGTCCCTGTGAGCCCCAAACCTAGCAGGACAGTCCCCTGGGGACTGTGGCAGTGGCCTGGTTCCCCGACAGATGAGACTGGTCCTTGGTGGCCTCTCCGATGCCAGCACAGCCCTCCTAGCAAGAGTGAGGGCCAAGGCTCCTGTGAGCCCATGGGCTCCATCCAGCCCCCTGCTGCCCTAGGCCTGTGGCCCATAACCTGGTAATCTTGTATTTGGTCTGTGTCCCCAGAGGCCCATGTACAGGAGCTTGGCCCCTGTTCCCATGATGCTGGGTGACCAAGCTGGAGCAGGTGGTGTCCAGGTTAAGGGGTCTGTGGGCTATTGGGAAGGGATGGATGTGGCTCTCAGGAGGTTTGCCTCCAGAGCAGGTTGCTGGGAAGTGTGACACAGCCCTTGCTCACTCCACAGCCAGCCACCCAGGCCCCGCACCCCTCACCTCAAGGCCTCAGCAGAGTGGCCACAGCTTGAGCCATGAGCCCTGCATAGAGCTGAACCAGCCTCCTGCTTATGTTAAACTCCCGCGGGGTATTCTGTCATCACAACCCAAACCACGGGGCTCCAAAGTGTCATCTTAAGGCAGGCTTGTTCTTTCTGTGGGGCACCTCTATGTCCACAGCCTGGCCCCTTGTTCCCCAGAACTGCAGCCAAGGCCACCCAGCCCCAGTCCTGGTCTCTCTGGTTCTGCCTTCGTGCCCATCTTCCTCCTGTGTCCTGAAGAAAAACAGGAGAAATGCATCCAGACCTGCTTCTTGTGCATGTTTCATGCAAAACCCTCGAGGGGCCCATGTATGGTCACACATAGACCACGTGAGGTCCACATACATAGCCCACACACAGACCACACACAGCCCACAGGGAGGCCACATATGGTCCACATTGTTCCCCCCACACCATCAGTGCACTGCCCATGCAGGCGCCTGGAGCCCAGCAAGTGTGTGCAGGGCAGGCTGCACCGAAGTCTTCCCTGCAAGGCTGCCTCCAGCTGTGCCTCAGTTGCCAGCAGGGAATAGAGCAGAGATCATGGAAGTAGAGGTGGTGCTGGCACCAGAGACCCAATGCCCCACCCCCTGAGCGGCCAGAACCAGAACTCAGGAAGCTCAGTGCTCGTCCCACCTCGAGGCCCTCACTGTGGCTGTGGTGCCCAATAGTGCAGAGTTCACCCAGCTCTTCGAGGCCTGGGAGCGGTGCTCCCTGCCTTCCTCCTCCTGGTGCCACTGGCCATGAGAGAGCCAGGACCATATGCTCTTCCTGGGAAGCCGCCTCACACTCACAGGTTGGATCTCATCCCCTCTCATCCTGCCAATGCTCCATGACGAGCTTCCCCTGCGTGGGTCCAAGTGTGTCCTAGCCTGCCGTCGCAGTCTCAGGAAGGAGGAAGTGGGCAGAAATAGAACAAGGAGTAGCGCTGCTCCGGAGTGTGTGGTGCCCACTTGGGGCTTCTCCCCTTCTCCTTGCTCCTGTGCCTTCCTGGATCCTGGGCCAGAGGTCTCCTGGGTGGAGATTGGGTTCGGCCCACATCCCGAGAGGTGTGGCTACACTCCGTGGCCTGCGTGATTAGCAGTGATGCTGTCTAGGATGAGGACCCGGGCAGAGAGGATAACCCATCTGGCCCTCACCAGCAACTCTTGTACAGGCTACGGGGTCTTCCCAGGGTCAGAGCATAGGAAAGGGGGCCATGGAAGGAACATTGCCAAGAGACTCTAAGGGAAGAGCCAAGCACAAAAGAGTTGTGGTTCTCTGCCAGGATGTGGCTTGAGGACCAGCAAGGAGTGGCGTGTGGCCCTGCCCTTCCTGCCCCACTCTCGAGTCCCTCCTCCCTTCGCTCTGGTGTGACCAGCTCATCCTGGACAGCCTCATCCTGGCCCTGTGGGCGGTACCCGCCTCTCCCCACAGGGCCTTTGAGCCTTCCTCCCGCCCAGGGCACTGTCTCTTCTAGCCAGCCCCAAGCTGTGTTTCATCCTTTGGGTCTCAACCTCCCTCGCTCTCAGAACCACCAAGGTCCCCATCTGCCCCCTGCAGGGCACGAACCAAGTTCATCACCTGATGAGTGTAATTATTTGATCCGTGACTTCTTTCCTGAGGACGCTGGGCTGCTTCTCCAGAATATAGATGTGGGACCCTGAGGTGGCTACACAGCTCACACAGTACCCTCCACAGGAGTCCAACCCACAAGGGCCTGTCGCAGGAGGGATGCCTGCCCTGAGCCCTGTCCACAGGCTCTGCTCCACACCAAACACCAGCTGCCTCTCACTTGACAGAAATGCCCAACCATAGGAGCCAAGAGGCTGAGGCAGGGAGGGCTTCTACAGACAGGACATAATATCTTAACCATTCCCATCATCTGTGTGCTTTGGTTGCCTGACTATTGATCTTCATGAAGCCCAGGAGGAAGCTGCCAGGATCAACAGCAGATTGGGCTTGGCTCTGGCCAGCTCCTGCCAGAACTTTCTGCCCCTCTTAGAGACAACTCTGCCTCCGAACCACTTCTGCCTGTGGTGGCCTGAGGGACACAGGCAAGAAAGGGTGGGGTGTGAAGGGACAGGACTGCCCTTGGGGAGTCCCTTAGCCCAGGTGTGGGCCTGGCCAGGGGGCAGGGATCCTCCAGGAAGCTGAGAAAACACACAGGGCACTCCCCTTCCCACCACTGGACAGTGCTGGCTCTTCAGGGAGTCAGTGCCTCCCAGTGCCCAGCCAGGGTTGAGGCTGACCACAGCACTACCTCCCGAGTGCACCTTGGTCCTCGTCCTGCACCAGCGACTTCCTGCCCACCCTGAGCTGAGCAGGGTCAGGAGGGGTGCACAGCCCCCACAGGCAAGGGCAGGGCTGCGCACAGAGGGAGGCCGTGCTGAGGCTAAGAGCAGTGGAGGACAGAGGAGGCCCTGGCGCATGGCTGCAACTCCCAGATAAAGCTGTCTGTCCTCAGATTCTCAGTCACAAGCACCCCTTTGGCTGGGCCCAGTTGGAAGACCAGGCTCCCTGTGGCCATAGCAAGAACCTTCCCAGGCCTGAGCTTTTCTGCTGCTGCTGGAACCATGTAGGTGGGGGGCAGGGTAGGTCAGTGCAAAGGCCAAGCCCTTCACCCACAAGGACAATGGGGACCCTCCAGGGCTGTTGGACCCCAAGACACCAGTCCAACCCTCACGGAGCTGGGAGCACTGCCACACCTAGCCCACACTGTGCTTTTCTCCAGTCTGCCCCCTGGGCTAGGAGCACATGAAGGAGATGCCTGCCACCCTGGCCAAGCCCTGGCCCTGCCACCCAAGCAGGGCCACCCCAGACCTCCACAAGATTCCTGGGAGCTTCTTGGGGTCAAATCCTGGAAGGCTCAGGGTGGGAGCCGTTGATTCTGCTCAGTCCACACTGGGGCTTGGTTGCACTGTGCTGGGGGCTGCACTGTCAGGACAACAGCTGGGGGGATGCACACACTTGAAATCTCTGTTTTGAAGGAGGCTGAGGCAGGAGGATCACCAAATCCAGACTAGCCTGGGGAACTAAGTGACTTCTTCAGACTCTGTCTCAAAACAAATATAAAAAAGAGGGTGATAGGGGCTAAGCGTGCATCTCAGTGAGAAGCCATGGCTCACTCCCCAGTACCACAGAAAAATAAAAATGAAAAGACACAGTGGAAGGGACTCCCAACCTCCAGGAGCTCATCCCTGGGGCCTCTGGCTCACTCAGGTCTAAAGAGGCTCCACGAAGCATGGGTTCCACAGGCCATGGGAAGAAGCCTCCCCTGCACACCTGGCCACAGAGGCCCTACCCCTTCCTCCCTCTGCCACCAGGGGTCCACCCAGGGGTCCATACCACCTCGATGGGTGCTTTGTAAGAGAACATGGGGGGTGGCTCCTCCTCAGCTCTCTCCTGGGAACCACAAGGCTCTGGGACCATGGAGCGTCACAGTCAGCGCCGTGGGTATGTTGCAGTGGTCAGGGTGTGCTCAGCAGCCCTGCCCTGCCCTGGAGTTGAATCCGCCATGCACACCACAGCATGTGCAACACGTGTGTGTCCCACCCCATGAGGCCAGTGGGCTGGGGGCTCCACCTGAGGATGGGGGTGCTCAGGCCCCTGTACTGAGTTGGCTGGTGCCCTGGCTCACAGGCGTGCGTCCCCTGGGCCTCAGTTTCCTCATCTGTGAAGCGCTTGTACAGTGCCACCCGCTGCGGGTTCTGTGAACACTGATCAGGTGTTCCTGCAGAAGGTCTTAGGGCCGGGACGCCTCCCTCTACAGGACAGACGGACACATCCCCAGGGCCCAGCACCTAGGAGACATTCAAGTCCCATCGGTCACCACCACTAACGCTCACCCGCCGCTCAGTTTTCTGGGAAACTGACCTCCCTAAGAATAACATGTTTTCTTTTTAAATAAACCAAAAGTGCCCATTTTGACCCGCTGACCACTGTCCCTCTCCATCTAGCCCAGGGACATCTTTGTCCTAGTCGTCCACACTGTTCCTCTCTGGCCTGCTGCCCACTCACAGACATCACTGCCACCCCACCCCCCTTCCCCACTGACTGGACTTGAAGTGTACGTGACAGCATTAGAAAATGCCACTTCCCTGATGCCCTCAAAGTGAGGCTATATGTCAGGTCTAAAGAGGCAAGAGTGAAAATATGAATATTTTGGGAAAAATGTGTTCTGCCTAGGTGTTGCCCCATTCTCCTCCGTTCTGCTTTGAGTGTGGATCTGATGGTTGGGGGTGCAGCAGCCGCTTTTCCACCATGAGGGCAAACAGCACTCATCTCAGCTGGCAGCCCAGGAAGCTAGTCTAAGCTTTCGAGTTCTGTCTGCCTATTGACTCTCTTTTGCTCGAGGTGCTGTAGTTAGGTTTCATGCAGTCAAGCACAGTCCCAAATGACACACTGCCTTTGATTCAGACCTCAGCACACAGCCCACAGCACCTGGCAGACAGTCCTGCACTCAGGCCTTGCCCACAGTGTCCTGGCCTAATAAGTGCCAAGGATCCCAAAGGCTCGACTTCAGCTCAAATGGCTGCATCTTCGACCCAGCACAAACAGGTGGGCCCAGCAGGGACCCTGCCATTATCCAGAGGGACCAGCAAGGCTGTCCCAGCCGGAGCTCCAGCTCAGCCTCTGCCGTGGTGCAAGGAGTTGCTTTGGTTGCAGAGGGGTCTGCAGGTGAAACTGCAGAGGCCCAGAAAGGCCACCCACGGCATCTGAAAGCAAGCACTCCACGTTTCCTCTGAAGGGCCTAAGCATCACCTGGAAGGAGCATTCCCAGGGACACAGCGAGGTGGAGAAGCCCCAGGGCATGCCCTGGACAGGTCATAGCACCTCTTCAGAGGGCAAATCTTGCCTCAGGAGCACCCTGTTCTGGCCCTTCACATCCCCACGGCCCTCTCTTCTGTCCCTTGTCCCTAGTGTAAGGACAGTATCCCCGCAGCCCTGTCAGACTCTCCTCACTGCTGCCTTCCCATCTACCCTGCTGTGGACTGTTTCTCCTCTGCCAACCTCCTCTGCCCTGCCTTGGAGCCAGCTGACTACTAACTGAAACCTCCACAAACTGTGAGCCAAAATAAGCCTTTCCTCCTTTAACTTTGGGTGTCAGGTTTGTATCCCTGGTTGTGTCCTTGTCGCCCACACAGCTGGTGAGGCCAGGATTGGCTCTGTCCCAGAGAATCATGGGGGCCACCTGTCTCTGATCTGCTGCAGAGCCTGCACAAAGCTGGGGTCAGGTTGCTTAGGCAATGGCCCACACTGGTCTCTTCTATACCAACCACAGGTCCCTGACTTGCCACAGCCTCAAAGATTTGAGAGCAGGAGGGTCTGTCCCGTGGGGGTGGGTGCAGAGAATGTTATAATAGCACAGGGACAGGTGAGCCAGCTGTCCTGAGAGGCCTTCCTTCCCTGCATACACAGGCCAAGCCACACAGCCAGGCTCTTACTGGCCACTGTCCCTGTCCCAAATGGCCAGAAGCTGCATGGGCTGGGGGAGGAGGGCTTTCCTGGTACCCAGAACCCAGCTCACTATCTACAGCTAGCAGTAATGAGGTGAGGCCCAGGGCCCACTCAGCTGGGGGTCAGTCCCAGGGTTTATGATGACCTGTCCAGGCAAGGCCAAGGAAAGTTCCAATCAGTGAATGCACACTGTGTGTGCACAGGCAAACATATGCATGCATATAAACACACACCAATGCACATATATGTCACACAATGCAAAAGTACACACACCCACCCACACTCAGGCTAGTGGATAAACACACCACATGCACCTGCAGAGTCTTATAGATACACAGGTACAACACATAGGTGCACACCCAAACACACACAGCTTCATAGATATACACACATGCACACACACCCAAGCACACACAGGCTTATAGATCACACACCTGAGTAGCAGAGGCACACCCATATACAGGCACCTACTGTCCATGCAGCATCTGTGCTCAGAGGGAGTACACAGAAACCGTGGCTGATTTACTCATTGAGTTGTAAACATAATTGCATTTCTGGACCCGGCAACATGGACATCCTGTGATTGCGTGCCTGGCTGTGAGCTGAGTAGGGACTAGATTCATGATTACAGATGAGCCAGCTCTGAGAATTTTTTTATTTTACTTGAAACTCAACACCAAATAATAACAGCACCACGTGGGTGGAAGACATTCCCACATTCCATCAAAGCAGGAGCCATCAGTCTGGCAGATATCTCCGAGGCGTCTGAATCTACACAGGAGGAACAGTGGCTGCGGGAGGAGGCCTGGGAGACCCACGAGGCAGGAGGAGGCCTGCAGTTGTGCGGCCCCAGGAGCTGTGCCCTGCCACCCCAGGCCCCCATGAGTGAAGGTCAGCAATGCCCTTGGGCTTGGCCAGGTCCCTAGTACCCACAGAGGGTGTAGGAGGCCCTGGGCTTGTTGGAGGCGCCCTGCTCACCCTAGGAGCAGAGCTGGCCTGGGAAATCTTGTCATTCACCTGGCTGCAGGAAGCCAGTATTTGCCCCATGTCACATGCAGGACGGTGGCCCTGGCTTGCCAGGAGGTCACAGCCTCTGGAAAGGGTATGGCCTCAGCCTGTGGATGCCTCTTGGGCCAGTGCAGTACAACTGAGCCTGGATCCCAGCCACCAGGGAGCCTGAGAGCAGCCCCAGGTTGTGTGGGGTCAGGCGAGGGAGGACCTGTGTGGGTCTAATGAGGGAGGGCGTGCTCTGTTGCCCCTGCCCCTGGGGCAGAGCTCAGAGCCCCTGAGTGCAGCTCCCAGCCCCCTCACTGTCCAGAGAGGAGCAAAGTGCCTTTCCCTGATCAGCTGCACCATGAGTTGCGTCTCCCCCAGACCCCAGCCAGGCCTCACCTGTGGAGGTACCCATGTGCCAAGGAGGATGGCCCAGCCCCACCAAGCCCCTGCCCTGGCACCCAGCACGGGCCAGGCTCAGGCTGGGACCCCCTGCATCCTCTCGAACCCCTGACCACAGAGTCTCAGGAGAGGGACTCCTGCCATTGTGTGGGGCTGCTGGTCTGGGGATACCTTGTCATGTTTGGTTTGATGTCCCCTGAGCATTTCATTGTCCCCAGGCTTCCTCTGACGTGTTTCTGAGGCCCCAGCCAGCCACCCGAGGTGGGAGCCTGTGCTGCATGTCCTCTGCCCTGTGAGGAACAGGAAACGCCTTCCTTGGCTCTGGTCTATCACAGCGTAACTGTGCCCAGGCCCAGCCCCCACCCAGCATCTGGCCCTGTGGGACTAGGGCCCTTGTGGACAGGACTCACTCAAAGGAGGTCCTCCTAGGTCAGTGTGGGCCCCTGAGCTCATAAGGCTGAGTCCATAAAGGGGGCAGGACATGGTGAAATGGGGAGGCAGAGGGATTAATAAAGCTCAGTGCTCAGCCACCATGCCTGGGTGTATGGGCCAGCAGAGTGAGCTGCACATCACCAGCTCCGCGTGGACATTTGCTGTCCAGGATGGGGGGCCTCCATCCTTCCCTGTCCCCATGTCTCTTCTCCCATTCTCCATGCGCCCAGCCCTGTCCAAGGGGCTCCTCAAGGCCTTGGTGCTGTGCCCAGTGCTCCTCAGACATCCCAGGAAAGACAGCTGGCAGCAGAAGTGAGGAGAGGGTGTGGGGGAGCAGCCTGGAGCCCTCAGGGCCGGCAGTGACAACCGCCTTCTGTGCCACCCCCCAGCCGCCCCCCAGACCACAGCCACTGGCCTGGCACTGACATTGGTGCCCCTTGAGGGCACACACTGAGGAGTTGGCAGTTGGAGCATCTACAGTAGCATTAGTGTTTCGGGGACTTGAGCAAGGGCTGGGTCTTCACACACCCCTCTCCTAGCTGAGGCAGGGGCATGCTGTGGGGATTTGAGGGCAGCCAGGTTGGGGCAGAGAACCTGGCTCCCCAGAGAGCAGAGGACCCGACCCCACTTGCTAATCACCTTCTTGAGACCACGGGGAATTCATGCTTGCTAGAAATGCAGAGTCACACTCACAGGGGTGGCATCCTCCTGGAGAAGCATAGCATCCACACCACCACACAGAGACACAGACTCCCAGGGCACCCCAGACCTGACAGACAGATCTACCTTCAACTCTGTCCTCAGAGTGGGATGCCAGAGGAGCTGCCTGGCCTGGCTTGGTGGCTGAAAGATGTCAGAGGTGAGACCTTGGCCACAGAATGTCTCTGATGTCCTCCTCATGGTGAGGAGGTGGATGCCGCTGCCCCCACTATCAAGTGCACATTAGGAAGATGGAAAAAGGCAGGGGGAAGACAGAACACATCCTGGAAAGGGGCTTCCTATACATCCTACAAGATGGAATCAGTCACATGGCCACAGCTACCTGCACGGAAAGCATGAGTAACAGATTTTGTAAGAAAGGGGGAAAAGGAGAATACTTGTACAGTGGGAATGCAGTAATGTCTGCTACACTAAATACACCACTGACCAGGGATACAGCTCAGCAGCACAGCGTCTGCCTGTCAAGCACAAGGGCCTGAGTTCGATCCCTGGGTCCAAAACAAAAACCAAAAACAAGTACACCACCAGCCTGTGCCCTGTTCCCCCAGCTGGTGACAGAGGACCCCCCAGTCATGGTGCTGCACTGGATGGGGGTGTGTGCAAATGTCTGCCCAGCATACCCAGGCAGCATGTCCCTGCCAGCCCTCCAGAGAGGGGCAGAGACAGACAAAGACCGTGCAGAGGTGGTGAGGGGTGGGTAGCGGGTCACTTGCTCTTGGGCTGGAGACAGCGCTTCATGACTGCTCAGTAAAACAAATTTAAACACAAATTTAAACCACCACATAGGAACAGCATGTCCTGAGCCTGTGGGGCGGAGATGGCTCACCATGGGAGAAGCCCAAAGAGGTGTCCAGAAGCCCACGGGCTGGGCACCAGCTATTTCTGGATTTTGAGCAAAGGCACCATGGCTTCAGCGCTGTGAGGGGCTGGCTCCAGGGAGACAAGACTGAGCACCCTCCACCTCTTCATGCCCAGTGGTGAATAGCCTTCCACTGCCACAAGGTGCTTCAAGGAGAAGGGAAGGCGGCAGAGGCCGTGGGTGTCTGCTACAGTCATCAGAACCCCAGAAATAAAGCCACAGCTACTGTTTGCTGAGCCCACAGGACCAACGTCGTGGCATCCACGCTGCACAGGACCTTCAAATGAGGCTTCCCGGGGCCTACAGAGTCTGGGACAGTGGGGACAGTCCAGCCTCAAGTTTTGCCTCTGCTGCCAGTGGCTGTGGCTCTGCGTCTGCCTAGCACCAGAGTGGCTGGGGTCAGGGACCGGCTGGTGGCAAAGCCAGCTTCAGGTTAATTGCTTTGTAATGGACTGCACGCTGATATATGGGACAATAGGCCACAGGGGCCACTGCTCTCTGTCCACAGGCTGAGATCTGATTACTTTTTTTTATCATGAAATTAAATTCTTTCCCCGGCTTGTCTTGTTAGGTTAAATCTCTTTAAATCTTAATAGAATGCAGCCTCTCTCAAAGCAGCTCTGGCCACTGATAACCGCTTCTGGGACTCACAGTTCCCTAGGCCAGAGTGCTCAGTGGGGGACAAGTGTGTAGACAGATACAGGAACAGAGGGTGGGGAGGCACCAGGCTCCAGGAGGCCAGTGGGGGCAGGGCAGAGGGACCCGGCAGCCTAGAGCCGCCCAGCCTGGGCTTCTGTGGGAAGGGGTGCACTGGCACCTGCAGGAAGGTCTGGGAGTTCCTGCTTACCCCCAGGCCTGACCCAACCTCAGTGCAGCCCTGACACCTGCCTCCCTGTCCTCATGGTCAGGCGCAGTTCAAGGATAAGTCCCACATGTTACCTGCCTGTGTGGCAGAGGCCCACCAGCTGGAGTATCTTTGCTCCCTGCAGCAGGGAGGCTGCAGGCATAGCCAGCACATGGACAATGAGCAGTGCCTACTGTGATGGGGCCACAGCTGACAGGCTGCGCCAGATGCTGGCAAGTCCTCACCCTGTCCTCTCCATTCTCTATATTGAGGCTCCCATCATGGTGGCCTCGATCGATTGTCAGTGGCCTACAGAATCCTGCCTTCCTTCCCCTGAGCCCAGAGTGCTCGCCCTCTCCAAAGCCGGGGTGCAGGCTGCAGAGAGGGACTGGTCCAGGAGGCCAGATCCCAAGTCCCAGGCTCAGATGCTGCAGGCTTGTTCCTGTGCACACAGTGTCTTTGCTCTAGGACCCAGTGGGAGCAGCATTACCCCCAGGGGCACCAGGACTCTGTCCAAAGGTGCCACTGGCCACATCCACTCAGCCCGTCCCTAGACCCAGCCACAGGCCCTGCACAAGCCCCAGGGGCCAGGAGGTGTCTGGGACCACAGAGCCAGGGGCCACAGTGAAGACAGTGGCCAGTGTGGATAGGAGGTCCTGGACAGGGAAGTTGCTGGGGAGGATTGGCGCAAGTCCCAGAGCAGACTCATGTAGTAGGGAGAGTCACTGTGTCCATGTACTTGGGGCCACCAAGGCCTCAGACCTGGAGACACAGGACCCAGCATGATGAGCGCTGCTGCAGAATCCACAGGGCAGTGCGGCACCATCTTCAGACAGCAGGGGTCAGCGCTCTGCATGTGGCCTCTCCAGGACCAGCTGGCCTTGTGAGGGCCATGTCTAGAAGATGGTGATTAAAAAGAAAAAAAGGTGATAACCCAGGCTCATCAACATCTCATTAGCACCTTAGGATCCACTGGAGCCCACAACAGGGCAGGTGGTGGACACAGCTGGGCCCAACCAGTGGATTGTCCTCTCCAGGCCCTGTCCCTCCACAGGGACCTCTAGTGCTGTGAACATGAGAGCCCGGCAGTAAGCCAGTCCTTCCAGGGGTTCCAGGGTTGTTTTCCTGCCGCATCCACTGTAACAAGCATTTCAACCCCTTGTGGATTTGGGTATATAGACCAAAGAATCTGGAGTCCTCCGACACTCGTTAAATTCTGTCATTTCCTGCCATTTCCCTGGGCTCCTGGGTCCTTCCCTGGGTAGCATAGCCAAATCCAATTTGTGAACATAGACTCAGAGGCATTACACAGCCACCATGGGCCCCATGTGTCCTCATGGGACAGAGGAGCTGCCAGCACCAGGCACTCAACCCTCCCCAGGGAAGAAGGTAAGCGGGGACCACTGTGGGATGCTGGGAGGGGCCTCTGTGCTCCAAGGAGCATTTGCAGCACTGTGAACCCCGGGCTGTGTCCAGGCTTACTGAGCTCTGCATCGTCAGGGCAGTGGACCCTCTACCTGTGTGGCTCAGACTCTGATCACCATGGCAGTTCTGCCTGCCCTCGACACCTCCATCAAAGTATATGATTCTGCAGCTTTTGGCATGTTCTTGGGGTGTGAACTCCAGTCCCACCCATGAGAAGACATGACACCCCTAGGGGAGCAGCAAGTTCGTTATCCCTGCCCGCCCCACTGTGTCCAGCCTTGGTGCCCTCACCCACCTCCATCTGTGTATTTGCCTGCTCTGGAAATTTCACACAGGGAATCATGCACCACGTGGCCTTTTGTGCCTAGTGCCCTGTTTTCCAGGCTCCTTCGTGTTGGATGATGTCAGAACTTTGTTTCTTTTCATGGCTGAGGAATACTCTACCTTATGGACAGACCATGCCCACCTAGGCCATCTGTCCATTGGCACCTTGCACGGTGTGTGGGGGGCCCACCACAGAAGTCTCCATGTGGGCACTGGTCTTCATCTCTCAGGCTCACACCTACATCAGACTGTGACCCAGGCTTCACCCTGCCAGAAAGCACCTACCTGCCCCAGAAAGCAGGTGCCAGCCAACACCCTTGGTACAGCAGGATGGCTAGGCTCCACCCCCCAGGGGCCTGGCTTCAGAGCAGCCACCTCAGCCTGCATGGCACAGACCAAAAGGCTGTGTCTCTTAGCAGGTGGGTGGCACTCCGGGGTAGGCTCTGGTCGGTCCCGGCACTTGGCACATTTTCAATCCGTGATTTCATCCTCGAGGTTGCAGCGGTTTCCTCTGCTTCCTACACTGAACAGAGCAAACAAGGGTTGTGCTCTCTTTTCACTCCAAAATACCAAAAGGCAAAAGTTGGCCAGTGAAGAAATAGTGATGTTAGGAGAATTTCTCAGAATCGAGGTGGTGATTCTGCCCGGTCTTTGCACATTCTAGGTTGTTCTCCTGTATCCCAGGCTTGAGGTTTAGGTGGCATGATCCTGCACCTCCCTGCACCTTCCACTCACCTACTTCGTTCTTAAGGATGCTGGTGCCACCACCAGCCTGCAGACCTTGGAACAGTGCTGATCCTGGGCTCATGTGACTACATCAGGGTCTGGTCTGGGGCAGAAAGGGCAGGGCTGGCCAGGCACAGCTGCCTTAGCCAAGGGCCCTCTGTGCTCGCTCTGGCTCTTCCATGTTTAGAGCACAGTCTCACCCCACTGTCCCCACCTCGGACCCTCAGCAGGACTGGACCTGTGAGACTGGTGGGTGCTGGGCCACTTATGCCTGGGCTGGGCCGAGCCCTGGCCTCCACCCTTTCTGCTCCTCTTCAGGTGCTACTCCTGCACCAGCCCTCATGGAGCTCAGCCTGGAGAGACTGGGCTGCAGAGCTGGGGCTATGCCCTGTGTGTTGACACCACCACTCTCGCCCTCTTCCCTTCAGCTCCCCAGCTGAGGTCACGAAGGTGCACCCCCTCCTGCTCTCTGCTCCTTGGGGCAGTAACATGGCTACTTTGGAGCAAGGTGACACTTGGGGTTGCTTTTTTTTGTATCAGGAATCGAACTCAGAACCTTACACTTGCCAAGCAGGCACTGTACCAATGAGCTATATCCTTGGCCCAAATGTGACACTTGGAGATACTTCCGACATGTGGAGATTCAGAATGACAGCTTTCCACTCCACAGGAGCCCAAACACATCCCTAGTTAATTCATGCAGCTGAATAGACAACGGGCACTGCTTGCTCTTCTTCCTGTCCCCAAAAGAAGAAATTAAAAATGAAAACTGTTGACAGAAACACAAAATTCCTGGCCCCAAAGTGCAACAGAAAAAGCTACAATTTAGAAATTGACTCATGCAGATGACATTTAAAACCCTCAACTCCACATTGAGGAGCAGGGGGGCACTGCTTCACAGAAGGGGGCTGCAAATCATGCCCCACAGGGCTGGTGGCCTGGGCTGCAGTCTCTGTGACACTGACCACAGCACCCAGGGCCACTGGGCTCCAA
Organism: Dinomys branickii; assembly: GCA_004027595.1. Lineage (NCBI taxonomy): Eukaryota > Metazoa > Chordata > Mammalia > Rodentia > Dinomyidae > Dinomys > Dinomys branickii. The sequence goes on from PVLD010000237.1 coordinate 28,079, forward strand.
AGCACAACACTCGCTCTTGGGCCAGGCTTCCTCCATTCCTTGCATTCCCTGGGACAGTCTGGGGTCATGGCTGGGGGTTGTCATGACTGCAGCTGCTCAGAGCACCAAACCTCAGACATAGGGAGCCTGCACATTCAGCACAGGTGCCACCACACAACCACAAAGGCCCAGCCTCAGGAGCACTGTGGCCTGCTCTGGGGCTTAGACAGCCATCAGGCCATTGTGCCTTAAGGGCTAGCCATGGCCCAACAAGGACCAGCAGAAGGTGATGTGTTCCAGCGCATACTCGGGAGCTGTGTGTGTGGAGTGTGGGAGTCAAGATCCAGGTTCAAACCCAGCAACACCTCTGAGGCTAGTTGGTCCCCTTTGCAGATGTCACACACACTAGGGGCATTGCTGGCTGCTGAGGTTGGGAAGCCCAGCGTTGGGGTGGCCACAGGCAGTGCCAGGTACAGGGTGTTGCTATACCCCTGCCCTGCCCATGGGGCACTATCATAAAACCCCTGGGGACAGGAAGGCACACACGCCCTGCCAACTGGCTTCCAGGTCACTGCAGCCAGTCCTGCCTGGTTCCAACGGCCCCACTGCCTCTTCCTACCCATCACTGAGCCCAGGGTGAGGGGAGTATGCACTGGCTCAGGATGCAAGGTATGACTCCAAGGGGAGCTGCTCCACACCGAAGCTGGGAGCAGGACATGTGACACAGAGTGACAGGAACGCTGCCATGCCCTGCCACCCTAACCCTAACCAAGCCCCACAACCCTGATGGCTCAGACCATGAAAACTCTTTCCCCTGAGGTCTCCAGGCCATGGATCTGACACAGTGTGGCTGGGTCACGTGTCCTTGGGGAATCTGGCACCTCCCTGGCTCTCAACCCAGATGACTCCAGCCCTAACTGTGGCCCATTGTCACCCATGCTGGGCAGGTCCCAGCTGGACACAGAGGGAAGCCCTGACCCCTCATTGCCTCCTTCAGTTTCTGTACCACGATGCAGCCACACAACTTGTGCCATGCTGGGATTGTTCCTGATGAGGAGCTGCCCAGGGCACAGTGCAGGACACTCCTGGCCTGGCTGCTGAACGCTGCTCTATCCATCTAGCCCTCTTGGTTGTGCAGGTTCCTCTGTGTTAGAGACTCGGAGGTGCATCCCTGGCCCTCTACACTAGCCTGGCCTCCAGGAAGGTGGACTCACCCATGGCAAGGACCAGCAAGAAGTGTCTCCACTGCAGCCTTTTTGTGCCAGTGAGATGGCAGGCTGGTGCTGGCACGAGCTGTGGTCCCTGGTGAATGCTGTGCTCCCCATGTGCCCAGGGCCTTTCGCCATGGTCTCTTCCCTGGCTGGGGCTTGCTGCTGAACCTCCAGGCGCTCTGCATGCTCTGGGTCTCTTCATTGCTTCAACACACAGACACACACTAGCTCCTGAGTGACATATGAGTTCATGCAGTGTTGCCTCAGAACAAGGGCAGTTCTGTGGGCCATCCATCATTTATCCACCATTCATCCATCATTCAACATCCACCATCCACCCACCCTTCCATCTATCCATCCATTCACCTGCCCATCTGTCCACTTCCCCAGCTACCTCCTCACCCATCCACCAGAGTTTACTGAACAGCTCCAATGATGCTGTCCACCAACCTGGGGCCCCAAGCAGACAAACTCTGTCCTCGTGGAGCTTACGTTTGAATAGGAGCGGTGAGGGAGATGGGAAGTAATGCATGAGAAATCTGCCCAGTGCGGGCAGGACATGGACTGCTGAGTGGAGTGGCAACGGGGGAGGGTCCCACCAGGCCAGTGTCACAGGGAGGTGTTCTTGCCTGGCCACCAGAGCTCAGGGGCTTGGGAAAGGTCCAATGCGCCCTCTTGTGTTCCACACTGCATCCTGAGCCATCTGTGTTCATCCCCACAGCCGAGTAGCCCAGCAGGGAAGACAGGGTAGGGAACTGCTGAGTACACCGGCTGTTCCGCCTTTAAGGGAGATTATAGATTTGCTTCTGTGTTTCATCTGTTACCCAGCAGTCAACGAAGGTAATTAGCTTTAGAAGAAGGTCGGCTGCTCTGTCCTGCACACCGGGATGTACTTAGCAAATTCAGAAGGTGTTGGGAGCATCTCCTGCTTAGAGAGCAAGCAGGTTCTCCCGGAAGCTGGAGGCAGGGGTCCCCAACGTCTGCGAGGCCAGCAACAGTACAGGGACACCGTGGATCCTTGAATGACCTGGCCAGTCTTGAACCTAGGGCTGGGGAGGGTCTGACCTGGAACGTGAAGCCAGCAGGTTTGCTGACAGGTTCCAAGAGGTCAAGGGAAAGTTGGGAAGCTACTGCGGAAGGAGGGGTCACCCAACAGGGGTGCTAGCACCAACATCAGAGGAGCAAGGCAAGGTTTCTGGGGACCCTTGGGTCTCAGAGCTGGGGCCCAGGACCCAGATGTGAAACAAGTGAGGTCCTGCCTCAGAAAACACAGCTAATGGAGGGCCTTGAAAACAGTGTTGACAGGCTGGGGATGCAGCTCAGTGGCATAGCGCTTGCCCAGCAAGTGCAAGGTCCTGAGTTCAATTCCTGGTCCCCCCACCAAAAAAAAAAAGAAGAAAAAAAAGAAATTAAAAATGAAAACTGTTGACAGAAACACAAAATTCCTGGCCCCAAAGTGCAACATAAAAAGCTACAATGTAGAAATTGACTCATGCAGATGACATTTAAAACCCTCAGCTCCACATTGAGGGACAGGGAGGCACTGCTTCACAGAAGGGGGCTGCAATCATGCCTTGCAGGGCTGGTGGCCTCAGCTGCAGTCTCTGTGACACTGACAAAGGCGTGCATCACCTGCCACCTGGGCACCCACAGATTTGTATGAGGCCTAGAGCCTAGGTCACCAAATGGAAGTGACCATCCTGGTGAGGTGACCTCCAGGCCAGGCATTGGTGACTGCAGCTTAGCTCCTGGGAAATGCTGTCCACCCACCTCTGGGGTCACTGCAAGGTCACAGATGGAGGCAGGGTCTCCTGCAGGACGGATGGCTCTGTAGCCCGGGGAGCCCTGTACCTTTCCCTGAGACAAATCAGAGTGTTGATTGATGGACCTCACCATGTGGGAGGAAGCTGGTGGCAGCTGCCTTCCCCAGCCTAGCATGGCATCCAGGTGCAGCAACAGGCTGGGCACTGGATCTGAGTCCTCCCTGGGCACCTGGTAAGGTACACAGAGACACAGAGGGTCTCCCCAGGCAGGCACTACCCCAGGCTGCAGAAAGCAGGGTGCATGCCCCAATCTGGGGCCTTCCCAGGCCTGAGCATGAAGCCTGCATGCTGCTTTCCATCCTTTGGGCCTGAGGGCGCTCTGTCCCCTGAGGAGGATGCCAGCTGACCCGTCTGAACCACAGTCCTAAAGAGGACTAAAGCCGGAGGCCCCTGAAACCAGGCTAGGGACACATGGGCAGAAGGGTTCCACCATGGTGCCCTCACCCCCCTGGGGAAGAGACTGCAGCCCACTACCCACCCAGAGTGACCCAGAGGTGTTTTCCTAAATGGAAAGGACATCACTGTGGTGATCTCATTCTGCAGGACTGTACAGACACCCCAGCCAGCCTCGAGGAGGAGCCCTGTGTTGTAAGGGATGCAAGCAGCCAATGACAGAGAGAGAACAGGACTTGGAGCTGCAGCTGTGGGGCCTGGGCTCTGCCCACCAAGGGCCCAGCCAGGCACAGCCAGGGTCACCTTTGCGTACTACAATGGAAAGGCAGCTGGTGCTATACCTTGCTGGGTGTGGCCCTACCATGACCCCCACTGCAGAGCAAGGTGGTCAGTGCCTGGTCCTCTAACAGGAGCAGATCTGCATCCACAGCTGTGATCCGTGGCACAAGCTGCAGGAGGAGCATGTGCTGTCTGCAGGCCAGGGTAGGTGCAGGCGCTGGACGTGCACAGCTGAAGGCAAGCAGTGCATGATAGTGTGGAAAGTCACAGAGATGAACAGTGTGCCTGTGGGTAACTTCAAGGTATAAATGGGGCAGACGAGAGCTGTATCCATGCTGGTCAATATGCAGGAAGGAACCCTGGACATGCAGATAAGTGGCTTCCCTGACAAGGAGGAAGTAGAGAGAAGGTGATGAGGTTCATCCAGCTTGGTCCCCACAGGTCTGTGTCACGGTTGGGCCCCATGGACATGTGAGGGTGGCTGGCCTCCAGGACAACCCAAGAAGACCCTCACCCTGAGGAGTCAGTCTCAGTGTCCTCTCAGCCAAGTGGCTCAGCCAAGTTAGGCCAGCTGTAAATCCTGGAGAACCCTGAAGTGTCAGTGTACACCCCGCAGCAGCTTACAGAAGACCAGGTGGCCTCTGTCTCAGTTCACTCATCCTGGGCAAGGTCAGAGGCCACATCCTTAGGAGTCTGAGCAGCCCTTGGAAATAGGGCTGAGCCTCCTAGCCCATGGCCAAACAAGAGAAGACTGCCCCTGCCAGCCTTCTGATGGTTCAACCCAGGGAGACCTTGCCAGAACCAGCCTGAGCAGCCCCTGCACCAGATTCCAGGGGGTGGAAGGTGCAGGTGCAGGGTGCTTCACTTTGTAATAATAGATAATGTACAAGTATCTCTTTCAAAACAGATAGTGGTAGTCCACACCTGTAATTCCAGCTGTTTGGGAAGTTGAGGTAGGAGGACTGAGTTAAGGCCAGCCTGGGAAACTTATCAAGACCCTATCTCAAAGTAAAATAACAAGGACTTCTGGGAAGATGGCAACCGGGTAAGCAGCAGAGCAAGATCCTCCCAGAGGATTGCCACCCAGACACTGAAATATAGCAACATGAGAAAGACAGAAAGGAGAGAAATGGGTCCTCTGGACCCAGGAAAGATCTGAAATGAGAATTGAACCCCAAGAAAGAGCAAACAAGACCTCTCTTGGAGGGTTGGAGGGCTGCCATGGCACAGTTAGAGGAAGAGGAGGTGAAGGAGGGAGTCACTGCTCCATACACACCCCCGGCCTGCTCCCTCATTCTGGCACTCACAGCTTCAGCTTTGGAGGCCCGTGCTTGCAGAAGCCTCCCGACTAGGACAGGGGAGAGCAGAGTTCCAAGAGCTGGTCCAAAGCTGGAGTGGAGAAGCAGGAAAGCCCGGAAAAGAAGCAGTGGTGGCCAGGAGGTGTGATCGAACCCAGTGTGAGGATGAGAAGTTACAACAGCCACTAAAACAGAATCCCCACTCTGCAGCAACCTTTCTAATCAGCGCCCGGAGGCAAGGCAGAGTCAAAGCAACCAGTACATAGCCCACCACACCCAGCTGTATGCCTGCCCTGAGGCTATGGCCTCCTACCTCTCCACTGTGTGAGCAACTACCAGCAGAGAGTAGCAGAGAGCAGTGACAGCGAACCCAGGGCCACAGCAATTCCCAGGGATCCAGCCAAATAACAAACAGAAACTGGAGCATAAAAGTAAGAGAGAGCTGCAAATGGAGGTGGACCACATGGCCCTACGCCCTTCTCACTCCAACACCAAGCAGGAAGCATGAGCTGAGTTGCTGGGCTTCAGCTCCCACCCTGAACTCCCTCTCTGAGCACCTTGAGTCTTGGTGACCTGAGCACTCAACATGTGTTCCTGACAGAAACAGGCTGAGTTCACAGGCTTCAGGACTCACCCTAAACTACTAAATGAACACCAGGAGGGACTTCATATTGCTTGCATATATGAACCTTGTATAAATCCATACCAACAAATTACATGAAAAGCAACAGTCCTGGAGCCCAAGAGACAACAACATACTCTACACAGCAGACCCGAGAAATCCTCCAATTCTCTCTTAGAACTAATAGCTAAATTTAGTACACACCCTGGACTACCACAGTGAGCAAGGGTGGAGGAGACCTCACGCCACTTGTGCCCAGCATTGTAAGTGCGCCCAATGCCCAGCTACAAAGGACAGGGAGCAGCAACACTGGAGATTGAGAGGTGGGAGGAGGTAAAGACCTGGAACCAGGGTACAGACCTGCTTCTCTAGCTGGGTGGGGATAGCCTCCAAAGAGTCATAGGCAGCCTGCAGGGAGACACTAGAGTCCTATGAGGGGACCCTGGGGGCCTTGACAGAGAGCTCAGCAGCCTGAGTGGGGAGGGAGCTCCCTCCAGGCTACATGAGAACCCTGAAGACCTAGACCAGGCCTCCGGGAGCGCAGCATTGGGGTGGAGCCTGGCAGTCTGCGGGGGCAACCCTGTGGACTCGACCTGGCCCCTGGGAGCAGCCCCCCAGGGCGGAGCCCAGCGGTCCATGAGGGCGACCCAGTGGACTCGACTGGGCCACCAGAAGCACCTAGATGGGGTGGAGCCCGGCAGTCTGCTGGTGCGTCCCAAGGACTCCTCCAGGACTCTGGACAGGCTGTATCGAGGCAGAGCCTGGTGGTTCACTGCGTAACCCCACCTACTCAACCAAACCCCGATGGCCTTGAGGGCTTGTCAGTGGGACTTGACTATAGTGAACCGGGTTCCCTGCCTATCTACCATCTTTGAGGATGGGTGCTTTTCCACCTCTTGCCACAGCAATCTGTGTGCACCCATATTTTTTACAGCATAATTTGAAGCAGCTGTGTCTCCTCCTAATGTGAGAGCCTGAGGGAGTAAATAAACCAAAAAGTACAATTATTACCAGAGGGAAGAGGACTGATAGGGTGGTAGAACAACAGAGATGAGGGTGGAGAAAATTGATTAATCAAACGAGTGATCATCTGTATAACTGAGTAACAAAGATGAAGATAACATTACATAACACAGCATCCAGTGTTAATTCCCTACTATCTTCTCTATAATTTGGTAGTTCCTTTATTGTTTTTGTGTTAACAAATGCAAAGATAACATCATGTAATACAGCATCCAGTGCTAATTCCCTACTATCTTCTCCATAATTTTGTATTTTCTGTATTGTTTTTGTGTTATCCTGGTTTATATGTCTCCATTCTTTTGTATTTAAAATAAAAATAAATAAATAAAAAGTAAAATAACAAGGGGCTGGAGGCTTTGCTCAGTGGTAGAGTATTTGCCTAGCATGCACAGGGCCCTGGGTACAAGTCCAATACTGAAATAAAAGATGATAGGCACTTTGAAGTCTGCATCTATCTCCAAATAAGAGAGCTACAGGATGGCCGTGTCACGTGTCCAGGGCTGAGACACAAGCACGCAGAGGAACAGCACTGGTGTGCACACCCTGGTGCACACGTGTGTGCAGGCACATGGCAAATCTACTGACATCCCAGAAAAAATCCACATCAAGATAATTTTGCCTGGACTGTGAAGCAGTGGTGACCTCCATGCAGCAGCTCCTTTAGTTACAAGCAAAATTAAACTATTGCCCCAAGGCCCCAAGACCTGAGGAACAGGGACACGGCCATCAGCATTGTCCCCAGACTGGGGTCTATCTGAAGGAGGGGGACCACTGGTGTGCATGGTGCTCCAGGACTGGAGTCTGGGCATCAGGATGCAGTAAAGACATCCTGGGTCTAGGGGTGCTGGCCTAGAAAGAAGGCTGCCTCCCCCGGCCCCACTCCCAATGTCCTGGCCTCCCAGATGCCATCCTTGCTTGCTGGCTGTGGGTACCACTGGTATCTAGTGGGCACATGGGATCCTACAGGCCTGGGATGCACAGTACCTGCTGCCCACCAGACCTCTAGATACCTGTGTTCAGGCTGTCCCCATGGAGAGAGCGGTGCAGCCCTACCCTCCACAGCCCATGGGGATTGTTGTGGTGTCAGCTCGCCCATTGGCTGCACCTGTGCACCCATCCACCCAGGACCCTTCCATGAGGGATGCGGCCAGCATCCCCACCTGCCCAGTTCAGCTGGAGCATCACCAGGTGTGCTCCAGGCACCCCTCAATTGGGCAGCTGTAGAGGTCTCCAGTGATGACACAGAGTCACAGGCCTAGGATGAGGTACAAGGGTGACCCTGTTTCCTTGGTCACTGTTGGGCACATGCTGGGCCCCCCAGCCCTCTGGAAAGCCACTCCCATGTCCCTCCATCCTCCATTTGTGCCTAGTGACGCCCTGGCCTTGGGGAGGTGTCCAGTCCCTCACTCTGCTGCTGGTCACTGACAGGCGACAGCTTAAGAGGACAGGGCCTGTGCTAGGCCCTAGCCCCTGGCCAGCAGAGGCACAGGCTCTGAGCTGAATGCTGGAGTCTGGGCTGCGTTCTCCATTTAGGCCACAGCACCTACCACCGGGAAAATAGGCCTGGGACAGGCAGAGCGGTCTGCAGCCTGCCAGAGACCCAGCATGATTTCCTCTGCCACTAGGTGTCACTCTTGCCATGCTCTGGGTCCCAGGATCCAGCATGGAGCTGTGGCTTCTACCCCAGGCTGGACGAGGGTCCACGTAGGGCTCCCTGTGGTCCCTGGGAACAGGAGACACTGACACAATGCTGAGAAACAGCTGGTGAACAGCCTGTGTCCAACCAGCAGAGGATAGTGGCACTCAGGCCTGGGTTCAGAGAGGTGGGGACAGTTACCCTTTACCCCTAAGGGCCCAGGAGGGTGCTGGCTGAGCAGCACCCATCTGTCCACAGTCCCTGGTCCTGTGCTGCTGGCTCTGGGGGGACACTCCTTCCCTACATCTCAGGCTGCAAAGCATGGTGACAGGTGTGTGGCCCAGCCTGGCCTCCCCACGAGGTGCCTGGGAAGGAACTTGAGGGGTGTAGCAGCCCTGAGGTAGCTGTTCCCTCCCAAGCCTCCCAGCTGACTCCATCTGAGAACAAGGCACAGTGTGAGCTGCTCTTCAGACTCTGTGGCTCTGCGGTCCCCCTCCTCCTGGGGATCAGGCACCTTTCCTCCACCCAGCATAAGGATAGGGCCCAGTCAGCAGTAGGGCTCAGACCCAAGGGAGTGCACATGGAGGACTTGCAGGCCTGTGGGTGGGGAAACTGAGGCTTCAGAGGCTAGGGCTAGGGTTAGGGTTTGGGATTGGGATTGGGGATACATAATACTCTTTACTCCCCCCCCTTACCATGGAGGAAGCACCTCTGGACTCTGCCTATGCAGAGCAGCTGCTGTATTTTCAGGAATCACCTCAATTCCCCACAGAACTGGAGGATCGAGGCCTCCCTACCACCCTCTGTGCCTCCTTGTAGCCTGCTTTCCTTAGTCTCCCAGTTCTGATGCCCTCGAGGTCCTGCACTCTGATCTGGGGCCTTGTGTCCCCCTCCACATGGTCCTTCCTATCCTCACTGCTGTGGCTGTTCTCTGCCCATCCTGCCTCCCTCAGAGCCTGGGACCCTGACTTGTAGTTCTCGGGCACTCCCTTGCACCTGGGCCAGAGATGCACGGAGCCAGTGCCTAATAAGTCCATGACCGGACAAAGGGCAGCACAGAGCAGCCACAGCCACCCACAGCCCCACTGTCCTCCCAGGCCCAATGCCCCCCGAGGGAGGCCCAGCCGGGGATGGGAATGGGAGGTGGGAGGACAGGGGGGCTCAGGAGAGAAATGGCAGCCGCGATGTGCCCTGAGACCCCACCCCACTCTCGGGTCTCGGAGCCTGATGTGCGTGTCCACAGGTCCCAGCAACACCCACCTTGAGTTAGCCAGTCAACAAAGTGGCCCAGAGTCTGGAGGGAATGGCACTGTCAAGGATGCCCAGCGCTGGGCATGAAAGCTGCCAAGCCCTGCCCAGTGGTCAAGGGTGGCACTTCCTCCAGCTGCCCAGGCTGGGGTCTCTGTCCCTCCTGGCTCCTGATTACCACAGCACAGATGTGGTCACACTGCTGCACCCAAGCCAGAGCTCGGAGCAGGGAGGGGCCTTGGGTCCAGCAGAGATCGTCATCTGGTCTGCACCCTCCCTCTGCAGAGCAGCCATGGAGTTGGACACCAAACACATCTTGAAAATGGACCTGATAGGATATGCTGCCACACTGAACACAGGGCATGAAAAGCGGAGCAAGGGAGACCCCAACCCCTGCCTTTGTTTGCCAGGGTGGGGGTCAGTGTGCAGCGTTCTGAGAGATGCATAGGAGTAGCCACCAGCATGCATGTAAGAGCTCTAAGCCTGCATTTGCAAGAACAGCGGAAAGACCAGCAAAGAGAAGTGCCCTGCCTCTGCCTCCCAGCAGCCAGGCAGGGACAGAGGCAGAGACAGAGACACAGAGACACAGTGATAGCGATAGAGACAGAGAGAGGCAGAAACAAATAGGGAGAGAAGAGGGTCAGACTCTGGGAGGCAGGCAGAGAGCTCTGTCCCATGTCCACTGCTCCTAGGCTGTGAATTCACTGCAGAACAAACAACCGAAGCTGGGGCCCCTGGTTTGAGGACATGGTGGCTTCTGCAGGGCTGACAGAGCTGTGTGGCTGGAAAGGAACAAGGAGTAGCCTGGAGGGGCTGTGGCCCTCAGAGGCCCGAGACCCCAGCAGGGGCCAGTGCTGCTGCTGTGGGCCTCAGAAATGCACCAGTTGCCAGGAGCTCCCTGTTCAGCTGCAGGGAGGCATTAGGGCCGCTGCATCGCATCCGCCCAACATCTCAAAGGCTGTTGCCAAACTTCCTGGAAGCCAAGGGCTACTGGTCCATGTCTATGTCCTGGAAAGCATGTCCCTTGCTGTTCCCATAGCAGGGACTGTGCACAGGGTCCAAGGGACAAGCCCACCTCTTACTGAGGAGAAGCTTGGAGCCGCATGGGGAATGAGCTGGCCAGAGGTGGATCCTGGCAGCTGTGCAGGGACAGAGTCCACCACCTGCACTAGTTCTGCACATGAGGAAATGACTCATGCAGGCTCCTCCTGAAGACCACGCAAAGGGACCTTTCAGACCAGCAGAAGAGCCAAACAGGGGCCCGAGTAACATCAGCAGGGAGCAGCCTCTCCCGGTGTCATACCTCTGTCTTCCTCTCTCTTGTTTCTTTGCCCTCTCTCTTCCTGCCTTCCTCTTACCCTACTGGCCTCAGGGCTGGCTGTATTCTCAGCCAAGGTCTCCACAGATGACATCTCAGGTGACCTCATAAACACAAGCAGCTGCAGACTCATTCCTGCTAGAAGACCTGAAGCAGCATGTGCTCTCTTCAGTGAGCCCACCAAAGCCCCAGCTTGGATCATGTGCCTGTCCATAAGCAGTATGGCTATGTCTAGATGTCCTCCAATACCTGAATGTGGTCATAGGTGGGACTTTTCAGAGATGGCCAAATCTACAGTGTGTGATACTGGGATTAGGGGTGTATTATTACTAAATCAGTCCACTGATTAATTTGGTACCACCCTAATCTTAGTAGCCTAGATAGAATATAAAAAGGGGCAGAAAGATGCTTCTAAGGTCACTTCTTTGTTCCTTCTTGCTTGCTTTGCTACCTTCTGCTCACCATGAACTGTTTCTTCTCTGCCATGCCTGTCTACCTTGCCACCTTGCCTTAGAGCCAGGGGATTATAGACTGAAACCTCTAAAACTATGAGCTAAGTAAACCTTTCCCTTTTTAACTTTGGGTGTCAGATATTTTGTATCAGCAATGAGAGAAAAGTAATTTAGACAACAAGCCAATCACAGTCCAGAGAGAGGAGAGCAGAGATAGAAGCCAATCAGCAGAGCCACGCTGGAGGCAAGTCCCCCACATGAACAACAGGAAGGAGCTGTGGCTCTCCACAGAAAGCAGATGCAGCCAGGTAGGCACAGTAGCTGTCCACAGTGGAGCCCAACAGATGGCAGGGTGTCCCCCGGATGCAGCGACAGCTTCGGCAGGACCCAAATTGCCTCCAGTTGCTACATGCCTGCTCTGCCACTCATAGTACAGTACTGAAGCTTTCTGTACCCGTTTCCCCACCTCCACAGTGGGCTGACAGTGGCGCCGGGCTCACGGAGATGCAGGTGGATCCACGACAGAGGTGTACAAGATGCCCTGACGTGGTTATGTGCCTCTAACCTTGGCTCCTGTGGTGGAAACTCCCCCAAGAAAACCTGCCAGGGGTGCAGGAAGGAGGGGCAGGCTGCAATTAAGCCCACTGAAGCCCCTTTCCAGGGGACCTCCAGCCTCGGGTGAGACACAGCTAACCCAGCAGTCTCCTTCATGCCTAATTAGATTTCCTTGTAAAGAGATAAAAGGCTGCTATTTTGTATCAGGGAGGCGTCTTTTCAGGATTGAGTTCCTGGAAGGGGGAGATGCTGGGTGGGTGGAAGGAAAGGGCCGGTATTAATAGACTTTGGAATAAAATCCTGACAGCCCCAAATTGATTCTGCAGCCTGAGGAAATTGAGTGCACAGGGAATTAGATTTATGCACTGTTAAATGTAACTGCTTCTCAGTATCTGTACCAAAAGCTGTTAAAATGCTAATCTTTCGAGATGTATGGAAATTTTGTGTGAATAGACCAGGGAACCATGCCGGGAAACAGGCTTCCTCCACAGGAGACATGCAGAAGACAACACAATCATTATTAATAACCTGTGATAAACATGCTGAGTGAAAGGTGGGACTTAATCAGGGGATCTGGAAGCACACACAGACGAAGGGAAGCTGGGGGGGGGAGCGCTGCCGGCCTGGCGGCTGGCGGAGGGGGAGCAGACATGGGTGGGAAGCGCTCCACTCTCGTTCCTTTGCCAGCAGAGCCAGGACATTGCTCAGAGAGAGCCTGGTATCTGCTCCTCCTGGGAAACGTCAGCTGGGGTGCTGATGCCCCCGCCTCCCCCCAGACTCCCTCTTGTGTCTCTTTTAACTGTTTTAGAGGGACCTCAAAGTAAGGAATCTTGAACATCCTGGGCTGTGGTCCTGGGCCCTCTCCCCAGAACCAGGAGGGGACAGACAGACCCGTTGGTATCAGGACAGTGTACAGTTGGGCTAGGTGAGGTGTGCTGGGAACAAGCTGCCCCTGCCACAGTGCAGAGCTCATTAAAGGTGGCGTCTTCCTCAGTCATGGCTCCAGCATGGGTCAAGAATGGCATTGTTCATTGTGACCACTGGGTAGCAGGCCCAGGCTGACCCATGCCCACATCAGCAAAGCTGTTCCACATTAGACCTAATGTCCAGACACAGGAAGATGAAACCCTCCATGTGCATGGCAAAGACACCAGCAGGTTGTGAACAGCTGGAGGCTCCCAAGTTTGGCCTATAGGGCTAACCACTCTCTGCCCCTTTCCCCCTCAAGCAGAGGGACCCCAAACCATGGCCACCTCAAGCAGATCCTGGGATGCCCTTGGGGCCTCCCCACCAGTGTGTACCCCTAAGAGTGAGCATCATGCCCTTGCTAACCTCAGTGAGTGTCTCCACACACACTAGCTGCATGACGGGTATGGGTCAGGCACAGAGATTTCCTCCACACTTATTGTTCAGTGGGCAGGGCTGCCCCAGGCACATGGGACACAAAGACGCTGTCTTGGTTACTTCTCTCGTTGCTAAGACAAAATACATGATGCCCAGAATTAAGGAAGGAAAAGTTTATTTAGCTCAATCTGTAGAGGTTTCAATCCAAAATCAGCTGGCTCCAAGGCAGAGGGGCACATGGCAGAGAGCAATAGTTCAAAGTGGCAGAAAACAGCAAAAGCAACAAGAGCAAGAAGGGGAGGAGCAGAAAGAACAAGCCTCTTTACCCCCCTTATATTGTATGCAGGGTCCCCGCTCCATGGAGGGTGTAACACTCACACCTATTATCCTAGCACTGGACTATGAATCAACCACAAATTCCAGAAGCCCACCCCATGACTGCAAGAGGCTTTGGGGGGACATCCAGACACAAAGCATAACATTCTGCCCCTAACCGTGCCCCCAAGACTCATGCACATCCTTTTACGCAAAAAGCATTTCATCCATTTCTAAGAATTGCCAAAATCCTAACAGGTTCAGCATTGCTGAAAAGTCCAAGTCCTAAATCTCTTCCAGGATCTAAGACAAACCCTTAACTGTGAGCTCCTATACAAATAAAACAAAGTTAGAGACTTCCAACATTCAATGTACAAGGTAAACATTACCACTCCAAAAGGTACAAACAGGTGGACATAAAGCACTAGAACTAAAACAAGTCCAAAATCCAGCAGGGAAAATATTAGTCCTGTAGTTCCACGGGCAACATCCAAGGCAATGTGGCAAATTGTGAGCTGCATGTGATTCCACCTGTATAGCACTTCTGGTGGTTGAAGCTCCCATAGTTTATCTCTTGGGCCAGCTCTGCTCCCTCCTTGCAGGTTTCCTTAGATGATCCATATTCCTGGCGTCTCCAAACTTCTGGGGTCTTCACAGCACCTTTGGCTTCACACTCACAGCTTCATACATTGCCCTCTCAGGGGCACATTGCCTGGCCTCCTGGGCATTCTGAAATTGAAGTGGAAGCTTATCAAAGATGAGGTTAAACAATCCTAAGTTATTGAAGGCTGATCAGGCCCACAATCTTCCAAGCAAGTGGACAGACAAAGGCATAAATAAAAATTGAGACAATGGAATATGATTTCAGGGCTTCTAGGAGGGACTAATTCCTTTCCAGCTTCTCTATTCTCTGAATTAGCCAAATACTTTTCTGGGTCACCCATTTTTATGAGGTTTTCGAATAAGGGAGGGGTGATACTGAAGAAAATGCAGGAATTTGGGCAGGAATCTGGGCAGGCAGGAATCCTTTCAAGGACTGCTCCAAGTACTATTATGTTAATTTAGGAGAGCTATGTTATCTACAAAGAATGCCCTCACAGCAGGGCTGCAGTCATCATGTCCTTGAAGTTAATAGGGGTAGGAGCCAGACGTCCGCAGTTGCGGTCACCTTGTCCTTGAGGCAGCACAGCGTCACAGGCCAACACAGGCCTCAGCAGTGACTAGAGACTCATAGATGTTCATTTACTATGAATCAGCTGCCCATCTGCCTACAAGGTGCCTAAGACTCGAACAACTCCCAAGTAAATGTGAAAAGCCAATTGGTAAATACGAAATCCTGCTCAGAGCCACTTCGTAGTGCTCCCCAACAGAAGCCTTTTTAACCCAATAACTCTTGCATCCTGCATGAATCTAGAGCCAGTGCCACATGGATGCTGCCAAGGTCTGTGGCCAGCTGGAGCAGTAGCCAGGCTTCCTTCTCTCTTGTCTGTAGGGTTCAAGTGCCTGGATTGCTGGGCACTGTGAATCTGATTCTGAAGAACAGATTCTCTATGCCACCACCATTCTGGAACATAGTGCTCTGCAACTTTCTTCTCAAAGCAAAGTCTTTCACATTTGCAGTTTTGAGGCTGCAAAGTGTAGAGACTTGCTGCTTCTTGTGATACCCTCAGGCCATCTTTTCAATTCTCCTGTTCATCCTCAGCAATCAAGATCTTCTCTGCTTTGTCCTTGCAGTCCACAGCTTTACTGGAGTTTCTTTTCTGGCCAAACTCACAACATTTTAAATCATCCTGCTGGACTCTTTGCTCTTGATTCTCAACATAAATCTGGCTAAAAGACCCCAACAGTAGCCATTCCACTGCCTCAACATTTTTTCTGCCAGTTTAATTAGTCCACTGCCCTTAATCTCAGACACAGTCTCTGGACATGAGCAAGTACAGGCAAACTTTTTGCCAAGCCATAACACATGTCATCTGGAGTCCAATAGTCAATGCAGTCCTCCTTCCCAGGAGAAACCTCCTGAGCCTGGTCTTTACCAGCAGGATTTCTATCAGTTTTGTCTTCTGAGTTCATAGTTCCAGCACTGGGCCGTAAATCGATCCCAAATTCTAGAAGACTGCCCATGCCTATACGAGGCTTTGGTGGAGGGAATCCAGACAAAAACATAACAGATGCACAGCATGGCAGGTCAGCAGAGGAGACACTCCAAGGAGGTCCTGCAAGGAGCCATCCCCCTTGAGTCCAGATCTGGGTCTTGCAGGAAGCCATGTCCCCACCGTCATCCTCCAACCCTCTGATTGTGTCTCCTGACATTTTTCTGATTTTCAATGAGGCTGTTTGGCTTCATAAGATGGGGCTAAGGAGTCATCCTCCTTGGTGTGTGGTGTGGTTCTGGCCATGCCATGGCCAGAGCCAGCCAGTGACACACCGTTCTGTGTCTTCCCAAACTGGTGAGCCTGGTCCTCATGACCGTCCTGAACCCTGGTGGCTTCCTGGTCTGACTTTGATCACTTGAGCACAGAAGCTGCCCCCACCTCTAGGGTCTGAAGAATCCTGGTCCTTGGCAACATCAGCAGTGGCACCCTGTCCTTGCCTCCCTTCTTTCCCAGGGTTGAGCTCAAGTAACAGGGCTACACCTGTGTGGGTCTTCACTTTGAGACCTGCACCCCTGCCCCATGTTGTGCATCTGTGTTGTGGTTGTGACCAAGTGAAGTTGAGTTCAGTGGTCATCGGCCTCTCAGCTTTAGGGTCTCACACCTCAGCCTCCCCATTCTCTCTGCAGGCTGCACAGTGTTGTTGCATTTGACCCAACATCTGGCCAGATGTGTTTTGCATCACAGCCTCCTCCCTGAAGCTCCCAAGGCACCTGGTCCAGCTGGTTTGGTATAGACTCAGTAAACATTCACACCACAGACTCAGAGCCTTTCTGGTCCCTGGGACACCCTTCTTCTCCCCTCAGTGACACCATGAGCCTGCTGTTCCCGCAGCAGCTGTGGGGCAGTCTTGGCCTCTGGTTCCATGGCCCTGGGCCTCCTCAGTTCTGTTGTGCTAACAGGTGAACCCAAGCCTGCCCACTTGACAACCAGCTGTTCCTCCTTGGGCTTCTGCCCCACAACATATGCTCAGGGGCTGCTCCTGCTCCCCTTGGGGACCTGGGCCACCAGGGAGCCTCTGACAGACCCAGGTCCATGGCAGGGACAGAAGAGAACTCTTGGCAGGATGGGATGCATCCTTGCATCTAGGGTGCCCATGGTCAGCCTAAGACAGCCCACAGACTCCAGAGAGCCACACCCCCTTGCCCAGCCTGCAGTGTGGGGACTCCAGAGGTCTTAGGGATGTTCTATGGGGTGGCTATGTTGATAGTTATGAGGATAATAGGCTTCACAAAGTTCTGACCACACGATGCTGCAGTATGAATGTCCCATCCAAACTCATGCTGAAGTTTAACAGCTGCTTCAGCCATTCCAGGCCTGAGGGCTTTGTACCTTTCCACCCCCTACTACAGGAGGATGAGGCAGGTAGATCTCTGTAGACCAGATGTTTCATCTTGACCTTGGAATCCCCAACCCCAGAACTGTGAGAAAAGTTATTTCTGTTCATTTTGAATCACCCAAGACTATTCTGTTATAGCAGCAAAAATGGACTAAAACTCATTTAAAATAGGTGTTTATTGTATGTAATTTATAGTCCCAGTAAAGTTGATTTTAAAAATAGGCTCAGTGACACCAGTGGCTGCACTGAACACAAAACTGAGGAGTGTGAGGGAGGCATGGAGGAGGAAAAGGACAAGAAGGAAGAGGAGGAGTGGACAGCGAAGGGGAGAGGGAGCAGGAAGAGAGGGAGGGAGAAGAGGAAGAGCAGGACAGCCCAGAGCACCGGGCACAGTGCCACAGCTCACATGGATCAACAGCTGGTCACTGGCAGGGAGTGAGCGGGCCCCAGGTGGACACAGAGGACAACTGGTATCTTAGTTACTCTCTTGTGACTGGGACGCAATACCTAACACTGCTGTAAGGAGAGGTTTATTGGAACTCACAGTCTGTAGAGGTTTCAGTGCACAGTCAGCTGGCTCCAGTGCAGGGTGGCCTGGCAGAGAGGCCTGGTGGAGGAGAAACAGCCCATGGCAGGCAGGCAGGAGGCAGGGAGGGGGGAGAGGGACCCTTCTGGGCCACACTCCAGTGCCCCAGCTCCTCCACCAGGCTCCCAGCATCACACCCAGCTATAAACACATCAGTGGATGAAACCACTGGTGAGTATCACAGCCCAAGATCCAGTTACCTCCCAAAAGCCCCATTTCTGAGCCCGACTTTTGGGGACATCTGGATATGAACTATAACAGCTGGGTACTAGTGGCTGAGAGGACAAGAGGGGCTGCCTGAGTCACCAACCCTGACTTAGGGCAGCGTTGCAGAGCTCAAGGCAGTTTTCTCTCTGAACGTGCACTTCAACAAGCATGATGTCCTTGGCCTCCATCTTGGAAGCAAGGACCGAGGCTCACCAGGGGGCACTAGTGTCACCTGGCACGGGACTGGGCTGCCCAGTCCTTCTGAGTCACTGCTTGGGTGACCTCACCCTGCACCTGGGCTGCTGTGAGCCCCACTATGCTGCATCAGGGAAGCACTGATGTCCCCAGGGCTGGAGTGGGGTGGCCCAGGTGGGGACACTGTGTGGGCAGGGACAGGGGTGCAGGGCTGTCCTGCTGGAAGGCAGAGATAGGCAGCTGGGTGGTGGGGAGGAGGCGTGCAACACCATGGCCACTGCAAGCTCCCAGCCAGGCTCACTCTGTGTCCTTGGAGTCGTGGCAGCCTCAGTTGTCCCAGGCCATCCTCCTTCCTCCCAGTCATAGGTATCCTGCCAAGGGCCACCAGCTGAGTCACACACCTGCCACACCTGCCTCTCCAGACAGAGCAGTTACTCTTCCATGCAGAGATGCAGTCGGGAGATTCACACTTAGCCATGTGCAACCCTCACACATGTGTGTCTGTGTGCATACACATCTGGATGGAGCACTGGGAACATGGGTGTATATGCACAGGGTGTCCATGGAGCCATGTGTGCAGTACCTTCCACACCTGGGGCTGGTGGGTGCAAATGTCTGTGTGTTTGTGTCTGTGTGTAGTGTGTGTGTGTGGAGCTCTGTGTCTGTGTGCACTTGTATATGTACATGTGATATGCAGGGAGAAAGGCGTGGGCTTGGGTTCCACCTGCTGCTCTCCCAGCCCAGATGGGTGCTGCTCAGGAAGGTGCTCATCTGAGGCTGTCATCACCCTAACAACAGCACATCTATGTCCTGTGCTGTCAAAGATGGAGCCCTGGACACTGCTGTCACCCTTATCAGGCTTCAAGGCCCCCCACAGGTGTCTGCTGCACCTGTGCCCCACACTCATAACAGTCTCAAGGGCATTGGCTGAGTAGCCTCATGGGTCATCACCAGCTGGGCACCCAGCCACCCATCACGGGCACAAACTTCAGTTTCTGCCCCCTGGCCACCTTGCCATCCTCAGGACCACCCTCCCTTGAGGTGCTGGCCGATGCCGCTAGGTGGGGACAACCCTTCACCTGTAAGGAAGCAAGCATCCATGTGACATATAACATGCTGAGGTGTTGACCCCACCACCGTGATTCACTCTGACAGGGCTGAGACTGCTCCCCACACCAGGGACCATGGCCAGTGCTCCCCACAGCAACACCATTGCAAGGGCTTAACTTGCACTTCATAAAATTACCTTTAACAAGTGACCTCTTGCCTGTCAGCTGCTGCACATCTGTGATGACACAGGTGCCCCTCCAGATCTTGTCTGGCTACTCCATCCCAGTTCCTCCAAGACCTCCTGCTTCTGGGGGGAAGGAGGGAGGCAGCTAAGACAGGCGGATGGACAGATGGACAGACAGATGGGCTCCCTCAGGGCAGAGCACACGCAGCTGTGGCTACCAGTCTTCTCCAAGCTGGTTGGAGGAGCAAATGTACCACACAGGGCCCAGCCTATAGCAGGGGAGGGGGTGGCCCAGGCCACACACCTAGCACAGCCCCACACCCTTGACAGCGTGAAGGCACCCTTGAGGGCTATGGAGTCAGAGATGCCAGCGAGGACGGCTGGGGCTGGAGGAGAGACAGGAGAGGAGAGGAAGGTGGAACCCTCTGGGATGTTTGGCAGCCTCAGCAGCACCCATGCCTGCCACAGTCTAGGTTCCCTGCGGGTCCAGCCTTAGAATCCTAGTGGGCAGAGTCTCAGGGGCCCTGCTATCCAGCCAGGGGCCCTGTGGGTCTAGCCTTAGCGTGTCCTTATCCCAGTCTCAGCAGTGTCCTTTAGGGCCCAGTCTCAGGGTCCTTCCAGGCCTAGCCTTCCTCCTCAGGGCTCTTTTCCCAGTCCTGAATCACTAGTCCAGCCCCTACCCTGGGGAGGTCCCTCACCCGGCTCCTGGCCCAGGGTCCTGGAAGGTGTCCCCATGCCCATGTTGCAGTCAGTAGGGCTGGGGCCAGAGGTGGCCGTGCAGCCTGGCTTACCTCATGCGGCTGCTGGGCGGTAAGCCTCAGCAGCAGAGCCAGGCTGGCCCAAGATGGCACCTCACACAGCAGCTCTCCCATTAGGCCTGGCATCTATCTGCTGAGGAACCCTGAACTCAAAGGAAACCCAAAAAAGGTCACTTGGGATTACAGGAAATCCAGACTGATTAACTGTGAGAGCCACAGAACCACAGGTGGTACAGCCCTGAGCTGCGTGAGTTTGGAACTGAGCTCTGGAAGGAGTCAGACACCAGGGTTCTGGAATTTGGCCTGGCCCCTTCCTGAGAAGCTGCCCAAAATGGTGGGCAGGAAACTCATCAGAGTTGGGGCTCAAGTGCCTCAGAGCAGGTGTAACCATTCCTCACTACCACACCGTCCCCAGTGCCCCCAGCTTGATGGGCACAGGGCCACTGCCCAGCCAGCCTCCACATCTGTGCACAGCCATGTCCACCAGTTCTGGTCCTCACCAGGAGCCCACACACCGCCTCCCTGATGCCAACACCTGAGCACCTGCTGTGACTGGGGAATGTCCCGCAGAGGGGAGGACGGATGCAGATGTCACGTAAAGAGGTTCAGCACCCCGTTGGGCAGGGAGGTGACACATGGGGCCTGCTGGTCACAGCAGAAGTGCAGCCAGGTGGTGGACACAGAGCTGTCTCTTCCCATGGCCTCTCCACTCCTGATCACAGCTTTCACTTGCTTTTCAATGTCACTATAGTGAAATAAAAGCTTTAAGTTACCAGCAAGAGAGTTCTATACTTCTCTACGAGGTCAGATAGCTCAGGATGTGGCAGTGGCACACTGGCTTCCATGGCAGCCTCCACAATCATGTGATCTGAACCCATGGCTCAGCCCAGCAGTCCCTGCTGTGGGAAGAGTGGTGCAGCTGGGGAAGAGAGGGGACACCACAGCCTGAACCCCGTGGGATATCAGGGCCAGTAGTGTGGAGCTCAAAGGAGCAAGGTCCATGATAGGGGGGATATTGACCACTGAAAAGGAAGTGTGTCACTCAATCCCAGAAGAGGAGACTGAGTCCCAGACTCACAGGGCCACCATCTGAGTGGTGGGCATGGCAGCACTGTGCTGAGGTCGGGTAGAGCAGGCAGGGCACTGGGCCAGGTGCTGGGCTCTGCTACTCTGGAGTGAGTAGGTGATGATAGATAGCCACCAAGACCTGGCAGAAGATAGTGGTGACAGTGGCCCAGAGCACTGAACTCTATGTGTGGTTCCTTGCGGTGTGGGTGGGGCAAGTCACTGTGACTTGCTGTGAAGCAGCCTGTGCATGGCATGGAGAGGGACAACTTTGACCCTGGAAGTCCTCCGGCTGCACAATCACCCTGGGCCACCATGAGGCCAGTGAGTGGTAGGTGGCAAAAGAGCCCAGCTGAGAGAAGAACATGGCAGAGTCTGGCACCACAGCAGCCCTGCCACAGACTGAGGTGGAGGAACAAGCACGGCACCACAGCCAGGACCTGGGGAGGAGGGAGTCAGGCTGCAGCTGGGGGTAGGTCAGTGGGAGCTGCTGTGTGTGGGAATCGGCCTGAGGGACTAGAGAGCAAAAGAGGCCACGGAGCCCTGAGCGTGTGTGTGAAAGGGGAAGTGGAGTCCAGGGAGTGGAGGGGAGCAGGGAGCAGGCCTTGGGCTGAGAAGGAGACTGGGAGTAGCAGGGGTGGGGCCAAGGGCCAGGAAGACCTGTGGGACAGGCCACACAGGGACCTGGGCTAAGTGGGTGCCCCAGTGGCCCCCATGATGACTTTTATTAGTCTCCTTGGCTTTATCTTCAACTCACTGTGATCATCTCCTCTCCTTTCTCTCCAGCTTCCCCCGCCCTGGGCCTGTCAGGCCGGTCTTCATGCCCGCCTAGGTCCTCAGCAGCCTCAGGCAAACATAGTCTCCAGCTCAAATGACCACTGCTTCCCGTGCTCAGTCCTAGTTGGAAGGTAACACAGAGACTTCCAGGCTGCTCTCCTGTTCCTGACAGTCCCCTTGAGGGGGTGAGTGTTTCTTCTGGGCACTGAAATCAGTGTTCTTCCCTTAATCAAATCATTCCAAACAGGCAGTGAAGCTTTCCTGTCTCTTGCACCTACAGAGAACGGAGCAGCTCTGGTTGGAGTCCTTTGGAGGGTGTCTCGGTTACTCTTCCTCGTTGCTGATACAAAATACCCAACACCAAAATGAAGGAAAGAAACGTTTATTTAGGTTACAGTTTGTGGAGGTTTCAGGCCATACTTGGGTTGTTCTGAGGCACAGTGGCACATGGCAGAGGGTAACAGTTCACGGCAGCAGAGCACAGCAAAAACAACCAGCAGAAAGGGAGGAATGGCTGCAAGCAGCCTCTTTCTTTCCCTTACATTGTAAACAGGCTACCCCCACCCAGGGGGCATAACTCTCACAGTGTCCATGCCCTCCTCTCCCACAGGCTCAGGATGTGTACAAAGTAAGTACTCTGGCTTCCTGCTGAATCACTCAGCCAAACCGCTAGACTCCCCAAGTTGACACAATGTATCAACCATAACAGAGGGCTGTCATATTCCATCCAAAACCACCTCAGGAATGGGCCAACCAGGGCCGGTCAGGAGCGGAGCCATCCGGACTTCAGCAGAGACAAAGCAGCACAGGGAACAGGTTTGAGACAGGTCCTTTCCGCGAGGTCACATATCCTGTCTGTGGCCCACTTCCTCACAGGGGCCCAAGGTCCCCACAGCCCACCCAACACACATGATTGCATGGCCGAGTCCATCACACCAGGGCCAAAGTAAAGATAGACCCAGGACACAGGGCCCTCTGAGACAGGACAGCAGGTCTGGAGCCAGGTGGGGGTGAACCAAGGGGCAGGCGCAGTGAGACCTCAGCCCCACAGGCTGCCCTTCTTTTGGGCTAATTGTTTCCTTTCCCAGCAGCAGCCCAGCTGTCTCCATGACAACAGCCTAGCAGCTCTGCAGCCCAGAAGCTGATAACCTTGGCACTTGCTGCCCTGGCCACCCCAGGGCTGGTGCATGTGTGGCACTCGGCACCCCCTTTCAGTCTGGAAGTCCTCCCTGGTTCTCTTTTCTCGCAGAAGGAGGGAGGCCCCAGGGAAGTGAGCAGCCATGGCGTACACAGCCATGCTGAGCCCTGCTCCATGCGTGGATGACTGGAGCACAAGAGAGGTGGGTTGGTGGCAGGAATATAGCGGCAGGCAGTCTGTTCACTCACTGTGGGACACCGCGTGGCCTACATAACCACTGTGTCCCAGCACTGTCAGGAGGAAAAACAGGGATGGACCCTAACATACATATCCCTCACCCCTCACATCTGCATCCTCCAAACCCTCACATCCATGTGCCCCAGTCTTTACACCTGGGTCCCCTGACCCTTACACCTGAGTCCTCAGTCTCTCGCACTTGTAGCCTCTGGCTCTGCACACTTGTGTCCTCTGACCCTAAGCCTGGGTCCTCCAGCTCTCATACTCGAGTCCTCTGGCCCACACCCGCATCCTCTGGTTCCTCACACCTGCAGTGTCCTCCAGCCCCTTGTACCTGTGGAGGAGGAGAGAGTGCACAGGAGGGGAGGGAGGCCCAGGGGCATAAAGCATGGCATGGATCTCATTTTCTTGGTCTGTGGGCTGGCTGGGTGCCACTGACCACCTGGCATTCTCTGGAGTCTGGCACACTGTGTGTTTCAGGTGCATTTCTCTCCCATCTCTGGGTGTGGGACACAAGGACTTCCAGGCATCTGCTCACCCTGCAGGGACATGGGACTTCCTCACTTGCCCCCAGAATTGCCTCAGGTCAGTGAGGCAGCAATGGCTACGTCTGCCCCACCTGGCTTCTCTTGTTCAGTAGCTCGGTACCAGGAGCAGCTTAGACCCTGCCTATATATTCTCAGTTTAGAGCTGTAAGTGATACACAGAGGCTTAGTAAAAGCTTCTTCCAAGCCAGCCATGATGGCACACACCTGTAATCCCAGCTTCTTGGAGGCGGAGGCAAGAGGATCACAAGTTTGAGGCCAGCTTGGGCTACGTTGAAAGACTTGTCTCAAAATTTAAAAATAAATTAAATAAAAATGGCTAGAGTGTAGTTCATTGGTAGAGCACTTACCTGGCACGTACAGGGTCCTGGATTCAAACTCTAGCATTGCAAAAGAGAAAAATTCTTTCTTATGGTTCAACTTTTCATATTAGAGATACTGGAGGTATTCCTGGTTTTGGCTGGGGCTAAACTCAGAGCCTTTGCACTGTGCTACATCCCCAGTCTCCTCATCCCTTTTTGTACTTTTTATTCTGAGATGGTATCTTGTTGAATTACCCAAAAGGGGCTTGAGTTTATGATCCTCCTGCCTCACCCGCAAAAGCGCTGGGATCACAGCCATACACCACCATCCCCAGCAAGTACGCCTCTTCATTGAGGGTGTATGTGTGTGTGTGTGTGTGTGTGTGTTGGCCAAGTTCCTGTCACTGTGACAAAGTAGCTCACACATCACCTAAAGGAGAAAAGGGTTATTTTGCTTCTGCTCCCAAGCAGAAGCTTCATGGTGGAGGGGCATGGAAATGCCTCAGATGAGACTTCCCTGCTTCTACCAGCCAGGGCCAGCTCCTCAGCCCGCTTAGCCAGGAGCCCACAGTGGGCTCCTCCACTCAAGAGTGGCACCCTGCCAGTCTCAAACCCTCGGAACCAGCTGTGCTGGGATCAGTCGTTAGTGCTGGAACATTGGGCACCACTTTGCATCTTAGCCACAGCATCACTTTGGGTACCATTTGCCCATTGTCATGTTGAAAGCACCAACTGTGCTCACAGAGTCGCACAACCGCACTGTCACCAGCCTCACAACTGTTCGGCATCTCAGATGCTCCAAACTGCCAGCTACAGCCCCTCAGAACAGGGCGACCTTCAGTGACCCACTGGGCCCCAAGGCCCCTGTCACTGCGTGACACCTGTCTCTCGTGTCTGTCTGATTCATCTCTTTGGACCTGGGGCAGTGGAGGCCATTACCTCAGGATGGAAGGGGAGATGCTCAGGTGGGCAGAACAGACTCTCTAGGTGGGGTCAACCCCGTAGGCTGACCTGTCCAAGTCCTGAAGCTTCCTGGGCCAAGAGTGTCAGCTCACAGTCCTCGGCCAGTCAGCCTGGAATCCACAGCTCCCAGAATCCCCCTGGGACGAGGGACACAGATAGCCATGGCGCATGCAGCCAGACTTGGAACAGCTCTGGAGAGGAGACTCCTCCTCTCAGAGGAGTGAGGAGGGCACAGAGAGGAGTCCTCTCCATGCAGTTCCCTCTAACAAGGCCAGGCCATAGCTCTACAGGTGGAGGCTGGGAGGCGGGGACCTGGACATCAGCATTAGGGAGAGCAGAGGTGGGCAGAGGCACCGGTTTCCCTTGGGAGAAATTAGCTCCTTCCCAGTAGCTATCTCTCATCTGGCACTAATCTCAGGGATTTATGGCAGTGGAGACACAGGTGAGGGACTGTGCAAGCAGGAAATTGCTGGCAGGGAGGGTGACAAAGGGCCATCTTCTGTCCAGTGACACCTCTGTCCTTCCCTCAGACTTGAGGGGGAGAAAATAGGTTCTCCTCTCTCCGCAAGAGCCAGGGCAGCCCAGGGGCAGGGAGGAGCAGGGAGCAGCAGCCATCAGGCACCACCCTGTGGCCACCCTGCTTGAGCCCAGACCCACCCTCAGGAAGCAGTGAGGAGCAGCGATGGCCCTCGGAGTCAGCTCCTGCCTCCAGGAAGAGGGACAGGCAGCCAAGGCATGGCCAGTCTAACCTTCCATGGTGAGGCTGCCTCGATGCTTCCTGGGCCAGATCCACGGTGCAAGGAAGGGTGAGTGGAAGCCCCTTGAGCCACCCAGTACCTGGCAGCTGTCCACCTCCAGCCGCTTCCACGGGGGCTTCCTCGCTAGCTCTTGCTCCTCCCTTCTCCGCAGTTCTCACCTCTTTATCCTTTGCTGACTGCCTCCTCAGACAGCTCCAGGCCCAGAGGTCCCAGCCAGGCACCTCAGCTTCCAGAAAGACCTTGCCAGCCACTGCATGGGGAATGTGCTAGGAAGGCCAGAAAGAGGAGGCACTCAAGATAATCAACAAGGATGACTTGGACCCACCAACATCCCCCAAAACAAGCAGAGGACTGAGGAGCCCCAGTGAGATGGGGCGAGTCCCCGTGGAGAGACCTGGGTTGGGGCAGAAGTCTGGGTTTGTCTCTGTTCCTCTCAGCCTGGGCCAAGAGTGTCAGCTCACAGGCCTCAGCCAGTCAGCCTGGAATCCACAGCAGGGACTCCAAACCAGCCAGGGAGCCCCCACCAGCCACGGGACCCCCTACTCACTGCCATCTCCAAGCAGGAGCTGTCCTCATCACCCTTCATCACATGCCAGGCAGAACCAGCTCACTGGCAGGGTCTCCCCTCCTGAGGAGCCAGGGCAACTAGTTTCAATCTTTCAAGCCACGGTAGGGGGAGACTCTGTTCCCTCCCCAGGGTCTGAGGGAGGGGTTGAGCCTGCAGCACCCTGGGTGCCTCCAGAGGTCCCAGTGCAGGAGCTGAGCGGGTGGGCAGTGGCTGTCTTTGCAGCCCTTTGGCCTGGTGGGAAAGCAATCTCTCACTCCCGGCCTCTTCAGCCTCTCCATACCAGGGTATGTCCGGGGGCTCTTCAATAACTCTGGGATGAGAACTCATAATCCTCAGCAGGGAAGCTGAGTGCCAATATTACAAACAGCTAAGTTAAGTGGAAATATTATAGGCAATGAGACAGGGCTGAGCCTGGTGGAGTCGCATTCATTGGAGGCCAGGCCTCAAGACAAAGATGAAATGACTATACTTACTTCCCCAGGGATAAACAATAACAGTCAATATTCTAAACAGGCACCAGTTACCTGGGTGGGTGACCAAGACCTCCTGACCCGCCCTTTCCAGGAAAGATCCTTGTTCCGTCCATGCACATTTGCTAAGTGACTTGCTTCCCCATTGGATCAATATTATCTAAGGGACTGTACTTGAAACCTTATTGGTTGATCATGTTTTGCCCCACCTTATGCCCACCTTATGATTTCCTATGACCTCATGAGTTTGCTCTATAAAGCCTCCCTTGTAAGTGGAGTCTGTAGCAACCCACTTTCCAGGTCCCTTTCTGTCTCTCTTAGGCAGGGGCTGTCTTTCCCTCAATAAAATGTGCTACTGATGGCTTCCATTGTTCCTCAAAATTCATTCTTTGATTTTGGGGAGCACAAACTTGGCATATGGGATACCTAGCAGGTTGGGAGTTATAGTATTTCCTTTGTATCATTTGGAGGGTTCTGATATTATTCCTATAACACCAGGACCCTGCTAGCCAGACAGCACCAAGGCATCAGAGGGCAGGAGGGTATGCTGTGTCCCTTCCTGCTCCTTCACAGGACAGGGGACAGGTGTGAGTCATGGAAGACACTCCTGTGAGACACACTGGGCAGGGGTGAGAGGACCTGTCATGGGTGCCGCCGTGCTATGTGGCCATGGAGTAGAGAGAAGCTGAGGTCAGCCTCTGCCCACTGGGCCTGTGGCCCCAGAACCACTGGCCGCTCAGCACAGGCATCACCATTCACATCTTCCTTTTCCACGGGCCTAGAGGCCCCAGTACTACTAGCCTCCCTGTTCTTGGCCAGCCTGACACCAGACATCACATGATCAGCCGCAGATGGTGCCTACAGGATATCCCCCAAAATCACATATCAAGCAGAACCAGAACCACACAGTGAGACACTTAGGGAGCTACTTGTCTCCAGTCACTATCTGACCCATCCCCGTGACCGCCTCATAAGAGCCTCTGTGGGCCCCACTCCTGTGGGTAAGTAAGTCTGTCTGGGCCCAGGTATGTGGGGACTCACGCTGCCCTCTGAGAAGTGCCACAGACACATTATGTCCCTCTGTCACCCACAGGAAGGCCACAGGGTTTTTCATTTGCTGTAGGTACAGGCCTCCTATGGGACATCTTGCCTGTGGCACCCTAGCGACAGTACCAATGGAGGCTCAGGAGTCTGTGCTGAGGAACAAGTCCTCTCTCTGGTCCCAG
This sequence comes from Dinomys branickii, assembly GCA_004027595.1. NCBI lineage: Eukaryota > Metazoa > Chordata > Mammalia > Rodentia > Dinomyidae > Dinomys > Dinomys branickii. Next base: position 56,096 of record PVLD010000237.1, read on the forward strand.
CAGCTGGACTGGACAGTGAGCAGACCTGGACACCACCCTCCTGGGCAGGGGCTCCAATGAGCCTGCTCTGCTTGTCTCCCAGCCCAAGCACCTGGCCCTACCGAACAGGCCGAGCTGCGGGGCCTGCACCCAGGGCCCCGCCCTGCCTCCTTCACCGACTACCGTCCTCTTACAAGACCTTGCCAGTTTAATGGGCCAAGTTAACATCCTGGAGTCATGTCTAACTGTGCTGCTATTGAGCCCCAGCCCATGGCAGGGCCCTGTGCTTACCTCTTCTGTGTGGTACTGATCAGTTCCCCACTGCCTCCTCTCCTGACATCGCCCTTGGGGGCCTTCCTGGTTCCAGGAGACCTGAGCTCCCCCTCACCACATGTCTTCCCACTACATCGTGATTTGTGAGGGTGGGATCTGTGCCATCTGAGGTTGCATCCTGCATGGCCACAGTAGGTCCTGGCACACGCCCAGGCATGCAGTAGGGATACAAGGCCTCCCCAGTCTGCCCCCTTCAGTTCTAAAAAGCCAGGCTCTGACTGTCTGTCCCCCAGGACCAGCCTCTCTGGGCCCAGCAGCAGGAAGATGCTGATTTAATTGAATTCTGGAATCCCTGTGAGAAGCCAGGAAATTTATACCTGCAATTTGTGGGGCCAAGCTGAGCAGGCAGAGCCTTCAGGGCCTTGTTACCATCAAACGAGAGGATTTATTGGAGCCAAGGAGCTCTGTGGCTGCCCAGGCTGGCTGGCTGCTCAGGGCTCTGCTTCAATTAACCTCAGGCCCTGGGGAGGCTTCGGCTGGTGGCTGCTGACAGGGCCTACCCAGCCCTCTCCCACCCCAGCCTGCCAATCTCCCTTTCCAGGTCCATCCTGGGCTGTCCCTTGACAGAACAGGGGCCACAGATGCAGGAAAGGGTGCAGGAAACCTCCCCCTAGCTGCTCATGCTCTGCATCTGTCCAAGAGCCTAAGGGCTGCTCTTGCCAAATAGACAGAGAAGAAGCACAGCCAGGCTCAGCAGGGCCTCATGAGCATCAGGGCCCAGGGGGCAAGCAGAAGCTGAGGGCCAAATGGGCAGAAGGACACATGTGTCCCCAGGTTCCCACTCCGGAGGGTGGGGGCTAGTGTTACCTCTCTTCTCTGTGGCAGTCTATGGCTCCCCAGGTTCCCACTCCGGAGGGTGGGGGCTAGTGTTACCTCTCTTCTCTGTGGCAGTCTATGGCTGGAAAGGAAAGGCTCTGATATCACAGGTTGTCCACATCCAGTGACCTCCCCCATACTGCAGAGCTGGGACAAGAACTTCTCCAGGCAGGCGAGGATGTGAAAAGTACTCTGCTTCCATCCTTCTGGGATATCAAAGACCTGCCCCCAAAGGTCCCTTTGCCATGGCTTACTATGATACAGAAGGTGAGTCTAAGATCTGGCTTGAGAGGCCTCTCCTATGGCCTCTCCTCCAGCCCTCAGCCCAGCCTGGAGCAGGACCCAAGAAGACCCTTTGCATACGGCCAGCCCTCCTCCTGGGGCCAGACAGTCCAACGCTGCTGTAGGGAGATGGTGGCTACTTTCTTTGTCCAAGACAGGTGTTGTCCCCCAGCACAGCCTGGGAGGAGGACACAGCACTAGGGAGGGGTCACAGAGCTTGTTCTGAGGGTTCTTCTCTCTCTACTTGGGTTTGCCTGCATGTGGCCCTATCTGCAGGCCAGAGTGTTCAGCTGTCCTGAGTGGGCCACCAAGGGCCAGTGTTGTGGGGAGCAGTCTCAGAGGTGGCAGCCCCACTGTGGGAGTGATGGAATGCGGGGGGAACTTTCTCAGATGCCCATCTGAGTGCAGTATCCCTAGAGTGGACTCTGCCTCCCACTGACACCTCCAAGTGCTCCCCCCATAAACACCTTCCAAGCCCCTCTACAACGCTCTCCGACAGTGCCGGATGCCCAGCTTCTCTAGCTTCCATGCCCCAACCACAGCACCACTGCTCCCTTCTGCCTCCCCTGCATCAGTTCTGCCTGGCCAGCATCACCCCCGAGGAGGAGGGCACCACTCTGCTTCCTGTTCCTGCCACCCAGCCGTTCAGAACATGGCTGCCCGAAGTCTCCCTGGGATGCCCACAGGGGAATCACATGGATGGGCAACGAGCAGCTTCATTCAAGACCAACAGAACCTGGACACAGCCTACGCATCTGTCAAAGCCCAATGGCGACACCACCGTAAGTCCCTTCATACAACAAACAGAAGCCGCAACCACACAGCGGACCCCAAGAACGTCCAGTGAAAGGAGCTCAACTCAGTACTGCACCTATGCAGGGCTCCACTCTATGACCATCCGGAACTGTGAAAACAGGAAAAAGAAGAACAGTGTTGCCTCTGTGAGGTGGGGTAAGGCCTATGAAACTTTCAGGAGTTGGGGACTTGGGCCTCATCCTGACAGGAGCTCGAGGCATGGGTGTGTGTGCAATGACAAAACCGTATGCTTTACCTCACAGATCTAGAGAAAACATTCCTTAAATTCATCTGGAACTAGAAGGGACCCAGAATAGCAAAAGCAATCCTCAGCAACAAGGACAAGTCAGGTGGAATCACAATCCCTAACCTGAAATTATACTACAAAGCTACTGTAATAAAATCAACCTGATACTGGCTAAAAAACAAACTGGGGATCAGTGGAACAGACTGGAAGATGCAGCCACAACCACAAACACACTCAGCCACCCAATATTTGACAAAGGGGCCAAACAAGCTCACTGGAAAAAAGATAGCCTGTTTAATAAATGGTGCTGGAAAAATTGGCTTGCCTCTTGCTGAAGACTGAAAATAGACCCAAGTCTATCACCATGCACCAAACTCAAGTCAAAATGGATCACAGATCTCAATATTAAAACAGAAACACTAAATCTATTGGAAGATAAGGTACATAAAAATCTTGAAGACATAGGAGTAAGCAGAGAGTTCATGAACAAAAATCAAACTGCAAGGGAAACACTTCAAGGAATCAACAACTGGGACCTAATCTTACTGAAAAGTTTTTGCACATCTAAAGAAATCACCAGTAGAGTAAAAAGAAAACCCACAAATTGGGAAAAAAATCCTAGCTGGCTATCCCTTGGACAAAGGTCTTCTATCTACAATATACAAAGAATTAAAAAGCATGAACCTCTCCAAATTCAAAGACCCAATCCAGAAATGGGCATGTGAGATGAATACACACTTCTCAGATAAAAAAAATACAACTGGCAAATAAATATATGAGAAAATGTTCTACATCTTTAGTCATTCGAGAAATGCAAATTAAAACAACATTGAGATTTCATCTCACCCCAGTAAGAATGGCCAGCATTAAGAAATCATCCAGTAACAAATGCTAGTGAGGCTGTGGAGAAATAGGAACTCTTCTGCACTGCTGGTGGGAATGCAGACTGGTGAAACCACTGTGGTGATCAGTTTGGAGATTCCTCAGCAAACTAGGTCTAGAGGTCCCATACAACCCAGCTATTCTCCTTCTGGGTATTTTCCCAGATCTGAAAACATCATATCACCACAATAAGTGTGCATTCATGTTTATAGCAATGCAATTTATAATAGCTAAATAGTGGAAGCAACCCAAATGTCCATCCACTGAGGACTGGCTAAAAAATCTGTGGCATTTTTATATAATGGAATATTACTCAGCTATAAAGAAAGACAAACTTGAGGCTTTTATAGGCAAATGGTTACAATTAGAGACCATACTCATAATTGAAATAAATCAGATGTGCAGGTGCAAGCAACATATTGTATCACTAGTGTAAGAACCTGAAAGTGGGAATATAAATTAGGAGATATGAAAGGAAACTGCTCAAAAGTAAAGAGCAAATGGGACGAGGTGAAGGAAAGAAGAAAGAAAGGGATAGCTATGTATGTAGGTATATGCAGGATGGCTAACATGGTTGTACTACTGACATGTCACTTTATTGTAAGGAACAGTTAATGATTAGTTGTTTATCAATCTTGTATGTCTACATTTGTTTTCCTGAGTATGCACTTTGAAGTTATCAATATGTAATACAACCACCATTGTTAATCTCTGTCACCTTTGTAATTCAGTTTTGATTGTACTGTTCTTGTGCTACTTTGTGTCAGTTAATGTTTTTGTTCTTAAAAAAAAAAAACCTATGCTTAAGATGTATGAATTTAACTGCATCTACATCTCACCTCCAGGAAAAAAAACTTGTGAAAAAATATCGATGTCAGTCAATTGTGAGCCACTGAGCAAAGCTGCCCAGGTCAGTGATTGGCCCTGAAACACACCCACAAGAAGCCTGGGACAGTGAGGGCTCAGCTTGCAGCACTCGCAAGCTCGCTCCCACCAGGAGCCTGCAAGAGAGGCCTATGGGAAAGGGGTTGCCGGAGTTGCCAGCCAACCTCTCAGGGGGAGGGGGGCCTACGCCTACACACTGTGTGGTCTCTGGAAGAGGAGAGGGGTGGTGCCTGGAGCAGAGAGGGCAGGATGCTGCCACTGGCTGGGAAGCCCTGGGGTCATCAGTACCTGGGCAACCAGACAGTGTGGGGCACGGCAGGGTCCAGGCTATGGAGATGTGGCACACATGGGAACATTCTTGCAGATTTTCCATGATTTAAAATTTTTTCATAAAAAAGTTAGAGAAAAAAATGAATGATTAAAATCATAAAAATCTGTTTTCTCCTTCCCACTTCGAATTCTGAATGAACAGCTTAATGGCCCATGTAGGAGGGGAGCTGGGCCCACGGCCGCTGAAGCCGGGTTCCTAGTGCCCCAGGCCCTTTCTCCCTACAACAAAGTGTCATGAGCACCTTGGCCCTGGGCTCACCTGCATCCTGCTGTGGAGACTGATGAGGTCCTGGGGTGGCCAGCATCAGCCATACTGAGCCCAGTCCCATCCCAAAGGCTCCAGGGACCTGCCTCGCATGCCCTAGCAAGAACCTTCCAGCTGGGTACTGTTAGGAGAGTATGATGGCCTCTCTTTCCAGAGTGCCCCATAAAAAGCTCCTCAGGGCAAGGCCTGGATCTGCTGGTCCTTACCTATTGTCAGTGCCCAGAGCAGGGCCTACACATGGGAGGCCCGTAGTGTACACTCACCACAAGAGTGAGCAAAGGGACGACTGCATTAGATGATGGCCCTTTATGGTCACAAAGAACATATCACCTCTCTGAAGGTCAGTCCCCAGATGCCTGCAAGGTTCACACACACCCCAATCTCGCGACTCAGTTTACCCAACAGCATGCCGATGCCTACCCTCCCGGTCTAGCCCTGCTGCTGAGCACACTCAGGGACTCCAGCAGTGAGGTCCCTGGACACAGCTGTAACTGGAACCCGTTGTAGAAAGACATGGGTCCACCCAGCTTTGGAGTGTGTGGTTGCTAGGTGGGACTACTCAGGTCCTGGGCAGAGGCTACAGTCAGGCCCTCACCTTTCCTGCTGCTGCAGGCAAAGTAAATATCATTTGCCCCTTCTCATGCCATTGCTGTTGCCACCCAAACCAGAATAAATACAACCAACCACCAGCTTGAGGCTTGGCCTCCTGCCTGCCTGCTCCTGCCAGATGCAGTGCTGGCTCGTTTCCCCCTCTTACAACATGGCTTGGAAAGAAGACAAAGCTCTGTTGAAACTCAGCACCACAATTTCAGGCTAGTGATGGTAGTGGTGATCATAGTGGTGATTCTGGTGGTGGTGAAGGTGCCATGGTGATAGTGATGCTGGTGATGGTGATGGTGATGGTGATGGTGGTGGTGATGGTGATTCTGATGGTGGTGATGATGGCAGTGTTGATGTGATGATGGAGATGTTGTGATGACAATGATGGCAGTGGCGGGGATAATGACAGTGAGGTGACCACATTGACAATCAGTGATGATGTGGCTCTGGTGGCAATGGTGATGACAATGTCAGTAGCAGTGATGGTAGTGATGGTGCCAAATGTGTGCACTTCATAGAATTGTCTGGAGCTACAAATGATAGACTTTCTTAGATGACAGTAATACTCCATAAATGTTCAGCTACCAGATGTGATGGATTAAGCCAGTAGAGGTCCTACTCAGCAGCAAGCATTCCACACACTCCAAGGGCTCCATGTTGTCCCACTGACTCCACATGTAGATAAAAGAAAAGACCTCTGATCAGCTTACCTTGTACACTAGCCACCTCATGAGCCAGCCATTCACCTCACACACCACTCATCTCACCTTATAGAACAACCACCTCACCTCACACACTGGACACCTTAGCCCACACAACAACCACCTCACCTCACACAACAACCACCTCACCCCACACAACAACCACCTCACCTCACACACTGGGCACCTCATCCCACACGACAACCACCTCACCTCACACAACAACCAGCTCACCCCACATGACAACCACCTCACCTCACACACTGGACACCACCTCACCTCACACAACAACCAGCTCACCCCACATGACAACCACCTCTCCTCACACAACAACCACCTCACACCCCACTCACTTTCCTTCCCCCTCACATGCCACTCACACTGCTCATTTGAAATTAAGCCCTGCATCCTAGACCCTGTGCCCAATTCCTGCCCAGTCAGCTCAGGGTTCTCTTGCTCAGTTTGGATGGAAATCTCAAATTGGCACAGTGCAGCTTAGTTGGTGGTGGCTCCACGCTCATGTGCCACTGTCTCTCGGCTGTTCGTGTTACAGCTCTTAGCATATTACAGCTCTTGGCAGCTTCTCGCCATCTCTATTGGCTCCTTGGTAGCTGAGGCTTGCTGCCCCTTTGGCAGCAATCAGGGCTCTTCGGCAGCTCTGCCAAAGAGTGGCTCTTGTGTCTGTGGGGCTCTCCACAAGACTGGTTGCCATCATCTCTGGTTGCCACAGGTTGCTGCTGGTCATGGTGGGCTACACTGTCAATCCCATCCAGTCCCTCCTGTTTACCCAGGGTGCCTACATGATCTGGGATAAGAATCCCAAGTAGATCTCCAGGACCTTCCAAGCCCACACTATCAGAGAGATGAGTCACAGGCAGATTTTCAGGACCAGCAAGGCTGTATTTGCATGGGGTTTAAGTTGCAGCACAGGGCAGTGTATCCAAGGAGCCAGGTGGTGAGGGGAACGCTGTGATGGACAGCATGGGGTCGGCGTGAGTAGAGCTCAGGCCTGTGAGGGGACCAAGGTTGGCTCTGCCACAGTGTCATCTGGGATTGGCCAAGTGGACTATCCTGTAGCAGATGCAGGGCATCCAGAACAGCTGGTGTCATGGCAGCTACCTGACTGGAAGCTGCTGCTGTGCTGTGGAAACACTGAGTTGGAGACTGCAGGTCCACTGCAGCTAAGCCTCCAAGAGGCCCAGCCCCTCCCTGTTGTTGTGAGCCCATTTGGGTCTGGGGACCTTGGGGGTGACAGCAGTGGGCTCAGTCCCTTCCTGACCTCTTGTGGAGTGTGGTTTCTGGGGAGCAGCCAGAGTTGGGCTGTCACCAGCTGCCTCCTGTCGCTGTGGCCTAAGGATGACCATGAGGTAACCCAGGTAAAGGGAGGACACGGATAAGCTGTCCCAATCTCCCTGAGGGTGAGGCAACCAGGGTGCCTCTCAGGTAGGTACCCAGCGGGAAAGCGTAATGTCAGGCTATCTGTCCCCCACCTGGGGGGAACTGGGTGTCCTCCCCAGGATCTGACAGCAGAGTAGGATGTTGCTGGTGGGATCAGGGGTGGGGCTCCACAGGACCCTGTGACACTGAGCCCAGGGTAGGAAGGCAAAGGACCCCTTAACCAGGCTGTGTGTCTTCCCAGCTCCACTGAGACTGGGGACAATGCTGACCTTCAAGGTGACTCTGCTGGTAGAGTAGGGCGGGGTGGGCCCTGCAGGGCCAGGGTGTGCCTTGGAACTGCAGTCACCCCTGGGCTACCTGAGCACGTGACCATCAGCTGTCACACTGGCCACAGGCACCCAGGGATATCTGAGGAGGCGGGGCCGGGGTGGTGAGCTACCAGCTCCTGCCTGTTGACTGACATTGGGCCCAGCCAATGGGAGGGCTGGCCATAGACAGGGAGGCAAGATGGCCAGGATGACCCTGTTCCCTCTTCCCTCCCTCTCACTCCTTCTCTGTCTCTCCATCTCTGCCTTCCTCTACCTTGCAGGGTGCCTGACTGATCCTGTGCTTCTTACCCCTTCCAGCAGCCCTGGGTCTGGCATAGTCATTCCCATTCCACAGAAGAGATGGAGGCCCTGCCCCAGTGTGCAGTATTAGGTCAGGGGCCACAGTTCTCCTGGCCCCATGCAGGAGCACCAAAGGGACTCCCTCAGACCCGGGCAACAGGTGCCTGAGCTGTGCCACCCTGCCTGGCCCTCCTGCTGACCCCATGGCCTGTTCCAGCCTCCTACAAGGTGGGGGCACTAATGTGGCTCAGGATCGCCCCCAAACTTGGCCCCTTCCCCAGGGCCAGCCCACCACCTCCAGGAGGCCACCAAGTGGCCACCCAGCTGCTGTGGGTGCCCAGCTGTGGCCATGGGCTCCCAAGTGGGGGCCCTGCCCATTGCTCACATGGCAGCCGCAGTGACGAAAACCAGGGCTTGAGTACAGGCAGGGATGGGCCTAGCTCAAATGCCAGGGCCACAGCGCCCTGCTGGCCTCTTGTTGCCCTCTTCTTCCTGTAAAGACACCTCAGGCATTTGAGGGGCCACCTCCCTTCCTGCTGGCCTCAGGAGCTGTCCCCACCAAGAAGCACCCAGGTTTTGAGATGCACAGAGGGTTTCAAGGTAGAAACAATGCTACAAGGCCATAGAGACCAACCTGCCCCACTCACTGACAGCCACCAGGGTGTGATCCAGCAGGGACTATGATATCCACCTCCTGCCCTGGCTCTGCTGCCTTTGAGAAACAGCCAGAAAATATCACCTAAGGAGAAAGACTGGGGCAGGTGGACTCATGGCCAGTATTCCCTAAATTCCTAAACCCCCGTGGGCCATGAGCAGCACTAGAGTTTCTCCTAGAGACAGCATAGAAGTCACACAGCCATTGTCTCAGCCCTGCAACCTCCACAGTGGTAGGAACATTTTGTGATATTTCTCCATGCCCCATGCCTTCAACACCTCAGCCCACTCCAGGAGATCCAGGCCCTGGCTGCAGCAGCCCTGAAACTCAGATGGAGCCCTGCGGCCACTCTGCATAGCTCTGCCCTATGCCCTCCAGACGGCCCCGCCCTGCAGACATCATTCCAGAGTCCTCCAGGGGGTCTGCTCCCTTCTAGCCAGGCTGCTGCCCCCTGCAGCAAGGCCCTGACAAAGGCCTGTTTCTCCCTGCTGATGATTCCTCTCTCAGGCACAGAGGCTGAGCTGCACCAAAGTGCCCAGGCAGCCCTCAAGCTGGCAGCCCTGACACATGCAGAGACCAAGGAAATAGTGGCAATGGAGACTGCAGTCTGAGGCTGAGCCAAGCCCAAGGCCAGGGTGAGGCCAAGGACAGCAGGGGCTCCAGGTAAGGGGCCAGCAGAGGCTGAGACAGCAAAGTTGTTCCCAGGGGGAGTTGAGGCTTGGCTGCGTGGAGCTGCAAGGGGAGGCCAAAAGCTAAAACTCTGCACCAAGAACAGCAACAGCAGAAGCGGAGAGGCACTGGCACATATGCAGGTGTGTGGGCTTGTGCCTGCTGTATGTGTTCACCTACATGTCTTCAGCTGTGTGTCCATGTGCACACATATGCCAGCTGTGCAGAGCCCAGGGCATTGCCAAGGGCTGGCCTGGTGGGCACAGTGGGAGTGGTGCTATGACCACCCTGGAGAGCAGAGCAGGAGTCTGGCCCACCTTCAAGGCTGAGGAGAGGAGAAAGGGGAGGGGAGAGTAGGGGAGGAGAGGGGAGAGGGGAAGGGAAAGGGGAGGAGGAGGAGGAGAGGGGAGAAGAGAGAGGAGGAAGCAGGGAGGGGAGGAGGGGAGAGAGGGCGCCAACTCACAATCCTCCTGCCTCAGCCTCCCAAGACCTGGGATTATAGTGTAACACTACGCCCAGCTTGGCCCCCTTTTTCTGGGAGCTCATGGAACCGAGACAGTGGGCAGCAGAGTGGACACCTGTGGGGCCCCTGGCTGCAGGTTCCTGCCCTGACCACCCAGGAGGGAAGGCATGGATGCTATGCACAGGGCCATCGTTTGAAGGCTGGAGGCCGGCAGCAGTGGTGGCCATGCAGTGAATGGCAATGGAGGGGCACTGGAGGCCAAGCTGGCACCCATGGCATCTTCACACAGGGGCCACATCCTCAGCTTTGCTTGACAGAGAATGTTCTCAGCCAGGTGTAGGGGCACATGCCTGTAATCCCAGCACTTGGGAAGCTGAGGGAGGAGGATCACTGTGAGTTCAGGGCCAGCCTGGGCTACATATTAAGTTTGAAGAGAGACTGAACTGCATAGTGAGATCCTGTCTCAAAAACCTAAAAAGAATAAAAGGAAGAAAAAGAATGATCTTTGTCCCCAAAGCTCGAAAGCCAATAAAGAGATGTGGGAGTCACTAGGAATCAGAAAGGCATTAGATCTACCACATCACTCTTATTTGCCTGGCAAACAGGCTGGGCTGCACCAAGTAGTGTCAGGGTTAGGTGCATGGAGCCCTGCAAGGGGTGGGACGCATCCCTGGGGAGAGCAGCTGGCCCCAAGCCCCTGCTCAGGGCCCACCCAGGATCCTCACCCAGGTCCATGCCCAGAAGCATCAGAGAACACTCAACCTGCGCTGTGGCACACCTTGGGACTGGGGGCAGTGTGGGCAGGCTGACCACCTACAATTGCACAGGTTGTTTACTGCACAAGGGAGTCCTGCCCAGGGAAAGGTGGCCACAGACCTAGGGACACTCAAACCTCTGTGGGCTCAAGGGTCCTCCCAGGACCCTCCCCACCCTGCCTGCCTCTACCTGTATCCCAGAAGTGACAGAGATAATGTGTCAGGGATGAATCCACAGGCATAGGGGGCACTGAGGCAGAGCTCCAGATCAGCTGCGAGTGTGTGGATCAGTCAGACAGCTGAATCCTGAGAGACCACCCCTCTGCTCTACTAGGGCGCCAGGATCCATCTGACCTCTGACTCCTGAGCAAACAGCTGGCTAGCACTCCAAGCACTCCAGGGGTGCTGAACCTCTTGAATCTCAGAGCTTCCCTGAGACAGCCCTTGGGCACCCCAGGAAACACCAGCACTGCAATAGACCCTCTCAACTTTCCCAGGGCCAGAAGGATTCCAGAAAGGGAGCCCCACCGGGTGGGGGTGCCCGCTATAGACTAGGGGTGAGGCAGCCACTCCAGGAAGGGCCTGCCTTCCTCCCCAGCTCTGACCCAGGGGGATGGAGTGTCTCCCAAAGAACCCAGAATGGGAAGAGGGGAAGGGACTGGGCACCCGCCTTGGGGAGACCGGAGTGACAGAAAGTGCGCGACTGCCCCAGGGACAGGCGGGCTGAGCTGGCCGGGGCACTCAGGCCACGAGGTCGCCCCTGTGTTTCTGGGTTCAATTCTCTGCACATCACCCTAGGATGTCTTATCTAGCCCTGTGCTGGAGTCTGGAAGGGTGGCCTGTCTAGCTAGCGCTGCATGGCCACGGATGAAAGAGGGGGCAGGGTGCATTCCGTGACAGGCTCTGGGTGAGTCACCAACCTTGGATCCCCACGCACCCCACGCACTGGTCCCTTCCCCTGGGAATCCTCTCGCGGCCCGCCCCCATGGAGGATGAGGAAGTCCACCGTGGGTCTAGCTTCAGCCCCTCTCCACAAGCCACTGCGCGGGACCGCGGGACCGCGGGGTCGCGGGGTCCACATTGCGGCGGGGCGGAGACCAGAATCCCCGCAGCCCGCACTTTTGGGCTGACGGCTCCAGCGGGCAGGCCGCGCGCACGTGCTCGCACAGAATCCACGGAGCGGTGGGAGGGGCGGGCGCAGAGCCGTACCCCGCCCACGTGAATGGAGGAAGGGAGGCCAGAGAGGCGGGACCTGGGAGACAGATGGGACTGGTGGGACAGTCAGGCTTGTGGGGCGGGGCTGAGTTGAGGGGGCGGGACTTAGCGGGCGTGGAAGGAGCGGGACTCTGCCGGTACGAGGCGTGGCTCAGCGGAGTGCAGCCCATAAAGGGCGGGGCCTGGTGGAGGGGCGGGACCTTGTGTGGATCAACCCCTGCCTGTGGGGCGCGGCGGCGAAGAGTTTGGCCTCTCCCGAGGGGGTGGGGCTCAGGGGCGGGGACGTGGCCCGTGTGGGGCGTGGCCGGGCGTGGCGGGTTTCCGCGGCAGCGCCCACTTCCTCTGGCGCTCCAGCCGGGCGGAAGTGCGTCAGTTGTTATCCGCTCTGGCCCGCTGCTGTCCCGCCGCCTCACGAGCCCGGCGCTCCGAGCCTGGCGCTCCAAACCTGGCCGCCTACTGCTGCCGCCGCCCGCCGCCGTTCGCCATGAGGTGCGCCCCCGGGGACCCGCCCGTTGGCCGCTGAGCGCCAGCCCCCCCGCCGGTGCGCCGGGCCCGAGCCGGGGGTCCCAGGCCGCGCGGATCCGGCGCTGAGCACCCGCGCCCGGCATGTCCGGCCCGACCCGGCCCCGAGCCCGCGCGGCGCCCTCGCAGCCCGGTGGCACGGCATAGCAGGCGGCGGCGCCAAGGTCATAGCGCGCGGCGCCGCCATGGAGGCCAAGGTCCGGCAAAGCCGGCGCTCGCGCGCGCTGCGGGACCGCGGCCGGCGCCGGGAAGCCGCCCGCGACGCCCGCGCGCACAGCCCGTCGTCCGGAGACGAGCCCGAGCCCAGCCCTGGCAAGGAGAACGCAGGCTTGCGCGGCGCGCCGCCCCCGCGTCCCCCGCGCCGCCGCCGCCGAGAGTCCAGCTCGCAGGAGGAGGAGGTCATCGACGGCTTCGCCATCGCCAGCTTCAGCACGCTGGAGGCGCTGGAGGTGGGTGGGCGCCGGGGACGCACACCCCGGACCCAGCCGTGTGGGGTTCCGGAGGGAGGGGTCTGCGTGCGACGCCCAGGACCGGGAAGCGGGTGGTGCTGGGTTTGGGAGGTGGCGACAGCGTGGACACTTGAGTTTTTCCCGATCGCCCTTGTCTTCGGGGTCAGCCCTGAGTGACACTGGTGAAGGCTATTCGTCCCAAAGATAGTAGGTTGGCAAAAAAATACTGTCTCTCTGGACGAGCTATCCCGGACAGTATTTACACGGCAAATACTGCCCTTCTCGCCCGGACCTAGGTGAGTAGAGAAGGAAACGAGAAATAGGTAGGGAATTCTTGTCCCTCCTGGGTGGAAATGGCTGGCCAGGTGCCGGGGGGAGAGGGCAAATGATCCCAGAACTCAGAGACCTCCAGTTAGGTGAGCCCCGCGCAGCATTGCCTCTGAGGGGTTCTCCTCTGCTGGACTTCGGGTCACAGGCAGCACTCAAGCTAATAAGCTTTGGGAAAAGGGAAGTGGGGTCTGCTGGCAGCCTCTGGATCAGGCGCTGGTGTAAAGGATAACCCTGGATGTGTGGTAGCAGGTTTGCTACATTCTGTCTGGATAGTAGGTAGACAGAGGCTCAGGACAGGGTCTCATAGCTTCAGCTCACCATACTGCCCAGCGGTTTTCATTGTGCTCGCTGGGACATCTGAAGTGGGTCAGGGGCTCAGGGTCCCCAGAGAAGACCTTTGGTGGGCTGCAGTGGCCCCATCTCCAGTACTCTGTGACAAGGGGGACAGTCTAGGGTGCTCTGTCCCACGACAGAAACTGCATGAAATTTCCTGAGCACTAACTACAAGTGCAGTGTGAGGCTGTCAGGTGCTGCCCTGTGTTCCAGATCTGTTAACCTGCCTGGCCCAGGAGGAGAACTGACACCCCGGCCCTGGCCACCACCTTCACTCTGTCCTCTGCCCCACCTCAGGCTCACCTGCTCTGCTGCCTGTGATCCCCGTGTGTCACTCTTGTGACTGGTTCTCCTCAGCTTTTGCCTCCTCAAGCATGTCAGCCAGTGGCAGGCACTGTGTCTGCTATATCCCCTTCGGGCTACCAGTATCCAGGGCAGAGCTCACGTGGACAGTATCCTGTACAGAGGGCGAGAGGGCCTTGGCCACTGCCCAAGGTCACAGTGCACTAAGGCCAGCAGAGCCCACTTGCCTCCCAGGCTCCACCTACCTGTTACCTTCCTCTAGAGTGCCACAGGCAGTGGTTTGGGGCTTGTGCTGGTTTAGATCAGCCCCGTGAGGTCATCATGAGGCTCACCTGACACTCCTAGGCCTGTAGGGGTGATCTTAGTCACCTCTGTGCCCTTCTGAGCCTGCCTAGAAAAGTACAAGGTTCTCAGCTGCTCATGACTACATCCCCCCAGAAGGGGCTGGGTTGGTTGTGTTTCCGGCTGAAGTATAGTGGATTTCACCTGGGGTTCAGATACTTCATAACATTGATGGTAGTGAGTGGCTTGGTGAATGTTCAGCCTGCCAAGCTGTCTTTACAGACGTGAATTGTTCTTAATTGAGTTTATTGGTACAGTGTAGGTATACCTAATGATCACATTCATCATAGAGAATTTGTACCTGCTCTTGATATATCTTGATTCTCTGCCCACTATTCCTCTACCCTCCATTAATTCCTCTTCCTTTTCCTATTTACAAAAGCTTTGTTTCCATTTTTCCTTCTTTTTTCTTTTCCCTTCCTTCCTTTCCCCCGCCCCCTCCCTAGTTCCTGTAGCCATTTGAACATTTTCTTACTATTTCACAGTATCTGTTACACATTTTGGTACAGACATGAATTCTTTACTCAGGTGACCTCAAGGAAGGCCAGTGGCCTCCACTTCATAGATGGGAACACTGAGGCACAGTGCACCAAGTATGAGGTACACAGCAAGGGAGTCAGCCACCAACCTGAAGTCTGAAGTGTGCTCACTGCCCTGAAGGCCCCTGTGGGTCCTTCAGAGGGAGGGATCTCCCAGGTGCAGGGTGCACAGGACCCAACTCAGAGACTGAGCTGCCCTCCTTCCCTTCCTCCGGCCATCTGCTCGCTCACAGTCAGTCCACCAGGACCTAGGAGCTGCCCCGCCTTCACCTTCACATCCCCATGGAGTGTCAGCAACATTGCATGTATGTCAGAAAAGCCCGTGTAAAGCCAGGCACAGTGGCAGGTGTGGCAGGAGGAGACATATGAAGTGTATCTTTTAAGCAGAAGAGGGTACCATACCTTTGCCCTTAGGATCTAGTCTATGCAGGCCCTGCTCCAGTCCCCTATTCCCAGTAGCTCTTGCACCCCTGCACAACTGTGCTTGGTCCTGGAAGGAAGTGGTCCTTGCCTCTTTTGTGCCTGGGGGGAGCAGCAGCTGCTCCTCAACCTCTAGCTGGTGGTTGTCTCCTGAGGAGGGCAGTGTGGCTGTTAACGATCTGCAGAGATCTGGCAGGGCGGAAGGGTGCAGAAGGGATGAGTGGGCAGGGGCTCTACAGACCTGAACCAAGTCTCCTTCAGATCTGTTTCTCTTAAGGATCCAAGGAAGCAGGGACACTTGGTGAACGTGGGAGCTGGCTCTGCATTGCCCAGGTTCCCTATGATATCTCTGGCTAGTCATACTGATCAGCAGTGACTGGAGCCCCTCCCCCAAGGCAGTACTGTGGTCAGGAGTGGGAGCCAGCAGCCCTCTCTGCCTTGGGGATATGTGGGCCACAGGCAGGGCCCATTGGTGTGCCTGATATAAGCAGTTGCCCTCAGGCCACAGAACGGGTTGTGCCGGTCCCTGGATCCCCAGGAGGTGGCCAGGGCCAGCCTCCCGAGCAGACATGCACACCTTCCATGGAGAGGGCTGGCCCTGCACCTTCAGCATCAGGAGGACTCTAGACCACAGGACTGGGCTGTGCAGCTGGGGCTGGCCATGCCTGGGCCCTTCTGTCTCAAGGTGCAAGTGGAGACTGTTTGGTTTGGCACCCACAGATGATTTTTGTTGTTGATGTTAATTTGCCTATCTCATACAGCAAATTGCTTTACCTGTTTCAAAAGTCCAGCTTTGTGGAAAGGTAGGTGCTGCGGTTTCAGCTGCAGTTCACCCTCCCATAGTTATCAGGTCTTTCTGGAGGTCTGGAGACATGACCAGACCCAGGCGTGCCATTGGTACAGAAGAGAATCATTCCTCTCAGTGGAGACATAGACAATTACAGGTGTGCCATCTACACGGTGGGGGTGAGGGGTGTTCTTCACAGCATAGATGTAGCCAGACATAGGTGTGCTGTCTACACAGAAAGGGAATCATTACTAACAGTGGAAACGTAGACACAGGTGTCCCCTTTACACAGAAGGGGGCGTGTTTCTCACAGTGGAGATAGAAGATAACCCACGTGTGCCATCTACATAAAAGGGAATCATTCCTCACATTGGAGACATAGCCAGTTACAGGGGTGCCGTCTACACAGTGTGTGGGGGAACTGTTCTTCACAGTGTAGACGTAGCCAGAGAAGTGTGCTGTCTACACAGAAGGGGACGTGTTGTTCACAGCAGAGATGTGGCCAGTCATAGGTGTGCCAACTACACAGAAGAGGGTGTGTTCCTCACACTGGAGACATAGCCAGACACAGGTGTGCCATCTACACAGATGAAGTGTCATTCCTCACAGTAGAGACATAGCCAGATATGGGTATGCTGTCGACACAGAAGGGGGGATCATTTATTACAGTAGAGTTGTAGCCAGACACAGGCATACCATCTATGTAGGACAGTTCTTACCTGTGGATTGTCTGGGAGGCAGATAAAGATGGAAAGGAAAACAGTGACCTTCCCAAGCTCCAGGATAAGGTTTGGTAAGTGTTGAAGGAGCTGAGCCCATCCCAGCAGCAGATAGGACTCCCAAACAGTGTTAGCCCAAGTAGGAGTGCAGGGTCTCAGGTGCAGCTGGGGTTCCCACCCTGGGCCAGGTACGGGGGTTCAGCTTGGTGGACTCCTTGAGCCCTAGTGGGCCAGGTGGGGGCTTTACAGCATGGTTCAAGGCCCCAGGGCACAAGGTCTGGATGGAGGTGTTAGGAGGTGTGTAGGGAGCTAGGACATAGCCCATCCAGCACTGCCCACATCAGGAGTGATGGTGTTACTTTGGACGTCTACTTTGGTGCTATTCTTGGGGGCCTGTATGCTTGGGCCTGGTCTTCCCATCCTAGAGGGACAGGAATGGGGGCTGAAGTATGTTCCATTTGGGAGTCTGAGCCTCCTCACCAGAACACCTCTTCTTCACTGCCTCTTGCCCTTCAGGTGGGGCAGCTGAGGCTTGAATAGGGTAAGTGCTTTACCTGCAGTACTGAGACCTGCCCTGGCATCTGCCCTGGGATATATTGGGCTGTCTAGAGACAGTGTTGACTTTGTCCTTCCCAGAGAGTCTCAAGGTAGTGGGGTGGAGCTGATTCCTCCAAAGAGGTAGACACAGGACATGGAAGCAACTCCTGGTCCCTCAGCCTGTGTCAATGTCCACACGCCCTGGGCTCCCTAACTGGCCCCCCTAATTGGCCCCCTGCGGCTCTGGGGCCTCTGCTCTTGTGCCCCTTCAGTTTTGGTTCCTTCACCTCTTGGTCCTGGCTTACAGATCCTCGAGGTCCTTCCTGCGCCCATATCTGCCTGCCTGGGTCGTCCACTCTTGCTGGGCAGTCTTCACCCTGAGTCTCTCTGGAAGGGTCCTCCCTGGTGCCTTGTGCCTTAGCCAGGAGTGCCCAGCAGAGAGCCTGGCCATCTGCCCCAGGGCTTCCTGTCTGGCCCTATCTCCTGGCAGGCCACTACTCTGCTTGTGTCCTGTAAGGGTGAGTCTCTTTTTTTTTTCTTTTGCGGTACTAGAGATCGAACTCAGGACCTTGTGCTGGCCAGGCAGGCACTTATTCCACTGAGCTATATCCCCAGCCCCTATAAGGGTGAGTCTTGTTCAGATGCCTCTCCCCTGCTACAGAAGTGTAGACCAGGATCTCCTGAGCATAGGCTGCTCCTCTGCAGAAGGTTGCCACCCTTGATACTCAGGGAGCTGCTGTGTTAGCTGGTAAGATTTACAGTATTTATTGTTTTGTGATTTGTTACACTGATGGAAATTTTGTTTCACTTTATTTTCTAATTGATGGTGGTTCCCAGGAGAAAGCCCTTGTCCAGCCTGTTGGTGGCACTGGGGTGATTTTCTGAGGTGTCTGGTAGATTCTTTTGTCTTCCATGAGGAACCCCCACATTGCTGATCTCCCTGCTGTGCCATAGTTCCATTTTGGGTCTCATTGCATTGTAGCTCTTCCAGAGCGGGGGTGGGGGGTGGGGTTGGATGGCTCTGTGCTCGGACATCTGCATCCCTTCCCTCCCTACTGTTCCCCAGCCCTGGTGTGCAGCTTCTCCTGCAGGAAGCATCTGCCTGGGCTCTGCTCCTGGGACCAGCCACAGAGCTATTTTGTACTGTCACTGGCCCTGGCCCTGGAGCACTGTGCTTGGTCTTGTGCTGGAGTCTACAGACTGCTTGCTGTAGAAGGAGATTTGCCACCACTCCTGGTAAGGGCAGCCCATGCTGTCTTGTTGGGCTAACTCTGCATTTCGGGGACTTGGTAATGGAGAGAACTTTTCCACTGCTTCTGTATTTTGGAACGAAGTGGCACAAGAATCATGTGCTTCCTCAAGTGTCTGAGGACAGGATCTTCAGGTCCTGGTATCCAGCCCTGGCCGCTGGTGACCAGTTACTCAGCATAGCTTAAGGTAGGCCATAGACAGTGAGGGAGGAGCCTGCACCCCTGGCTGGGAACAGGAAGGAGGTGACTCAGCAAGTCAGGGACAGAGTACTAGATAGGGTCCAGACGCCCTTGAGGAGGGGGCCTGTGAGCTGGGGCAGGAACCCTTCTATGTGCTGAGGTCCAAGGCAGACCCTCCACCTGGGCACAGGGTCACAGGTGTCTAGGAGCCCAGCCCACCAGTCCCTGTGACCCCTGATGTCACCTCCACTGGGGTGCTCTCCCTTGGCACTCCTCCAGCCTGGCCCCACTTGTACCTACCTCGCCCTCATCTCCTGCACATTTTAGGAACTCACCAGCTTTGATGTTCCTAGGCTACCTGCTCCTGTCACTGTGCTACAGGTAACCCCAGGCCAGAATCCAGGCCTAAGGCGGGGCTGGAAGAGCCACCCTCTCACCCTGGCATGCTACCTCAAGTTGAGCCAGGCCTTCCACTCCCTGAACCCCTGTGGAAGGGGTGTGGGTCACACAGTGATATAAGGGTGATAAGGACAGGTCTGGCAGCAGGAGTGGGGTGTGTGGAGCGTGTGGCTCTGCTCAGAACATTCTGGTAGGGCAGTATCCACAAGGACCTCCTGTGGACCCAAGCCCATAGCCCCATAGTCATACAGGGGGGCTTTGCCTTCCACAAGTGTGAACGATCACCCCTGCCTGTTGCCCTCTTCTCTTGATCTTAGGAAGCCTCCTGGCACCCTTGATGCTGGAGACAGGATACATCTCTAGCCCAGCAAGGAGAGCAAGGTGGTCCCTATCCCTCTTCTGCTTTACCTCTAAGGCCAGGTCTTAGGTCCTCAGCTTAGCAGAGCCTGGCTTGGTGGATGGGCAGGTCACTAAAGAGGCAGAGGGCATGATGTTGCCCAGGCCAGGCCCAGTCCTTTCTGTCAGACCCTCCTTTTCAGTCTGTTGCCCCAGCCGGTGTGACAGGGGACCTGCCATCTCTGGAGGTCCCTAAGTATACCTACTTGGGGCAGCTACTCTCGCATACCCAGACTTCCACCATGCTGTCCAGCTCTTGCTGTGCCTGAGACAGCCTCACCAGTGTGGGGCTCTGACTTGTGTCCCATTCCCTGCTTAACCCTTTATGGAATATTGGCTGCATATCAGGCCCTGGGCTGGCCCTGGGAGATGCACCCATGTGCCCATCACCTGCGAACATCAGGAGGGCAGTGAGGGGCTATATGGAGGTTGGCGGGCTTCTGGGGAGGTGCTCAGGCTGAGGTGGGAGCCCAGCATGGAGAGGAGAGGGGCGGGTCCTAGCCCCACAGGACAGGCAAAGCATGCAGGCAAGGGAGTGTCTGGGAAAGGTGGGTGGGCCCAAGGGCATCCAGGACACTTCCTTTAGGAGCTGGGATCTCAAACATTCAGGAAATGATGCTTTGAGGAATCCTGCTCGGTCCAGGTGGTGAAAGAAGAATAGGTTGGGGACATGCTGGCCTCATCTGACCTACCAGGATGCTTCTGTGTGATTTCTAGGAGAGCTGGGGGTGGGGATAGGCAGATCTGCACCCTCAAAGCTATGGTCAAGGTTGTCTTTTTGGCTGCAGCATGTGCATACATGTCATGAGTGTGTGTGCTAGTGGACCCTGGCAGAGCCAGGCCTCACTGGGGCAGGAACCTTGGCAACCCTGGCTCCAGTTTTTACTTGGAGGAGCTGTGTCAGTTTCAGGGGGGCAGGAACTGTCCCTTGGGCTGCTTGTGGGTGAGCAACCAGGAAACAGGGTTATGTTCATGGCCCAGCCCCTGGGAACCAGTGGTGGTACCACACACTGCACCAGCCAGATTCTCATGAGAACATGGTGTTGGCCAAGTGGCCAGAGGAACAGAGCAGCTGTGTGTCAAGACTTGGGTCTTACTACTCAAAGCTCTGGCCTTACTTCCAGAGCCTTTGACTTCAATGAGCCAGTCATTAAAGGGCTGCTTGGCAGAAGCAAGAGAGATTGGTAAGGTGTTTCCTGAGTGCCAGGCAGTTCTAGTACTTCATGTATACTACTGTGGTAGCAAGCATAGAGAGGGCTGTATTGTCCCTATCACACAAATGGGGAAACTGAGGTACTGAGTAAGGCACTAGGCCTGCGCTGCTGGTGAGTGGCAGGCAAGACTGGAATCAGCCCAGGGCACCCTGGAGGGCAGGGCTCCTTCCTTGGACCCCGCTCCACCCTGCCGCACACCTTCTTGCACATAGCTCTGGTAAAGGCCAGAATGCCTCAGGGACACTCAGGGACACTCAGGGCTGCTCTGGCCTCACCTCCCTCTATTCCCCTAGGTCCTGGCCTTGGAACTGGCTGCTCCCCATGTCCACAGGCCTCACTCTCAGTTGCATACATAGACTTGCCCTTCCCCAGCCCACCCCATACTCAGCGTTGTGATGTTTTCCAGGCTGGCACTGCCACATGTCTCCCCAGGGGCCATGTGGCAGAGTAGGCAGGGAGGGTGGGCCTAAGAGTGGTGGCCAGGGCAGTTCCCTTGATGACCTGTTGTCCTTAGGCTAACCTCCTCCAGACTCTTCTCCAGCAGCACATAGAGCTGCTCCCCCAGAGAGGTAGGATAGACTTGGCCCTCAGATCCTTTGTGCTCCCTAGCGCTGACTCCCAAAGGCTTCCTGTCATCCTGGAACAAACCCACGTTATTTCTAGGCTACTGGAACCCTGTTTCTGGCCCTGCCTGTGCCTGCGTTGGGTTTTTGTGAATGCAGGGCAGGGCAGTCACCTCCCTTCTCATGGGATAGAATCCTCCCCTGTCAGCCAGGCACAACCAGAAAGCATGTAGGCTCTGGCCAGATGTGGGGTCAGGTCTTGGACAGCCTGTGCCTACTCTAGGCCACAGTTTCCTTGGTGCACCTACTCCCTTGTGCTGGGTAGAGATCCTCCGGTGAGCATGCTCAGGAGCTCTTGGTCCCTCAGTACCTCCCCACCCTTGTTTTGGCTTCCCCCTGCTGAGCTGACCTCTAGCCCATGCAGGTTGGTCATGGGTCCTGCAGAACTAGGTCCGCCAATCCATGCTAGCTGGTAGCAATGGCTGAACAGGCAGGGGGGTAGCTTGGCACTTGGGCACTTATGTCCTTTTCTACCCTGGGCCTGTGGCTTCAGCATCCTTGACTGGCTTTGGCAGGCGTTGTTGCCCACCCTGGGTGACAGCTGAGCAGCAGTTGTGCTGGGGAGGGACAGAAATCAGTCCTAAGCCTTCCTTCCACATGGAGTCTGCAGGCTCAGGGGCAGATGGGCTCCCTGGCCCATCCCTGCCAAGGCAAAGGGACTGTCTCCCAACAGCACTGGCAGAGGTTGCTGAGGGACCCATTTGCCCAGTCTCCTGGCACCTTGGAGCCAGCCTTAGCCATGTGTAGAGGACTGGGCCTGTCCTGGAGGTCTGGCCTGCAGCCCCTTCTCTTCCCCCTGCCTACCCACTTGGTCTCAACTGGCACAGTCTGTGCAGACCCCACCCCTACCCCTCTGCAACAGCCTTGCCAAGCTGGAGTCCACCACCTGGCTCCCAGACATGGCCTTCATCTAAATCTAGCACCCTTGTCTCTTTCTCCTTTTTAACCATGGAAGCACTTAAGTGTACACAGGACACACAGAGCCTACATCTTTGTTACAGACTAGCCACAGTGGGCTGTACGGTGCCACCTGATGCCACAGCCTGGCCCCAAGGCATACCATAGGGCATTGGCTTGGCTCCCACCCACTGGCACCACCTTCCTGGCAAACTGCTGCCCTGGGCCAGCTCCCTTCCTGTCTGGCCCTTGTTCCACAGCACTCGCTGCCATCCAGAGGAGCCCTGTTGAAAGGCAGTGCTGGTGTTGAAGAACAGGGCCACAGGCTACATCTGACTATGATCCGTAACTGATGGGTTAATAGATAGGAGGTAGAAGGGACAAAACACCACTAGACTCTGGCTGAGTTGTGGAAACTGTCTTCACAACTGTCAGCTACTATTGTGGGCGTGGCGTGGTTGGCAGTCAGCCAGGGTCACGGGGCTAGGCAGTGACTTGGTACAGACCCAGGCAGGTGGCCTTGGGCTGACGCATCACCCTGCTGCTCTCCTCTTGCCCACTGTGGCCCTCCCTCCCAGGACAATGCTGCTGCTCTCAAAAGTACCTTTCACTGCCAGCCCTTTGTCCAGTCATAGGGTGCAGCTTTGTCTCCAGGTAAGCCCTGTGCCCAGACAGTGCCAGGCACAGTGCAGGTCTTCTCACAGAGCCTCGTGGCAGCATGCAGAGGTGGCTTTTTGGCGCTACTCCTGAGCCAGCACAGTGGCAGCATGCAACCCACACGGAAGTCTGCAGCCAGCATGTGGTAGGTGGTGAAGACATGTGTCCTGGGCCAGCAGGAACTGGGGGCCTGGAGATACAGCCAAGCACAATCCAGAGGCTCCTGGGGCAATGACAGTTGGCAAAGCCTAGGAGGTATGCACAAGAAGAAATTAAGAAATTAAGCAGCCAATAGTAGCCAATTGATGCTGGGTGCGCTTGGCAGGGCCACGAAGAGGTATTGCTGCTGGGTGGGCATGCACAAGGAGAGCATGTCCAGCCTTCTTAGCTGCAGGGATGCCTAGATGCCACCCCTCACCAGGATTTGCCCTCGGGTCTCCCTGTTGGGGTATGGCTTGCAGGTTCCCCCTGGTGGGACAGACTATATCCCAGAGAGTACATGAATGTGTAGGCTTCATGGATGGCAGGGCAGGGACCAACACTCTGAAGCTCCAGAGAAGTTGTGCATGGGTCTTAGAGGACACTACGAGGTAACTGGGGATGGGCTGGGCCAGGTGAGCACTGGCAGGGAGAGCTGTGGGCCCCCTGCTCCAAGATGTGAAGGTTGGAGGCTGAGGCTTGAAATCTAGGAATGGCAGAGACACTGTCAACCCAGAACCGTGAGACCAGGAGACTGGCAGCCTCAGCCTTTGTGCAGCCTACTGCCCCATCTAGAAGCACCCTCTGGCTCCAAGCCCTGCTCTGCAGGTGCTGTGGTTGTCACATGGGGTGGATTTCCTGCCCCAGGCCTCCCTGTCCTCCAGGGGTGCAGTCTCAGGCTTGGCGACCAGAGGGGAGGCCACATGTGGTCCAGGGAGTGAGGGGCACCTTCCTGGCCAGAGGGATGGGCTGAGTTGCTGGGCCAGAGTGGGAAGCAGCAGCTTTACTCTAGACTGAGTTTGCCAAGTCATAACCACTTTTGTCTCTCTGTGGTTGCTTTACTGTAGCAGTTAGAAATTTCATTGGTGCTGCATAGCAGTAACATTTAGGAGAGCTGAAAAGCAGTCACATAAAAACACTGTTGGAAAATATCATGGGTGGTTTCACAGCAGTGTGTGCCCAGCCCCATGGCACTCCACCTAGGGAGGGACATGAAGTCCAGGCATCACTGTGAGGCTGGGGCCTCGGGCAGGGATCTGGGGGTGGAAGGCCCTGCAGAGGCTCCCACAGCCCTGGCTGCAGGCTCCTCAGGCACTCCTAGCTTAGACCTCTTTGTGGCGGCCTCTTGCTGTGGTGGTGGTAGGAGATGCTGGGAGATGGCTGGAGCTGGAGGATGCAGGCTTCATACCATCACTGAGGGCAATCTGTGTATGGGTGTCTGTGCTCATCCAGGAGCAGTCACAGCTCCTGTCCTGGGCTTGTGTGGGGACTGGATGGGCGGTGTCTATGGAGCACTCGACAGAGTTTCTGACACAGGCCTGGTGCTGGTGATGAGTACGGAGCTTGTCCTTGCTCCGGGGTTCCAGTAGGGGCTCCAGTTCACTTTTTTGTCAGTGTCCCTGTCCTGTAGAGAGCCCTGGCACCTGTGTGGGCAGGCTGCTGGCCCTGGGAGATGACAGGGGAAGTCATTGATGACCTTACTGCTGCTGCCAGGCATGGCTGAAAAGGGGCTGTACAGTTTCTCTAAGCTTCAGTGTGGATCCCACAAGGTGGCCGTGGAGTGTCCTGCTGAGGGTGGCCTGCAGTCCCTAGGACCTGCCCTCCTGGTGGCCAGGTGGCTGCATTGGGTGAGGTCAGGGCTCCTGGAGGGCTGTCGGTGTTGCTGCAGGGGCTGTGAGAACACCAGAGAAGAGGCTCAGAACTGGGGCCAGGGACAGACACAAGGTCCAGGAAGCCTTGAGGACAGAGACCTGGCAGCTGCTCTACTTACGACAAGTCAGGGTAAATAGAGGGCATCCTGCAGGAGGGGTATGGAGGCAGGGTCATGGGCAGAGGGGTGGTGGCAACCTGTGTTCATTTCTTTTAAAGTAATGAAGTACCAAAATAGGTTTATAGAAAAGGTGATAAGTTCAGAATATGCGCTGCTGGCACATGCATCTTTTCAGTTGTGTGTGGACAGTGGTGAGAGCCGGCAGGCCCTGGGTGTAACTTGCCTGCTCCCTCCACCTGCACATAGGAAAACACGCTGGCCCAGCCAGGGTATGTGGGACAGCGTGGTCTTTCGGGCCCTGTTCATGAATATTGACCCCTGGCTTCACACATACTTAGTTGCAAGCCTCACAAGTAGCTGTCCTCAGCAGGAGCCTGACGCCCTTGTACAGAGGCAGTCCTAGGTCAGTATGAGAGACCAAGTGGAAAAGGCCCTGAGCAATGAGGCATGTGGCCCTGTGTAAGTCAGGGGAAGCAGGTTGTGGAGCAGCCCTGCTTGAGTGTGGGACCCCACCCCCCAGAGCTTGGGCCAGGGCAACAGGCCCCACCCTGTGGGTACAGCAGGGTGCCATGTACTCTGTCTGGATGGGACGGCATGGAGCATATGGAGAGGTGAAGTGGGACCAGCTGCCTGCTGAGGGCAGGTTGGGCAGCCCTCCTGCCCATCCCTCCTCAGACTTGCCCTGCTGCAACTTCTGTGGAGGCTGAACTGCATGCACTTGTCTGCTGCGCTGGTCACTGTGCCTGCAGCCACGCTGCTGTGCTCTCATTTGCACATTCTTGTCTCTTGGGCTTTGTTCCTACCCGGAGCTGTGTCCCCATCCAACCCTTTTTCTTTTTCTTTTCCTTTTCCTTTTTCTTTTCCTTTTTCTTTCTTTCTTTTTTTTTTTTTTTTGAGGCAGAGTTTCCCTAAGTTGTCCAGACTGAGTTCAAACTTGTGATCCTTCTGCCTTAAGCCTCCCATAGTGCTGGGATTATGGGTGCGTACCACCATACCTGGCCAACTACTAGTTGCTGAATACAGAAGCAGGGGACCCCAGAACCAGGAACTGCCAGAACCCACAGGCAGGGCAGGAAGCTAAGTTGTTTCATGAGCTCAGATGTGCTGGTACCCTGAGGGACTCAAGGTGGGCTGCTGACGAGGTCCCCCAGGAAAGGCCAGCCGGATCATGAGTGGCCTGTGGGGTGACTCAAGTCTGATAGTACCAAGTACAGTCATGACAAGAGTTTCCCTCCTAAATCCATGGCTGTGGGATGTGAGGGTGCCACTTGGGTATACTTCCTGAAGGATGAGGTATCACCAGAGGGCACTTCCTGTAGGGTGTGAGGTGTCCCCCAGGGGTTACTTCCTATGAATGTGAAGGTGTCACCTGAGGATTACTCCCTGTGAATGTGAAGGTGTCATTTGGGGGTTACTTTCTGTGAGAATGAGGTGTCACCTGCAGGTTATTTCCTGGGAATGTGAAGTCATCTGGAGGGATTAGTTTCTGTGGGAATGAGATGTCACCAGAGGGGTACTTCTGTGGATGTGCAAGTGTCACTTGGGTAAGGCTACTGCAGTCCCTGGCCCCAGGTCATAATATGTTGAAAGCAGCCCCAGTCTAGCAGGGACCAGAAAGCTTCCTTTCTGCTGCAGCTTGTGGGAGCCTCTACAGTAGGCTGAGATTCTGCCTGTGCCATGTTCTGGGGGTCCTGGTGATGATAGGCCTCCTGTCCGTGTCCCTGAGACGAGGCCTTCCCAGGATGAAGGCTCCTACTCAGGCAGTGTGACTCCAGCCTACGAGTCCCCTTGGGCACCACCTCCAAGTGGGCAGTGTCGTCAGCCAAGGGCCAGCCCTCTCAAGGTAGGCATCTTCCATTTGGGCGTTTCCACCTGTTGATGGCCTTCACTGTTTTCCCTACAGAAGGACATGGCCCTGAAGCCACATGAGCGGAAGGAGAAATGGGAGCGTCGCCTCATCAAAAAGCCCCGGGAGACCGAAAACTGCCCATCTGCAGAGCCCAGTGTGAGCAGGCAGCCACTAGAAGCCAGCAGCCCTGGGCAGGATTTGGAGCCTGCCTGTGATGGAGGGACCAGGAAGGTCCCACTACAGCCCTCCAAGCAGGTGAGCAGCAGGGTCTTCCCTGGGACCACACCAGCACCTGGACACCACCTGTGGCCCCCCAGGCCAGCCTGGCGACATTCTCCATCACTGCTGGGGGCAGGATGTGGGGCACACGTGGTGGAGGCAGGCAGCAGGCAGGCTGGTGCACAGAGGTACAGGCCTCTCTAGGTCCTCAGGATTGCAGGGTGGAGGTACAATGCCAAGCTGATAGGCTGGCCCCGTTTCCCACTGCTGCGTCTGTCAGGCTCCGCCGACCCTGGTGTCCAGTGGGTCCGTGATGAGTTGGGAGCCAAGCCCCCCACTGCGCGCTCAACTGCTGTGCACACAGCGCTGTGTGTTAGACTGTGGCAAGGGGTGGGGGTTGTGCCAGCCATAGCACTGTGCTTGGTGGTCCAGATGCAAGGAAGGGTCAGGGAATGGGAATGCCTGCCCTGTGGCCTTTGTGCCTGGGTGGGGTCACGGCCAAGACCAAGGCCAGGAGGGCTGTTAGACAAGTGGAGGCTGGGCCAGAGCAGCCTGGGCATGGGTCTGTTCGGGCTTCCAGCTCAGCTACAGTTGTGCTTCTCCTGGGGACCTGGGCTTGCCCCTTCTTTCAGAGAGGCTTTCTCAGTGTTCCAGGTTCTTCTTTGAGTTCCTTGGGAACTGGGCTCTGGTGGGAACAGCATGCCTCCGGGCCCTGGGCTGGAGGGGGGTCCACAGGCACCTGCCCAGGTGGACACGTGCTCTTTCTTCCATGCAGGTGTGCTCCCCAGAAGGGGGGCCGCTCCCAGCCAACCCCTGGCACCAGAACGGCCCGGCCCAGCACCAGCAGCAGCACCAGCCCATCCAGCTCAGCCAGCCCCAGGGGCCCCTCCCAGCCCCGTGTCAGCGCTGCCAGCCCCGTCGGGCATCCCCGGAGCCCGGGCAGTCCTGCCAGCCCCAGCGGCCACCCCCCGCTCAGCGCAGCCAGCCCCAGCGGTCACTTCTGGGCCTGAGACAGCCCTGCCGGCCCCGGAGGTCACTTCTGGGCCCCAGTCAGCACCGCCAGCCCCAGAAGCTGCTTCCGGTCCCAGATCAGCTCTGCCAGGCCCAGCAGCCTCGCCTGGCCCAGCCCCGCAGGCCACTTTGGGCATTCCCAGCCCCCCGGCAGCGCTGCCAGCGCCTGAGGTCCCTCCTGGCCCCATGGCACCGCTGTCGACCGCTGCGCTCCCTCTTGGCCCCATGGCACTGCTGCCGGCCACTGCGGTCCCTCCTGGCCCCGTGTCACCTCTGCCGGCCCCTGCGGTCTCTCCTGGCCCCATGTCACCTCTGCCGGCCTCTGCGGTCCCTGTGGCACTGCTGCCGGCCCCTGCGATCTTGGACTACTCCCTGTCTCCCTGGCCAGCCCCATAGGGCTTCCTCTGGACAGTGCTGCCGGGCACTGAGGTCCCTGCTAGCCTACTGCCCGCGCTGCCAGCCCCCACGGTCACTCCTCACCCTGCGACCACGCCGCCGGCCCTCCAGCTCCCTCTCGTGCCAGTGCTGCTGCCCCCGGCGGGCACTCCTAGCCCCATGTCAGCACAGCCAACCCCGCAGATCTCTCCTGGGCCAGCCTAGCCGGCCTCGGCGGTCTCTGCTGGGTCTCAGGCAGCCCCAGGCCCAGCCCCAGGCCCAGCCCCAGCCCCAGCCCCAGCCCCAGCCCCAGCCCCAGCAGTTAGTTAAAGCTCCCAAACAAACCGGCCCCCCCAAACCTCCCCTGTTGGGCCCAGGACAGTCACAGCAACTAAAGCGGCCCCTCATGGGCCCAGAGCCACTCTGCTTGCCTAAGCGGCCCCTCCTAGGCCCAGAGAAGCCCTGCCAACCCCTGCCATCCCTTCTGGGTTCAAGCCAGCCCTGCAAACCCCAGCCATTACTTCCTATCCCTGAGCGCCCTTCACTTCTGGGCCAGCCAGGCCCCCCCCGCCGACCTCTCCTAGGGTCCTTGAGCCAGCAGCCGAGGCGTTCCTTGCTGGATCTGGTGCCAGCTCGTCAGCCCCAAGTCTCACTCCTGGCCCTGGGCCGTCCCTGCCAGCCCCAGAGGTCACGGTGGACCCGATCCTCTGCCCCAGGTGTGGCCCGCCAGGCCCCATCCGTGAGCCCTGGAGCGTGATACCCACAGGTACCCTCTGGGTGTTTGTCAGCTGCCCATGGGGTGCGTGAGCAGGGCCCTAGGGACTGCTGGACTGGCCCAAGGCCTTCTCCAGACAGCCTGGCTGATGGCTGCTGAAAACTGAGGCTCAGCCAGGGGCTGGAGTCCCTGCTGTGCAGCGATCAGGCCAAGGCCTGTTGTGCCAGGAGGAAGATGAACCTGGTATCTTCCCACCACTCCACATGCCCTCCGCCCACTGGTGTCACGGTGACCCCCCCAGTGTGTGCCACTCTGTGATGTACACACTCCCAGGAGAGGGTACATAGTCCTTGGGACTGGAGCCTGCTGGGACCTCAGTGTCTCTCTCTGTGCCTCTAAATTGCCAACACTGTCTCTGCATCTCTGAGTCTCCATGCACGTGTGCATTTGTGCATGGGTGTGCGTGCATGTGTGCGTGTGTGCGTGCAAGCGTGTTGTGCAGGAAGGTGTGCATGTGTGCCTGTACATGTGTGTGCCTTGTGCCTAGGCACAGGTGATGGGGGCCAGCCTAGGCCTTGTTGACCTTGGGCCTGTCTGGCTGGTATGCTTTCCCTGCCCTAGCAGCACAGCCTGGTGGTGGGCTGGTTACACATAGGTCTGGTTGGCCAGGTTCTGCTTGTGGTCCGTTCTCTGCAGTTAGGTGATGGTGGTATCTGCTTGGCAGTCCTCAGGCTGCAGGAGGGATGCAAGAGTGGCGACCCTGGGCCTGCCACCTTACCACTCGGGTCTGCTTCTACCCCGCTAGGGGCACTGACAGGCTAGCTGTCAGTGTCTACAGACCAGAGGGAGCTGCAGGATGCAGAGGTCCAGGGAAGGCCTAAAAGTCCCCTGCTGCCTCCTCTGTGCTAACCCAGGGCAGTGTTCTGCCTGACTTGATAGCACTCAGTCAGACAGACTGCACTATGGGGCTGTCCCTGGATCTCTAACCGCCACCTCAGGGCCCAGTTTCAGGGCAGCCCCACACTCAGGTCTTTGGCAGCCCTGGCAGTAATGGGCCCGCGAGGGAACCGAGGTTGGGAGAAGGAACAAGGAGCTGCCTTTCCAGATCACTGTGTTGGCCACCTGAGGGTCCCTGGATTGTAAGCAGGCTGGAGGTCAAGCGCCCACCTGGTGCCCCACAGGCAGGGAATCATCTGGATGCACAACCACCTGTGTTCCAGCCCTGCATGGGGGGAGGGGGAAGCAAGGACACCCCCCCTTTCCTCTTGCAGGTCCTAGCAGGCTACTGGCCCAGCCTTTCCCTCCCAGCTCTGGACTGCCTGATGCCCTTCACTCAGCCTGGCAGCTCTGAGCCCCTCCCATCCCAGTAGGCCCCTTCCTGGTGCTTACCTAGGGCTGCCTTCCCAAAATTTGAGGCTTATTTTTCTGATGAAAAAAATAAAAAATGCCATGCCATTATTTTTTATAACTGCACTAGCGTTTGTAATTTAAGCAGACAAGCATGTATCTGTGATTGATTCTGACAGGTGGTTTTTACGTATTTGAACTTGGCTCTGGTCATTAACTCCTGAGCAGAGGAGCAGGGAACCCATCTTGTTGGCCTGCTGTGCCCTGTAGGCTGTCCAGGGAAGGGCTCTTGGGAGACTGGGATGGGGACATGGCCCAGAGGAGCTGTGGTTCAAATCCCGGCCCCTGGCCCTGGATGTGCCTGAGCTAGACTGCACATTTTGAAGCAGTTTTGGGGATGTGCTCATCTTGCCATGATTTTTTTTTTAGTCTTTTTGAGGCAGCGTCTCACTATGCATTTCAGGCTGACCTTGAACTGACAGCAGTCCTACCACAGCCTCCCAAGTGTTGAGACTACAGGTGTGTGCCACCTTGCCATAATTTTAAGCTCAGTGTTGCTCTGATGGCTGCTGCTACCTTCAGATGTTCCCACAGCTGCTCTGAGTTGCAAGGGGCTGACAGTGGCCCACTCAGAAAGACCATAGCCTGCCCCTCTCTTCCCAGGGCCTCCCTGAGAGCAGGGGCTAAAGGGGCCTCTATGTGTATATGTCCTTGTAGGGCCACTAGGCAGGGATTCTATGTAGCTCAGGTCTATCCGGGCTAGCCGTGTTACCATGGGGGGGGGTGCCACATTGACAGTGGGCAAGGAGAGGGCAGAGGCTATAGTAGCTAGCCGAATGGGGTTCCCTAGGTCCGTATGGCCAAGAGCAGGGTGGTCTTCGTTGGACACTTGCTGAGGCACTCACAGTCTGGCCTCCACCTCTGCATTCCTTGCCAGCCTCGATGGACTGTGTGCCAAATCCTGGGGCCTCATCCTTGGAGGAACCTGGAGTGCCAGGTTTTCTTGTGGGTTTTGAGTTCTCAAGTGCTGGTGGCTAATTGTAGTGTTCATGATCCGTCTGGTGACCACAGAATACAGCTCTTGTGGTCCTGTGTGGGCTGGGGGATGGGGATGTCCTGCCTAGAATGTAGGCTTGGGTCTTCAAGCTGCAGGGTGTGGGGTTAGTCTGGGGTGTCTATGGTCATCCTGCACCCCAGCCTGCTGGCTACTGAACCTTGAGAGACAAAGGTAGCACACAAGCCCTCGGCTGCTCGCCTCTTCTGCTGGAACCTCCCATGCCCACCTGGCACTGCTGTGGGGTGGGGAGCAAGCTGAGAGGCCAGTGGGTACTTGCTGAGCCCTAGAGAAGGAGGGGAGCTTCATAGAGTGTTCAGTGGGTGCAGGATAGCTCCCAGGAAGTGACTCAGGCACTTTATTGTGCCCTTGGGAGGTGAGGCAGACCCTGCAGTGGGCTTTGGTTGGTACCTGAGTCACAGCACATCCTCCCAGCAGCCAGTCTGGTCTTTCCCTGGGTTCTGCACATGTGTGTGTGTATTCGTGTGCACGCATGCACATGTATGCTTGCTTGGGCCTCTGGAGGTACAGGTGTCTCCAGCTTCACCTGGCTTCCAGCAGGCACTCGAGGTCAGGCCCAAGTCCTACTCCTGTGGGAGGAAGCTCACCTTCATTTGCCCCACAGATGCTCCAGTGTGCCATATTAGCAGTCTGCCTCCCTGACCCTCTTCTAGCCGGAGATCATATGCATGCTAGCGACCCACTATGAGGGGGTAACTTGGAGAGGTGCCTGGCAGAGGGAGCAGCTGATGCCGAGGCTAGGAGCCAGACCCAACCAAGGCAGAGGGTTCCAGCCTGGAAGTGGAAGGGGAAGTTCCTAAGGGCCAGGCCAGGCTGGGCACAGTGGCTGCTCTGAGTGTGAGGCAGGGAGGTTGCCATGGAGGGACTAAGCAGCTGTGTGGACACTCTGGATCCCTCTGGCCAGCTGGTGTCTTCCCCATGTCAGAGTGGCAGAGCCTGGTTCAGTCCCTGTGGCTGGCTGAGGGCAGAGGCTGGCCTCTGGCACCAGATCCCATAGGGGCAGGTAGGTGCCTCAGGTGGGCATCCTGGCAGGCAGGGGGCTAGAGGAACACTCAGAGAGCAGCCTCCCTGCCACTGGGCCAGAATTTGGCAAGGAGCTGTACCCTGGCAGGCCTGGGGTGAGTGGACAGCGTCCTTCAGGCTCCAGAGTGGCCCTGAGTGTGAGTAGCCACTGGCAGGAACAGTGTGTGAGCCACAAACAGGGCTATCAGCCTTCTACAAGTCGCACCCAAAAAGTAAAATGTTCATGTATTTAACTTGAATTCACATCATCAAAATGATGTCACTTCCAATATGATCAGCTTTCAAGTTACCAGTGAGCTGCTTTTAGGTTTTTTGGCTTTATGCTGAATCTTGGGGAGCTGCCCTGAAAGTGACAGCACCAGGGTTTCATGACCCAATGACCAAAGAGCCTGGAACAGCCTAGAGCCCTATGAGTCCCTGTCCATGTCCACTGCCATCCTGGGCTTGTGAGGTTGGTGCTCTTTCCAATCCAGCTCCTTGGTGGGGTGACCCACTGAGCCTCTGTGTCCAGTGTGCCCTTGCAAACTGTCTCCCCGGCTTGGGTGTGAACCTCAGGTGTGCCCAGATGATGATTGGGCCAAAAGTTAGAAACTGCTTTGGTGCCTCCCACCCAGCACGCTGCAGGGCCCTGGCTCTCTCATAAATCTACCTCTGAACAGATTTAATGGGAGGATAATGGATGCAGCATCAAAATGTGTGGGGTGCAGGTAAGGCAGTGCTCAGAGGGAACCCTGCAGCTTTTAGTGCTGCTGTGAAAGGCGAGGGGAGGTCTAAAGCCAGTGCCTGAGGCTCCACCTGAGTCTGGGGAAGAAAGAAGCAGACTAGAGGAGGGGCAAAGTCACTCCATGGAAACATGCCAGCACAGAGTAGCCAGAGCCAGAGCTGTTCCTAACATCAAGTGGCGGAATCCTTGGCTAGGTGTGCAAGGAGAACACAAACTGCCAGGCATACAGGTGTGAAAAGGGTGGATTGTCCAATAAAGTCAGCCTGGTAGAACAGACAAATTCCTTGAGAGAACAAACACAATGGATCTCAGATGAAAGGGTCAACTGAACTGAATTTCTAACGTGCATTGGGTTCTCCTGGGCCCTGCCCACCTGACAGCAGCTCCAGACACCTGCGGTGTTGAGGACAGCTTGTTCAGCCTCACGCTGCAGCTGGGATTCCTTCAGCAGTCCCAGAGCAAAAGAGGTCGGCAGCTGCTGCAGGCCCTCAGGAAGGTGCCAGTAGTCCATCAGTGACAGGGACACCAACTGAGCAAAACTGACTCAACCCAGAGGACCCAGCTCCACATCTAGTGGCACACACAGCCAGAGTCCATGTTGGCATGGCTCTGCAGGATGCAGATGTGGCTCCCATCCCTGGCCCAGCATGCAATCCTGCACAGGCTGGATGTCAGAGACACACAGGCACTTGGTGTCACCGCATGTTGATAGACCTGTGGTGACACAGCCTAGGGTAGTACCCTCAACTTACCCAGTATCCCTCAGTCATCTGTTGTTCATCTCCATCTATCCTCCATCCACCTATGCATGTATCTACCCATCCACCTATGTGTCCTACCTACCTATCCCTTACCTACCCTTCCATACATCTGTCCATGTATCTACTTGTCCATGTCCAACAATGGGTATCCATCCTTTACCTACCCACCCATCTACCTCTCTGCCCATCTACCTATGCGTGTATCCATCTGCCGTGGGTATCCATCATCCATCCAGATGTCCATCCACCATCCACCTACCCATCTTTCTACCCACCCATTTATTACTTACCATCCATCTACCTGGCCATGTATCCACCCATCCACCATGGATATCCATCCAGCCACGTGCTATCCATCCACCTTCCCATTCATCCATTTGCCCATGTATCCATTGATGGATATCCACCCACCACCCATGGATATCCACCTACCCATTCTTCCACCTTTCCATCTGTCCATCATCTAACTGCCCATTTTTCCACTAACTCATCTATCTAGCCACACACCTGTGCCCATCTGTCTACTACCCATTCTTCCACTCACCCATCCTTCCATCCACTCTTTTTTTTTTTTTTTTTTTTTTGTCTTTTTGAGTCAGGGTCTCCCTATGCAGCTGAGGCTGGCCTTGAACTCACTTTGTAGTCCAGGCTGGCTTCAAACTCACAGCGATCCTCCTGCTTCAGCCTCTCAAGTGCTGGCAATACAAGTGTGTTTCACATGTGGCCTGATCCATCCACTCTTCTATCCATCATTATCCACCCATTGATTCATCCATCTACCAGAGATACCCACCTACCCACTTATCTGTTCACTATCTACCTAACCCATCTTTCCACCAACCCACCTATCCATCCATCTGTCCATCCACTCACCCACCTATCCACCCTTCTCATGCACCATCTACCCATCCATTGATTCCACCTGTGGATATCTATCTACCCATTCATCTACCTATCTGCCCATGTGTTCATCATCAGCCTGTCATTCACCCATCTCTCCATCCACCCATCTGAAATCCAACAATGTTGAGCAGCTTAAGAGA
The DNA here is from genome assembly GCA_004027595.1 of Dinomys branickii. NCBI lineage: Eukaryota > Metazoa > Chordata > Mammalia > Rodentia > Dinomyidae > Dinomys > Dinomys branickii. Next base: position 90,982 of record PVLD010000237.1, read on the forward strand.
GTGGCTGCATTTGGCACAGTAGCTTGCTCTGTGACACTGCTGACTCTGGGAACACTTGGTCATCTTAACACTGTCTGAGCCCCTCCTCACTGTCTTCTAGTACCAGGTAGGGGTAGGTGGCAGCCTGGCTTGCTGGGCTTTCACAGTCTAATATGTAGGGAAACCAACAAGCAGTCTACGAATCAGCTCTATGTCACTTTGACAAAGGACCTGTGATAACTCATACAGAGAACAGACTGATCTTGGCTTATCATGGTGAGAGCTCAAAGAGGAAATCTGTGCACCTAATGCAACTAGGAAGCAAGGAGAGAAGGGGCTAGAGTCCCAGTATCCCCTCAAGGGCACATTCCTTGAAAACTAGCTTCCTCTAAGCCCCATTTTCTAAAGAGTCCACCCTCTCCCAGTAGCATACACACTGGGGAGCAGACTTCAGCACCTGACCCCTCGGGGGACACCACCCACTCTCTTCCAGGAGGCCTCTCAGGGCTGCTGGAGCCTGGCAGGGTCTCCTGCACAGGCTGGGGCACATAGGGCATGGGGTACAGGGAAAGGTTCCTGGAAGGAGTGGGGCTTATGCTGACCTGAGCAGAGCCATGGAGAGGAACAGGTGCTTGGCTGGCACCACGATCCGGTCAATAGCTATATTCCCTCCACCTGCAGTTCTGCTTTGAGGGGTGTTTCTCCTCCACAGGCTCTGCAGCCTGGTTTCCATGTGGGCATCACAGGGCCCACCTCTTCATGCAGTGGGAATTCTGGCATGACCATGGTCCATCTATGGGTGTGGAGAGGAGCCCAGGTTGGGCAGGGAGCCTGGCTGGCACTGGGGAAGCCAGGGATCCCCATCGGGCACCCACCTTGGGGAGCAGTCTTCTTTGTAAGCGGGCAACATCTATAAGAGGCCCCCTTTCCAGGGCTGGCCTGTGTCTGTGCCCTTCCCAGGCATGTCCCCCACCTCTCTGCAGATGGAGCCTGTCCCCTGATGCTGTGCTGGGCTGTGCTACTTCCTCTCCAGGCTCACATTGGGGAGAGACACATAACTTGGCAAATACACATGTGGTTGGCACTGATGCCAGTACAAGTCAGGTGAGAGCTGACCAGTGAATGGAGGCCCTGCCTGCAGGTGCCTGGAGTGCTGTGGGTAGTACTTTAGTCAACAGGAAAGTGCTTTTCCGGCTCACAGGAGCTCCGTGTGATGAGAAAGCAGCTGAGCTGGAGGACTCAGAACCCATGGCTGTGGGTCTGTCCCTGCCCTAGCCAGGTGACACCCAGGCCCAGCTCTGAGGGGGGCAGGGAACTGTGTGGGCCTGTGTTAGCACTGTGGGAAGAACAGGCTAGGAGCCAATGGACATGTGTGGAAAGGCCAGCGCCCAGGGTCAGGTTGGCCAGGCCTTGAGGCATTGAGAACTTCCCAGGAGAGCATGGACTACATCCCTGTGACAGAGGAAGTCTTGGAGAGGCCAGCCTGAAAGTAGAGCCCCAGCCCCAGAGCTCTGAGCATACGGAGAAGTAGGCAGGGCTGAGGATAATATGGCTATGGGTCGGGGCAGCACCCAGACTCTCAACAGCCAACTCATAGCCCTGCCTTTACCCATGAGTCAGGGCCAATGTGGGCCACTGGGTGAGAGTGTCACCTCCAGAGCTAGCAAGGTTCTGGGCCCAGGCTCTGGACACCAGGTCTTCCTGCCAAGAGGCTGAGCTGGGTGAGGGGTGACCATGCTGTAGACTGTATTGGGTCTCTGCAGGCATGGGCTCTAGGGTTATGGTCGCCCCGTGGATGCAGGCTGTCCCAGGCCTAGCAGGTCTGAGGGAACTGCAGCCCTGCCCACCCTGGCTTGCAAAGCTGAGTGGGCTGTGGTGGGCCACAGGCTGAGCTGATGACTAGGGCAGCGTCTCCCTAGGTGGGACCCTGTCTGTGACTCTAGCTGTTCAGGTTGCACACTGCACTGCCTCAGAGTCATCATCCCTGCTGTCCTATGTGTCTTGGCTCCCTGTGCACACAGGACTTCTACCCCATGGCTGGGCTGGGGAGGCCTTGTGTGTGCCCCCATGGTGCAGGGTGCAGACTGGGTTGAGTCTGAGTGAGGTCTCCACAAGTCCCTGTTGTGCACTACGGTTTGTGATCCTGGGCTTGCTGACTTCTGTGAGGAGAGGACACTGGTGGGTCCCCACCCTCTTCTCAGCAGCACACGCCCCAGGGCCCTGAGCTACAGTCACCTGCCACCTGTGTGGCTCTGATGCGGAGCCCCAGCCAGAGAACGTAGGTGGGGTTTTGGGAGAGGTGTAGGGTGGGGTCCAGGGATAGGGCTGGGTGCTGGACGTGGACAGAGGCTGGGTATGGAGTCTGAAGATGGGAGCAGGGCTTGAGATTGGACAAGGAGAGGGACGGGAGGATCCCTCACATTCCTCCCTCTGGCACTTCCTGGCACTGAGAATAGTGTGGGTTAACTGGTGGCTGACAGTCCTGAGGTGAATTTACACACAGATTTCACAGTCAGGGACTGATATGGGGCCTCCCATTACCCTGGTGAGGATGTGTCCTAGTGCTGCTGCTAGGCAATGAGTCAGGGCTCAGTCCTCAAGCACAGGCACTAGACTCCAGCTGCCTCCTCTGTACACCCAGAGGTGCTGGTAGCGCATCAGCCTGCCATGGTTTTTATGTCCCTCTAGATCCTCCTCACGAAGGATGAACCTTGTGACAGGATGTGGTATTTGAGGCTGCTAGTTGTCAGTGTGGCCTGGGTCACTGCCCACCTGAGGCACTCTGGCCTGTGGGCTGGGGTTGCAACCCAGACACAGGGTCGGAGCTCTGCAGGCTGCTTTCTCTGCAGGGCTTATGATCGATCTCTGGTCTGTCTGGAGTCCCTGGTGTGTTGCTCCCACCTCCCTCTGCAGCTTTTCCCACCCCAGTAGCCCCTTTGTCCTGGGACCTTAGCTTTGTGCACCCCAGAAATGAATGGCTCAGGGCTAGGAGACCTGGGATCCTAGCTGCCTCAGCGCCTGGTCCCTGCCTGCGGTGGGTGGCACTCAGGGCCTCTCCTGTTCCCAAACCCGCTTCTATGACCCTGTGAGCCCAGGCTGAAGCTGCTGGCCCCAGAGTACATTTCAGGACCCCCGAGGTCAAGAATGATCCCAGGTCCCAGGGCTGAGACAGGCTCACTGAAGCCCCAGCTGTGACCACTCCCTCCCTCGTCCCTCACCCCTCAGTCACCTCCTCAGGACCTATCATGGGGCAGGCCTTTCGCTGACCTGTGGAGAATGCAGGGCCCTCATCTGGACCAAACTGTCTAGGCTCCCTCTCTGTGTTGGCTGGGTAAGACGTGGACAGGAGGCCAACCTAGCCAGGCCTCCAGGGCAGCAGAAGGAACCAGTGGCCTTGAAGGTAACTCAGATATCCTAAGGGGCTATAGAGAGGGCTCTCTGTGTACAGAGGAACCAGAATGTGGCTTCCCAAGTGGATGGCATTCTGGGCATGGTAGTACATGCCTGTAATCCCAGTACTTGGGAGGCTGAGGCAGGAGGATCATTGTTTGAGGCTAGCCTGGGCTACACAGTGAGTTCAAGACCAGCCTGAACTGCATAGTGAGACCCTGACACACGCGCGCGCGCGTGCACGCATACACACACACACACACACACACACACACACACACACACACAAGCAGGTGGAAAGTGTGCCTGTCCTGAGAGGTGGGCGAGGCTCTTGTGTGGCTTTGGCACTGGCCAGGGAGCTCCCTGGGGCCTGGCGTCCTGCCCCACCCACAGACCTCCTATCACTGAGGCTGCATCCATGGGCAGCCAGACATGATCAAGGGTGGACATTCACATGCCTGGACCGCACCCTGCCTTGGCCCTGCACCTCACACCTGGTCCTCATGGAGGTCTCTCAGGGCTGGATGGACATGCACTGGGCTTCCCTCTGCCTGCTGCCACCCTGCAGACCTTGGCCCTCCTCTTGTACTCTCTGGAAACAAGGTTCCTGTGGGCTTCAGGAGGGCAGGGACACATGTCTTATGTTTACTGCCCAGAGCAGTGCCAGCTCACAGGAACTTGGTGAGTTCTGGCTGCCTGGTTAATTCATTATCTGATTAGCTGGTTGGTTAGTTGGCTGACTAGTTGGCTGGCTGTTTGATTAGTTATCTGTTTAGCTGGCTGGCTGGTTGTTTTTGTTGGCAAATGAGTGGGCTAACAGATGGACAGATGGACAGGTTTGGGGGCACATGGCCTAAGGGTGGGTGCTGCCACACAGGTTCTTGCCTGCCTTCCCAGGGCAAACACAGTACCTTCTGGCCCCAAGCATGGACAGGGAGGTCCAGGAGTCTCACTTGGTCCTTCTGGCTCTGCAAGCGAGTATGAAGGAGAAAGTGGCCCTGCCTCCTCCCCTCTCCAGTATGTGGGTTTGTTCCAGCCCTTGCTTTTCCCCCATGGCTGGGTGTCCTTATGGAGTGAGCAGCCCACATAGCTGTTCTTGGCAGCCCTGAACCAGGCTTTTCTTGTCCCCACAGTGTCTCTGGGTTGAATCTCTCTCCCTGGCCAGGTGTCTCCCCTGAGCCCACCCTGAGCAGCTGTCCCCAAGCTGTGAGTGCAGTGAGTCAGCAGTGATGACAGAGGGTCACGGAGGGTCAGCAGGCCAACCCTTCAGCTGCCTCAGTGCCTCTGGGGGCACTGGAAACCCACATTCCTGAGGGATTCACAGTGAGGCTTATGCTCCAGGGGCTATGTGGAGAGAGCTGCGGGAGGACTGGGGTGTGGTTCCTTAGCCAGGCAGGTGGATCCTGCCCACCGAGAGGATGGCATGTGGGCAGGGTGGCAGGAGGACCTTCGGGGGACCCATCACCAGTCTATGAGAACAGGGACACACAGCAAGTGCTGTTCCCTGTGTGCTAATCAACACCGTTGTCCTCTATCCATGTGGTCTGTCTTCCATCCAGACCCCACCCTGCACTTTGCACATGGGCCCTGGGGGCACTGGACAGGGTCCTGTTAGGCCACCTGGATGTGACCTGACACCATCTGAGTTTTGTCACTAGCCTCTCTGTCCACCACACAGGGGCAGGGAGTACTTGGAAGGAGCGGCCATAGAGCAGGGCCTGCAGGTGGGCTGTGGGAAGGCTTTCCTTCCTAAGGGCAGAGGACAGCTGGCTGGTTTGAGCCATGCTGGCTGGTTCAGGACAGGGTTTTACAGGGCTTCCACAGGCTCATGGAAGCAACCAAACTCAGGACTTTGGCCACGGGTGTGGCTGAATGTACATGGGACTCTGGGATGGGCAGGCAGGGAGGATAGGGGTGGGTGTCCACACAGCCTGAAAGTGTTCCTGCATTATCCTGCATGCTGGCTGAGAACTGTGACCCCAGTGTGAGAACATCCTTGCTTGGGCAGCAGACATCCCCACAGCACCTAGGGAGGCTGCTATGGGCATGGCATCCCTGCCAGCCTATCCAGGCCAGGCCTCTGGTGCCCATCCCTTCTTCCACATATGCAGATTTAAAATCACTTCCAAATAAAAAGTGGCACACACAGGGATCCACTCCATCCCTGCCTGGGTGCTCATGTCCCTGGGCCTCAGCTTTGTACCTGTGAGCTTCTCCTTAGAGCTGTTGTAATAACAGCACACTGAACAGCAGCACAGAGCGCTACCCAGGGTGGTGCTAATGCCCTGGGTGCGTACTAAGGTGGCATACTAAGGCAGGGGAACCAACCACCAGTGTCCCAAGGCTCCATAGCCAGAGAGCCATCAGGGAGCACTTTGGACACAGTGAGTGCTTGTGTGGCTGGGCAGGACAAGGTGGGCATGGGCAGAGACCTAGTGGGCCTCCCACTGCACCAGGATGTATTGGCAGTGGGAATGGGCTCTGTGCCAGGATGCCCACAAGGCTGGCAGGGCCCTACCCACCACCATCCTCCCTACAGCCCCACCCTCAGCTGAGGTCACCCTGTGGCAACTGCCCAGGAGGCCCCAGGCTGGATCTGATGCCTCCAGGATGTGGGCATGTGGAGGGGCGGGCCTGGTGTACATAGGGCTGAGGGTGTGTTGTGCTGAGACTGTCCTTCTCTGTCCCCAGATGAAGGTCACCATGTCCAGAGGAGGTGACCAGAACAGTGGTGACGACAGTGTCCTTGAAGCCGCCAGCTCCCACAGGAGCCACTCCCAGGACCAGCTCAGCGATGTGAGTCCCACACCTGCTCTCGGGTAGATGGCCCTCGAAGCCTCAAATCCCTTGTGGGGTTGCAGTTTCACTGGGGCTCTGGTTAATGATTGTGGAGCCCTCATGGTACCCAGGTCTTACCCCAGGACTTCAGGAGAAGTTCCTGGAGAGATGGTCAGGCCACTGGGACCCTGTGTGAGAAGCCAAATATTCCCTTGCAGATATACCCTGTGCTTGTGCCTGTGGGTAGAGTTTGTCTGCAGTGAGCTCAGGTGTGGGACCCTGTGTGCAGCACCCAGCACAGGATGCGTGGGCAGGGTTGTGTGGCATGCTGGGTGTGGAAAGCATCTCTGCTGCCAGAAGCCACCTGAGGACTGACTGAGGCCACAACAGAGTGGGCTGTGTCTCCCAGGGGCTGGCTATACAGGCAGGGGGGCCCTCAGGGTCAGCTCACTCAGGTCAGATGGGGCAGCCTGATGTGCACAGCCAGGGATTTGATCAGGGTTGGCTCCACAGTGATCAAGTGGCCCCAGTGCCACTGAAACAGGCCTAGGGCATGGCTGCAGAGTGCCCACCAAGCCCAGAGCCGCTGCCCCAGCCATCACCCTCACCTGCCCTTCCTTCTGTCCACTGGCCACCTCTTCCTTTGTGGACCCTGGGAAGGAAAAGCACAACGAGAGTGTGGGAGTGCCTGAAGCACAGGCAGGGGTGGGGCCTGAGCCTCGGAATTCCTGCTTCCGTGTGAGGATGGCTGCAGCAGTGTCAGCCCAGAGGGGTTGTGCACAAACGGGCCAGGGTGCCGAGGGGGGTGACCTTGCAGGACAGCTGGAGCTGCTTGGCCAGGAGGGAGGGGTCATGCTGCTGTAGGAGGCCCCTGGTGCCCTGGTAGTGTACCCGCCCCAGCTCCAGGCCCTCCCGGCCCACCAAGCTGCTCAGCTGGGCTTCCTTTGCTGTGGGGCACTCCTCAGCAGGGGTGGTGGGCCCCAGGGTGGGGATGGCCATCACTGACTGTCCTTCCTCCTCTTCCCACAGAGCTCAGCGCAAGCAGTTTCCGGGAAAGGATACTCTGTAAGTCCCCTGCCCTCTCTTGCCAGAGCCCTACTTGGAGGCCCCAGCACCTGGCATTGCCCTCCTTCCTGAGGCATGGCTGGGTCTGCTCCTGCAACTGGGGTGTAGTGAGGGAGCTGTGCCCTGGGCAGTGTCACAGGGACCACCCAGTTCAGGGACTCTGCTGGTCTGGGACTGTATCAGGCCCTAGGTGTCAGGAGGGAACACTCACCAGGACCCAAGGGTGCCATCTGTGGCCCTCAGTGGGGTGTATGTATGTAGGTATGCATGGAGGGTTTGTGGCCCCTGGGAAGCAAGCCATGTGGGTAGACAGGTGCTGCTGCCTGGGGCCTTCCCTTCCTAGTGATACCCTTAGGCAGGTCAGGTGAAGGCCATGTGCTGGCATCCCTCGGAGGCAGCCCCTGCGCCCTCCTCTTGACTTATTTTATTTCCCCTTAAGTGTCAGGAGGGATGTTAATGACATCGTAAAACCTAGAGCTCCGTAAAGCTGTTGGTTTCTGCAGATTTATGGTTCTTGCCCCTGTCCCTGCAGCCCTGGTTTACTGCCAGCTGTCAGCCACTCTGTACATCACAGCAACTTTATGGGGTACATAATTAACCCATTAACTGCCCTGGGGGCCTAGCAGGGATACCCCAGATCCCAGGGTGCCGGAGAGGAAGCCAAGACTGAAAGGCATAGAGTGACAGCTGTGAGTGGAGTCTGCCCCTCTCCTTCTTTCCAAGCGGAAGGTCAATGGCCAGCACTCCTCTGACCTCAGTTCAGACCCCAGCTTGGGTGCCCTTGAGCCTGTGACTTGGGCACTCCTGGAGGGCACTACAGGCCCTGAGACCCTCATCGATGGCCAGCAACCCTTGGAGGGAGCATGGCAGTGGGACCTGGACAATAGCAGCTACTTCATCCTCTATGCATCCTCCTCTGGGATCAGCCATGTCCCACCCTGTGTGGCTCCTGTGAGCAGTGCCAGGCAGGGCAAAGCAGGGCAAACCTGGGGCTTCTGTATCCTATGGCTACACTCTGCTGCCTGGCGACAGGCAGAGAATTGGTTGGACAGAGAATTGTCCTGATTTGGTGATGGCACAGCTCTGCTGGGCTGTAGCCATCTGCCTACTGAGACACAGGATGTTCTAGAAGAGCTGTTCCCAGCAGGCGTGGAGAGCCGCAGGGTCCAGGGTGGAGGATGGTGGCCTCACTAGCCGTGAGGCTGAAGACCTAGGGGCCAACTGGACTTTCAGGGCTCCAGCCTCCATGTCCCTCACACATAGGGCCCAGCAGAACTGGGCTCTAGTGCCCAAGCTGGAGCTCCAGCTGGGCCCAAACCTGAGTGTATCCACCTCACACCAGTCCCCAGGCATGGTGCACATGCTCCACGCTCAGTGTCAGGTGGCTGAGGTGTGGCTGAGGCCTCAGGTTACCCTGACCCTAGGAGCTGATAGGGTTGGCAGCGAGGACCCACACAGTCACAAGTGTGTGGCCCATGTGCAGGGCAGAGGCCTCACATGCAGGATACTGTGGCAGTGTGAGGGTGTGGTGGAGCCTGGGCTGCACACAGGACTCTGTCCCACCCTTCCTTGAGCCCAAAGGCACCCAAGCTACCCACCACCTGGCCCATGTCCTTGTACCCACCACTCCCTGGGGCTCACTACTGTTCTCCCCCTCCCCTCCTCTCCCCCAGCTGCCTGCACTCTGCCCTCCCTTTGTATCTTTCAACCTGGCTCCATCCTCCAGTGACTCTTCTGCCCCAAGTGGCTTTGTTCCCCCACCACAGCCTCAGTGCCTTCCTCAGCCTGCCCAGTAGGACAATGGGACAGGGGTATCATTGTGGGGCATGGGGTAGTGCACTGCCCTGTCCCCATCAGTGCCTGAGCTGGCTGGCACAGCCCAGAGCTGGATGGTACAAGGAGACCCAGGCCTCTAGTGGTGCCTGAATGTGCTCTCTGGGCTCCTCCTGGGCCCCAGCATCCGCAGATGGCCATGCTGATTTGTCACTTGTCTGGAGCATGTCATGCCGTGGGTGTGGCAGTAACAGCAATGTCTGCAGGCAGGTATGAAAGCAGCTCCTGAGGTGAGCGCCATGCAGAGCTATGCCGGGGTCATGGCCTTAGTCGTGGCCACTTCCTCAGTGTTGTTCCCAGTCCTCTAAGACTGGGAAATAGCTTAGGCCACCGTGCTTCCCTCTGACTGGCCCAGGCTTCCAAACTCCCATGGCACCACAGTGCCTAGCAACAGATACCTGTGTCCCTGGATTGGCGTAGTAGGAGCCTTGCCCCTGCCATGGAGCTGGCCATGCTCCTATACCCTGACTCTGCAGATGGTCCACTGGGTCCTGAGGAGATGAGGGTCCCCAGGGTGGGAATGTGCCCCCTTCCAACTGGCCCTCCTGGGCCACAGATACCCATCATCACCAAGGGCTGATTCCCTGCGTCCAGCCCACTCCACCATGAGTCCTACACTCTAGAGGCCCAGGACTGTGAGGACCACTGGTGCTGTCCCTCGGGGGCCCACCACAGTCTGAAGTGCAGAAGGACAGAGGGGTGGCCCAGCTAGAGATGGGTCAGGTGAGCTGGGGGGGCCATAGGGGGAATTTTCTGGGAAGTGGAAATTCAATTATTTGGGAGCAAGCGTGCGGCTGTGACACAGAAGGTGAGGAATTAGTGTTAACAGCGTTTCTGGTTAAGGCTTTGTGTTGATAAATAATTCATGAGGTCGTTAATGCTTTGCATCTGACAACACAAGAATATATGAATACAGACAGCTCAGAAAGGTCAGTGCATGCTACAGCTGGCCAGGCCATCTTTCATTCATTCCCTGTCACTGCCATTCTTCCTACAAGAGAGGAGACACAGAGAGGAGGAGGAAGGATACCTGGGGGCTCAGGAGGCTGCAGGACATGGGCAGCCTGATTTCTAGGGGATGGAGAGGAGGGAGGTGAGGAGCAGATGTAAGATGAGCCTGCCTAAGGGCAGAAGGGAGGAGGAGAGGCGGGTGCTGGAGGGCTCCGTATCTGATAAGTGGCCATCCAAGGTGACAAGTGACCCAAGATCTGGAGGACAGGAGGAGGTTCACCTGAAACCCATGTGCAAGTGTGAGCAGATATAGGCGTGTGTGCAGATGGCTGCATGCCCGTATACATCTGTATGGCAGGGTGCATGGGTATGCTTATGTGTGCCCGTGACTGCATGCATGTATGCAGCTGTGTATGTACCACCTGCATGTGTGTGTGACTCTCACTGCACTGAGGGTGGTGGGGAAAGGGGTCTGGGCACAAGGTGGGTTCTCAGGCACCCCCAGGCCACCATGGAGGAAGGGACAGAGCTGGGAGACCAGAGGGGGTGGGAGCCTGTGCTTGTGCTGCACACATGTGATGATGTTGGGACCCCAGGTTGTGTGGCAGTGACAGAACAGAGAGGCATTTGCCCCCAGGAAGACAATGGGAAAGGCAAATATGTCCAAGGAGAGAGCCGCACACAGTGTGCATGTTGGGTGAGTGCAAAAGGCAGAGTACAGCGAGTGTGCCACAAATGCAGAGCCCTGGAACAGAGGCCAGAGGAGTGTGTGACATGACCCAGGCCTTATGTGGTGATAAACTGGAGTCTAGGTGAACTGGAAAAGGTGCCCCCAGGTGCTGTCCAGGCACCCCTTGCTGGTGCAATCGGCAAATGCAAAGTGATTATGTTTCTGAGCAGAACTGGGCTCTAGGATCAGTTGTTAATGCTAGGCAGGTTCTCAGCTGAGATGTGGACAGGATGTTCAGGAACTGAATAGGTGGCAGCACTCCTGGTAAGTCTGTCCCTGTCCTCTAGTCTGCCACAGCTGGACGCCCTCAAGCAGTCCTAGCCCCACTCGGCTGCCCTTACCTAAGGTTCAGTGAGTGCTGGGTCATAGTCTGACTGGGAGTGGGTCCATCACGCAACACGATCGATCCAGGCTGCAGACGCCACAGATGGGTGGCTGCTGAGGCCCATGGGAGCAGGAGGGGGCCAGCTATTCCGCACAGCACCTCCCAGGACAGGGCTCAGCCTAGGGTCGCAAGTTTGAGAGGCACAGGTCTTTCCATTCATTTGCCTGTGGGCAGTTGGGATATAGTAATTTAATTGCTTTTTAATTGGGTAATTAGTGCTTTGTTTTACTTTAAAGCCTAAACACTAATAAAATGGGAATTAGCTGAGTAAAGAAGAGTGAGATTTTGAGGCCGTTATCTTGAATAATCAATCAGGTGCAATGAGAAGGGTGCTCCTGGACTGTGGGGCTGGCACCTCCCACTTAGCCACCCCAGAGCTCTGCCTCTGCTTCAGTTTCCCCATTAGTAACCAGGTGGGCATGCAGTGGGGACTGTGTGGGCCCCTGGCATCTACCTGGCTCCTATGCCATGGTGAGGTGCCGGGCCTTGGCCCCCTCCTGGGTCTGCCCATCCTGCGCCCCAAAGTAGCCACATGAGGGCCCTCACCCTGGGAGACACACAGAGGCTTCAAGGTACCAAGGAGAGCTGCTCCTGGAAGAGGAGGTGTACCCCATCCTGCCCCCCATCTCCATGGACTACCATCCCCCAGCTGCCCGCCCCCCAGTGTGAGCTGTGTCCCTGTTTCCACTCGTGTTCATGCCCACACATAGGGACCCTGTAAGCCATGGTTGGCCTTGTCCCCTCCTGGCCCATCAGCCTGGGCCTGTGTGGTGACAGCTGTCCTGCAGAGCCACCGCAGTCCACCTGGTGGCAGCTGCCTCACACCCTGTGCTCATCCCTGCTGGATGCCCCGTTGGTCCAGGTCCATCTCCCTCATTCAGCCGCATGCCTTCCCTCCCCACAGCATCCCTGCTGTCCCTTCCTTACCACTACATGCCCCATCCCCACATCCCTGCCCTGTGGATGGTCAGGGTTCCTAAAGGCAACCTCTGTGTGGAGGCCTGGAGCCCAGGGTGCCCAGCGGTGCTGAAGGCCAGGCCGGCCAAGGGGCCCCTTCATCCTGCCTGGGCTGCAGCTCCTGCCCTGTCTGGGTCCCCCACCCCTTGCCCACTGTCCCCAGCCTGCAGTCCCCTAGTGCCACCAGACAGAGCCTGACTGCAGCCGGCATGTGAACATTTGGACCCACTGGGCCCTATAGCCAGGTGCACCCTGGGCCCTGCCCTGGATGGCCACTTACTGGGTTATAATATCCCTTAGTTAGTGTAGGCTGATGAGGCCCACAATCTCCCAAATGGACTGCGAATGCTTAAATAAAGGTAACATTGAAATGATTGTAGAGCTCCAGGAGGTTCCAATTCTTACAAAATTTAAGATTCTCCACCAGGTTAAGACCCAGACTTCCCTGGGCTGCTTGTATTTATTTATTTTCAAATAAAGGAGGAGGGTACCAAAGAAAATGCAGGAATCTGAGCAGGACTTGGGAAACCCATTACAGAATTCTCCAAGTAATACTTATGTTAATTTAGGCACAGGTCTTTAAGTTAACTCCAGGAAGGCCTTCACTGCAGGAGTGAGATGCCTGCAGCTGTAGTCTCCTTATACTTAATTGGGCTTGGAGCCAAAAGTCCTCAGCTGTGGCCTTGTCTTGTCCTTTGAGGCCTCATGGCTTCACCCACCATTATAAGCCTCAGTTGGGACCAGTGACTTACAAGTAAACATGGAAAGCTGATTGGTTAATATAAGCCCTGCACAGAGCAGCTTATAGTGGTCTCCATCAGCCACTAGCCTAGGGGGAGGATGAAGTGGGGAGGAATTCCCAGGGTGGCAGCAGGCAACTCCCTCCCCGGGCTGCCACATGGCACCATTAGCTCCCTTTGGGACAACATTCCATGAGTGTTTGGCCTTCAAGGACAGGGAAGCACAACAGCTTATTCACATGATTAAGTGAGGTGTAAAGGGTGGACACCGCCTCAATGGACACCACATGGTAGACTGTCACATGTCCAGTTGTTGCAGGAATATCACCTTCTCCCAGGTCAGTTGTCCCACACAGGCACTCAGCTCTGTGTTCAGTAGAATAGTTTAGTGGGACACACCCCCCATGAGCAGGTGGCAAAAGGAAGGACAGGGAGGAGGGGTCCGGGAATGGTAGTCCTTACTCCCTATTCCTGCACTTTCCAAGGCTGCTCCCACCAGGCCCATTTAGAAGCTAGAGGCCCAGGACATAAGGTTCAGTGGCTGAGGCACTACATGTCCTCTGTGTCACCAGCACAGTCCTCCTGAGCATGTGGCAGGACCAGGCAGCATTCTGAGAGGAGAGGCACCATGGGCAGGAGGCCCTGAGCTTGTATGTGGCTTGGTACTGGCACATGCAGGGCACATGCAGGACATATGGCCACACACCAGAGGCCCAAGAGCAGGTGGCTCCCACATGTGCACACTGTAGGCTGTGTGCCAGGCACTGAAGGCCCCTGCAGCTTGGCCCTGTTGCCCCATCCTGACCAGGGCTGACCCCTTCCCATGCTTGCCATGGCTGTGGGTCCTCAATGCCCAGTGTTCCTGGCACTTCTGTCACATGTTGTGTGCGGCTCAGGGGGCTCTGAGGTGGCAGTGTCCTTGAGAGTTCTTTTGGCTAGTGAAGAGGGTCAGGTAAGACCCAGGCTGCCACACCACCAGGACTGCCTTTGCACCCCAACTCACACAGAGACCCATGGGCCCTGGGGCCAACAGTGTCCCTGCAGTTATGTCTGGTGGTGAGTTACAGGACCTGCAAGCCGTTGACTGACCCTGGTAGCAAGGTCATGAATTTGTGTGCCTTTGCCTGAGCCATGGGAGGTAGGCAGCTTCCCACAAGCACAAGTACATGGAGGAACCGTGAGCAGTAATTACCGTTCATGCTAAGAAAAAAAAGGCAGTTTCTGTGGCTGCCTGATTGCCATGGTGGCTCTACCTGTCTCAGTGTGATGGTGGTGGTGGTGGTGGTGGTGATGATGGTGAAGATGGTGGTGATGTAACAGTGATGGTGGTGGTGGTGCTAATGGTGCTGGTGATGTCGCCATCACACACGTCTTGGACTGTGCATCAGGCACTATGTAGAGTTTTGCATGTATTTGCTCACTTAAGGTACATGACGAAAAAAAAAAAAGGTACATGACGACCCTGTACATAGACAATTGTCTGTTTTCCAGAAGCATAAACTGAGGCACAGAAGAGTCAGGGGACTTTCCCAAGGTTGCACAACTTAGATGTGAGTGCAGCTTCACAGCAGGGTCTCCTCTGGAGCCTGGGTCCTGGGCTTGGCCCACATCAAGCTGCAGAATGCAGTCCCAGCCCACAAAGGTCACCTCACTCAGGCAGCTCGCAAGAGACAGATGTGGCTCTTGTTCCGTCCTTATTCTAATTAATCACCTCACTCAATTCCAGCTTCACAGCAGTTAAGCCTTAACTCCATAGGACTTAGTAACTTGAATTCACTGACGGCCCTTCCCAGGGCACCAACCACAGCGTGTTGTGTGGTAATGACAGGATCTGGGAGGTCATCCTCCTGGGCCCACAGGAGGACCCCACTGCTGGACAATGTGCACATGGAACTGCCTTCCTTGGGCCTCACTGCCCAGCCCTACCAGGCCAGCACTGTGACCCCAGGGCTGCAGGAAAGTTGGTGACCATCCTGGTTTGGGTCTGTGTGGACTATGTTCTCTAGCCTGTGGGGTCCTAGGGACAGAGCTGAGGACAGGCTCAGCAGGTGTCAGTGCCCCCTGGCTATGGGTGTGTCTGCGTGGCCAGGGAGGCTGGTTCTACATCCTGTCAGTGCAGTGGGTCCCAGTGCTGGTAAGCAGGATGAGGCCCAGGCTGCAGGAGCGTACCTGCATGGAGAGGGCATAGTCCTGCCAGGCAGGGCACTTGGGACAGCACTTCCTGTTACCTCTCACTAGGAGAACAAGATTAGGGCCTGGGTGGGGCTTGCCCAAGCCATGCAGCCAAGAGAGGCCACAGTGTCCTCTGTGTGGGACAGGATGTCCACCCTGGGGCTGATCAGGCCCACAAGGCAGATGGTCTGTCAAGCTTTGGTGTGACACCTGCTGGCCTCAAAAGGGCCCAAATGCCATCCCAGCCACCTGGCAGGCCACTCGAGCCACCTCCACACTCTTCATCCACTTGGAGTACTCTGTCCAGCACCAGTGAGTGGCTGATGACACGTTTTATCTCCTCTGTGAGCTCAGTCATTGAGGACAGTACAGGCGTCAGCCTGGGGCCTGTTGGAAAGCAGTATGATTGGATCACCCGTGTTAATTAAGGCAAGCACAATCTATAAAGCCTACCTGGCCCATGTCTGACTGGGGCTGATCACCCTCCCAAGTGTCAGAGATCTGTCTCTGACAGGACAGCTCTGCCACCAGGAGTGCATCACAGTCACCATTGCGAGGAAAGGGGCTCCTCTCTTTACTCTTCTGGGGGAAACTGCATTGTTTCTCAAGCCATGCCTCCTTTCAGAGCTCAGCTCCATGAAGGTGGAAGACAGATTTGTTTTCTTGACTCTCATGGTCTTATGTTGAGTCTGAAGGAATACTCAGTCCTCACCAGCCCTGGTTCCTCCTGAGCACCCTGCACAGGGGTCAGGTGGGTCCTCACCCTCCCTCCTGCAGGAGCTGGGTGCCACAGCCTCCATGGTATCCCCAGGTTGCAGGCCAAGAGAGGGAACAAGGGCTCCCAGGGCTGTATGGCGGCATGTCTGCCCAGGTCACGAGCCACATGGCCCCACTATTCTCCCCTGGGCTGTCTGTCTGGGTGTAGGACAGTTGCTGTGAACCCTGCACTGAACCAGGGCCCTTTGCACAGCAGGGCCTCTGCTCAGAGCTCTCCCCAGGGCTGCAAGGCCACAGGGCCATGCCTTGCCTGCCATGGGAGGCACCTGTGCTGCTGCAGGCCGGCCTGGCGCCTCAACCCAGCCAATCTGGCCATCTGCTTTGTGTGGTGCTGGCTGCTACTGTGCTATTTCTCTCTCTGTCCCTCTCTCCCTCTCTCTCTGTGTCTCTGTCACTCTCTCCCTTGCTGCAGGGCTGGCCCTGGGCTTGGGGTCTTGTCCACTCCAGGCGAGTTGGCCTAGTTGTGCCCCCTGTTCAGCCTTAGCCATGACTGCTGCCCTTAGCCCTGCCACCCTGTGCTCTAGGAGCATGGAGGGCCCTCACTCATGTCCTTTTCTCTGTCCCCACAGTGTGACAGCGAGAGTGGAATGGATGACAAGGTAAGCCCAGCTGCCTCCAACCTCCTCCTGACCCAGGCAGGGCTGGGCCCTGGACACTGGACAGAGGGGCCTGTGCTACGGGAGCATCAGCCTCATGGGCTTGGAGCTAGTGGTCGTGGAAGCCCTCAGTGGAGGGTGCCCAGGGCCGGTAGAGCCTGACAGGCAGCACAGATACTGGGCTGTTAAGCTGGGACTGCAGGCAGCCAGGAAAGGGAGACTGTGTGACAGTCACCTCCTCCTGAAGAACCAAATTCTATTAGTCAGCACTCATCACTGAGTCCTCTGAGCTACCCTCTGGCTTCCTGGCCTTCTTTGGGGTCCTAGTACCCTGTAGGGCAGCACCAGGCCAGCTCTTGTGGCTGGGGGGTAGGACCTGTCCATGGTCACATGCCAAGTGACTTGGGCTCCTGCACAGTACTGCTCATGGCCCCACTTGGGCCCTGGGCAAGCACGCAGGCCTGCAGGAACTCAGTACACAGTCCGTGGCAGGGACAGTGAGGAGAGTGAGGGGGCAGCTTTCCTGAGCAGGTGACCCAGTGGTGGGTCAACCCCAAAGTCCAGGCCACCTGGGGCAGTGCTGCCTCTGTGGGTGTTATGGCCTAGACTGTCTGGAAAGCTGGCCATGTGCCCAGGAGCTTGCATGCCGCTTGCTTCTAGGCCCACATGTGTGGTGGGCCCCCACCTGGTGGAGAGAATGTTCAGGGGCTGGTGTTCCTCACTACACTGCCACCCACTGGCCAGGCCTACTCATGGTCCCAGAGAAGGTGCTGAGTCAGTGTCTCCTAAAGCAGTGTTTAGGGAACAAAAATGGGTAGGGTGGGGGCAGCTCCTGCTCCCCTCCTGTCTCTGAGGAAGGTGACATGGACAAAGGGACAGAGGCCATGCCATTGCCACCTGCCTGCAATCCAACAGTGAGCCGACTCCAGTCACCAGGGCGGTGGACTGGGCCTCTGTGCCGCAGGGCTGCAGCGCCACCCCATGGTACATCTGACTCCGGGCATGGCTGACAAGGACCCCCCCCCAGCCTCTGAAGGTTGGGTAGGGACTCCCACTGGGGGCTCATGTCCAAGGACCTACCCTGCAGGCTGGTGCCAGGGTGGAGGCCAGGGTGCACACAGTGCCTTGGGCCGTGGCCACACGTGAGGCACACTGTATCAGGCTCAGCAGCAACAGAAGTGGTGAGACAAGGCAGCCAAGGGTGCCTCTTGTCTGCCTCTGCGTCCTTACACTGAGGGCCACAGAGTAGTGAGCAGAGCAGGTGGACCGAGGCCAGGCCCTCAGAGCTGCAGTGCATAAGCCTTGGAAGGCCTGAGGGGCAGGCACAAGCCTCCTGCCAGCCTAGGCTCAGCTCCCTGCATTAGCCTTGAGCTGCTCTCTTTGTTACCCTGGACTGGCATTGGCCTGGTTTTGCCCTGTCCTTGTTAGCCCAGACATGCCCTTCCTGTGAGCACCAGGGCTCTGTGCTGCTGGGGTGTGTTAGAAGCATTGTGCCCCAGGCAGACTGAAGACAGAGGCCAGAAACTGGTGAGGACCCCGCAACTCAGGCATGGAGGAGTGTTGGAAGGTCCAGAGAGCCTGGAGCTCACACCGGCTGTTTGGTGCCCCAGTCCTCTCTGCCTTCTGGCCACATGTGATACCAGTTGTAGCTACAGTGCCCGTGGTTCCCTCTAGCGAGCTGTGTTCCAGGCTGTGGAACTTCAGCTGTGGGCACAACTGTACAGGACCCTGGCCCAGCCTGAGGTGTGAACCAGGGAAAAGGTATGGTCTCTGGGCACCTCTGAGGGGCAGCTCCTATGGCTACAGACATTGGAAATGGGGAGGAAGAGTCCTCAACAGCCACAGGACACCCTGGACTCCGAGCAACCCAGGCCACCCAGCCCTCAGGGACACTGGGACACCATCCATATACGTACAGCTTGTGCCACTGGTGTCCCCACCCCAGTACAAGATGGCCTGGAAGTTGCTGAGAGAATGGTGATGCACGGTGGCCAGAAATGTGGTTGGCAGGTGATAGGAAAGCTATGGAAGCTCCATGTTCCAGGCCACAGCTGGCCTGGGGTGCTGTTGCCACGAGAGAGGATGCTGGGTGGGAGGCCAGGGCAGCACAATGCTCGGTCTGTTTCGTGTGTCTACTTGACCTCTTGGCTCTGGCCTTGCTAGCCCCACTCACCTGGGGCTACTGCAGCGGACATGGGCATTGTGGGAACAGGCTGTAGACAGGCCGGCAGGGACCTTCCCTCACTCCCTGCTTCACTCCTCTGCAGCTCCCAGAGGCCAGGTGCGCTGCCAGTTGGTGCAGGATGCCACAGATGGCCTCTCCCTAAGGCTGTGGTTGATGTCTAACTGCTTCTTTATTGGAAAAATATGAGGGAAAATAGTGTGGGGGCTCCTTCAGCAGCCGGGGCCTGGGCTGCCACCTGATGCCTGACCAAGTCGCCTCCCCCATTGCCTGTGGCCATAGCTGCCTTCAAGGGCACTGTCTGTCTGCAGTCTGGACACTCACAGGAGGCACCCATGCTCAGCCAGGGTGGGACAGGTGGCCCTTGAAGACTCCCAGGGCACCCTTGCCAGGTCTTGCTGTGGGGCAGCAGCACCACAGTTCTGGGGAACTTTAGCCTCAGGTCCTATGGGTGCTCCTGCGGGCTGTAGACCCCATCTTCTCTCTAAGGCAGGGCTCAGAGGGCCACCTCCTAGTCTCCTGTTGCTGAGAACTGCACAGGCCACACAGACACAGACCGTGGATGCTGCACCCAGGGCTGGGGCCTCCCACCATGTGCCCTTTTCCCCCAGGTGACTGCCCACTGCAGGGTCCTGGAGGAGAACCCAAGCCTGCCAGTAGGCGCTCAGGCCCCTGTTCTCCCCAGCCACCCCACAAAGAGTGGCCCAGCCACTCCCATTCCTGCTGCTTGTGAGGTTTTCCTCTGCATGTAACATTGCCTTCGGCAACTTCTTCAACGTCCAGGTGACATTGCACAGGGTTAGATTCCTGGGGTGACCACATGGGGACAACATCATGGAGACCTTGTGGGGTGACAGGAATGAAACCATTGCCCTCTCTGCTGCTTTTATCCTGGGCATTGGCATGGGACCTCTGAGCTCAGGCCCAGATAGCCCCAGGGTGACTCCTGCCACTGCCCACCCCCAGGCACCTGAGGGAGTTCCCATGGGAGGAGAGGTAGGGACCATGGAATGGGGAGGTCAAGGTGTGTGAGCAGTGCCCTGGGCACCAGCTCAGGGGCCTGGAGCCCAGGAGGCACCCCCCCATGGCACCCAGCTAGCACTGCAGTCATGGCCCTGGTGGGCAGGGATGGTGGGTCCCTCTGGACAGATAATCCCGGGAGCCCTCTTGAAGTGAAGAGTGTCCTGGGAGGGGCCCCTACCAAACGTATGTAATAGTAGCTGGTATTAATTGAGCACCTACTGTAGCTAAGGCCCAGAGAACTGAAGCATCCCACCCAATGCACACAGAGCACAGGAGGCCACTGGGCCCCATGTGGGGCTTCTCTCCGCCTCTGCAGCACAGCTGCCTAGTGAACAGGTGCCAAGCCTGGCCCCTACCATGTGGCCCTCGTCTTCCAACAAGGCTGGCTGTGGTCTGGTGCTTGTCCCCTGAAAGGTCCACTCTCCTCTGCCTAGAGGGTCCACTGGCCACAGCACCCAGCCCCGTGACCCAGGCCCAGTGCAGGTCTGCAGAGGGGTGAGCTGCAGGGTCTGCCAAGGAGCACCAGGCCCTGATGGGAGAGACCCCAACAGGTTGGAAGGGGACAGCAAGTGTGGGCCCCAGTGCACACCACCCCCAGCCGCTCCCTGACGGGAAGACTGTGGCTTCCCCTGTGGGGCTACAAGTCCCCACACCCCATATTGTGACTCCCTGTTACAGAGGAGGAGCTAGGGAGGGCGGGAGGCCCCAAGGTTCAGAGGAAGGGTTCAGAGCCTCAACACTCCCACCGCTGTGGCCACAGGGCTGGCACAAGCTGGCTCCAGGGTGTCGCCTCCTGGGAGGTGGGTGGGAGAGAAAGACCCAGACTAGGGAGCTACCCAAAGTACATGTCTGCTCTGGACAGCAGAGGAGCCCAGTTACAGCTGGGGAGGCAGCCAGGGTCTCGCTGGGTTCATGCTGGGTGCACAGGGCCGCGGCCTGGTCCAGGCAGGCCGCGCAACAGTGAATGTTTTCAGGGCAGTGGTTGAGCCTGACTTTCTGTGCTCTCAGCACCTGGATCTGAAGCTGAGCCAGGCCCAGCCGCACCTGGGGGCCATGGGAGGTGACCTTGGGCTGCCACATTTTCCCACCTGCCTCCTTGCTTGGGTGCCCCCC
Source organism: Dinomys branickii (assembly GCA_004027595.1). Classification (NCBI taxonomy): domain Eukaryota; kingdom Metazoa; phylum Chordata; class Mammalia; order Rodentia; family Dinomyidae; genus Dinomys; species Dinomys branickii. Next base: position 111,653 of record PVLD010000237.1, read on the forward strand.
CCCAGCACACACAGTGGACAGGAAGGCTTCCCGTTGCTGGTCACCGACTTGAATACCTTAAAGATAGGCAGCTGCACAGGAGTGTAGCAACTGCTTCTCTGTGGGAAGAGTCACAGCTTCTCTAGCAATAGTGTGGCTGTCTGTGCCCTGCGGCCACTGTGACAAACTACCAAGCTGGGCATCCTGAGCACCAGAAGTCCCAGCCCTGGGCTCTTCAGGCCATGTCCCTCTGAGGCTGGGAAGTGGGGCCCAGCCCCTGGTGGCTTCAGAGTGCCTTGGCTGGATAACCCTGGACACTGGTCTCCTCAGCTTGATTATGTCTACAAAGACCCTTTTTCCAAACCAGACCACAGTCTAGGTTTGGGTGGATGTGGGTTTGGCGCCACAGGCTATCCTGCCTCCTGTACCGTGTGCAGCACTAGCCAGGGGACTCTGTGGCCCTAGAGTGGCCTCAAAGGCCCTTGGGCCAGTGTCTGGCCACTCTTCTCCCTAGAGCTCAGTCATATAGCCTTCCCAGTTGGGGCCCCAGGCTTGTTCCTTTATCAGGATCTCCTCGTAGCTGCTCGGCAGAAGCAGCATGGAGGGCAGCTAGGAGGCGTGGGCCACAAGTGGCCTCCAGTGCCACACTGGCTCTATGGTCAGAAGTTCTAGGTGACATGGTCTTGCTTCCCTCAATACTTTGACTCCACAGTGCACAGCTCCCCTCAAACCGACCTGGGCAGAACCACACTGCTGCCCAGGACAAAGGGGGTGGGGGGCAGGGTACACAGGACTCTGTGTACATGGGATGGTGTCCTCCAGGTCTTGCATGACAGATGTCACTGTCACACCTTATAGTTAGTCCCTGTAGTGTGGCTTCTGCACCCCCAAGCTGTGGCTGTCTCCTCAGTCTGTGGCCTTGGCACAGTATTGACATCCAGGTCCCCACCCAGCTGGTAGCTGCAGCTGAGTGGATAGTAGTGTGCCCCAGGGCATTTGGGATGGCATGACTAGGAGGACCCTGTGCACCTTCAGGAACCCCAGACTGGGAGGAGCCCCTGCAGGAAGCCTTAGAGAGGGCCCCCAGCACAGAGCAGTACAGTTGGTGGCAGAGTTGTAAGCCCCTAAGTGGATTCTATTCAGTTTGGAAGTCTGACCCCTAGCATCAGCATTCTCTCAGCAGCTGTCTTCTCTTGATAGTCAGGTCCCAATCCATTTCTTTCTCTGTTTCCAACCCCATTAAATCTTTCATATCACAGCTACTTTCTTTTCTAAACGAAGTGAGGACTGGCCTCTAGTTTTCCAATTCTCATTTTGCCCAAGAGACCAAGATGAGGACCATCGTGGGGCTCAGTGGCCGCTCCTGGCCATGCTTTAGCGCCCTTTGGTCTGTCACCTGCGCAGGAGAGACAGAGGAAAATGAGATTCAGGTGTGTTAACATTGTCCGCTTCTCTGTGGAGTGGATGTGCAGGTATTTGGGGCCTAGGAGGAGCACTACGGTGTGGAGACCTCACCAGGACCTGGCAGACAGACAAGGTGTGTCCCAGCGTCTGAGTCCTGGAGTCTGTGATGCCCTCTTCGTCTTCCCAAGCTGCTTCCTGGCCCCTCATCCCCCAGAGCTCTTGGTGTCCAAGTTCCTGAGGGATGGGGCTGCCTTCCCACTCCCAGCTAAGAGGGTTGCTGCTGCAGGTCTCAGTGTCCTGGCCTCTCATCTCTGGGAGGGACACTGACTCCTCTGGACCAGAGTCAACCCTGGGCCATACAGAGTGCAGCCCCAAGGCAGACCTGGCCTTGGGGCTTCTCTCCCTCAGGACACTCCCTGCAGCCAGCCTTAGCAAGCAAAGTCTCGCCCAGGTCGGCCTGGCCCACTGCAGAGGCCCTGGGCCTGCAGACAGACAAGGTCCTAGGTGTGGCTCCTAGTGCAGCGCTGAGCAGGAAACAACAGGACTTCAGGGAGTGGTTTTGTGTTTTGCGTTGGTAAAGAGAGTTTATGTAATTGGTAAGTAACTCAGAGGAAAGGGCTTAGCATCCCACCCAGCAAGCCTAGCAGTCATCCTCTCTTGTCACGCTGAGGATCGCGGAGTGCCGCCCTGTATTGCACCTGGAGGGCGGTGTCGCGGCCTGCGCATCCGCGCCTCAGGGCTGGATTTGTCGGGCCTGCCCGCGCCCCGCCTCTGGTCCGCCTGTCCCGCCCCGCGGAGCCCGCGCTCGCTCGGAACCTGCGGCTCGCCCAGTCGGCGGCGGACTCGCTTCCTCGGGCCGGGCCGGGCCGGGCCGGACCGGGCCGGGCTGGGCTGAGCCGGGCTGAGCAGGCGCGGCGATCGCGGCGAACGGCGGGCCCCGGCGCCCGCGAGGTCGGTGCGCTCAGACCCCGCGGGGAGCAGGTTTCGGGTGCCGGGTGGGTGGGTGTGAGCCGCGCCTTTGTCTGCGCCCCGCGCTGCGCTCACCTGCAGAGTTGAGTTCTTTGTTCGGGGCGGGGCCGCCGCGGTCGGGGCCTGGAAGACGAAGTGCTAGAACCTTCTCGCGTGGGGTACCACCGGCACCTGGGTCCAGGCGACGGCCAAGGCTGGGAAGTTCCCGGCGGGTCGGGCAGGGCAGGGGCACGTGTCTGTGCCGGCAACGGGGTGACCTAGGGTCCTGCCCGGGACCTCTGCAGGGAGCAGGACCTGGGCGCCAGCTCTGCGTGGGGTGAGCCAGGGGCGAGGCCTTGGACACCCAGTGGGGAACCCTATCGGTGCCTGTGTTTCTACCCTCCTCGGCCTCCCTGTATTCTGGGGCGCCATCTCCAGGTCCTGGGCACCCACTGCTCCACTTGAGAAGCTGAGCTTGGATTCTCTGTGTGGGTCTTGGAGAGGAGGACAGAGTTTCTGGCCCCACAGCCCCCCTGCACCTGGCCAGGGTTGTGCTCACCTCCACCCCACTCGCAGCGTTCTGTTCAGGCCTCGGGATGCACCCCTGGGTGTATTGTGGGGCTGCAGTCTTGTTGGCCCTGGCCTCCTCTGACCCCTGCTGCCTGGTCCCATGCTGCTCCTTTGGTGGCTGAGGTGCTGGGACCTCTGAGGTGCTGGGACCTCTGAGGCGCTGGAGCAGTCAATGCTGTACTACAACCCAGAATCCCTGCCAGATAATGAGACCACCACACGCTGGGCTCATTAGCAGATGCAGCTGCCACCCTATGGCCATTGTCAGAAGCTCCCAGCTGGCCCCAACGCCCTACTGACCTCCCGCCCTCCTGGGGCTGCTGCCCAGCCATGGAGGAGGCAGCTGGGATGAGGAAGGGGTAGGCACCCTCCAGTGTAGGAGGCATGGGTCAGAGCCCCAGTGGAGACCACAACAGCCCTGAGTGCCAAATCCCTGGCCTGGGACTAGGGCGCCCAGAGTCTGTGCAGCCAGGAGGAGGCCAAGCCCTGGGAGGTTCTCAGTGGGCGCGCTGCTCTGCCTTGGTTCTCAGGATGTAAGAGGCACAAGCCAGAGGGGCACAGAGGAAGCAGGAGCTGACACCAGGCACTCAGACTGGCCCCCAGCAGAGGTGACTGCACCCCTCTGAGGGCCACAAGGAAGGGCCTGGTGTACAGCTGTCTGGTTCCTGGAGCGTTGGTGCCTCTGGGCACCATGTGGAGTACTATGGAGGGGCGCCCTTCCCTGTGTGCGATGCAACTCAGGGACCCCCTTGGTGGCTTTAAGTGGAGACCCCTGAAAGGGTCAGGAGCTGAGCTGCTCTGAGCAGAAGCCCCTCCCTGAAGCAGGGCTTGTACACCATGACTTGAGAGCTACAGGGAGCTCACCTACCTTGGCCAAGCAGACCCCTCATCCATAGGAACCACTGGTAAGGTTGGAAGCCAGGGGTCTATGCTGCAGGATGTCCAGGGTGCTGGGATCCTGAGGGTGGGCAGCAGGAGGGTCGCCCCTGCCCCTCTGTTGAGCATGCTCAGTGTCCAGCAGTTCCTTCCGCATCACCTAGATCCCAGCCTCTCCTAGCGGTTCTGTGTGCCCTGCCCTGAAGCAGATGTGAGGGGAGCAGGAAGGGCCCTGTTCCAGCAGGCTGTAATGTGCCCAGTCACGCTGCTGGGGGTTGTTCCTGTGTGCCTGTGCCCTGTCTGGGATGGTTGGTATGGGGGATGAAACAAACTCCACCTCCGTTTTCTGTGTGTAGTAGCTGGGGTAGAACCGAGGGTTGTTGTCCCAGGCTTTTTATTTTGAGACAGGTCTGGCCTCAAAGCTGAGGTCCTGGGCCAAGGATATAGCTCAGTGACACAGTGCCTGCCTGGGAAGTGCAAGGACCTGAGTTTGATTCCTAGTAACCCCCCTAAAAAAACCCTGAGGTTTTCTTGCTTCAGCCTCCCAAGTAACAGATTGCACATATGGGCCACCTCCTCTAGCTCACTTTCCCTTTTTCTGAGCATAAAGCCACTTCCCACACCGTGAATTGGGCCCCCTAACACACCTGTAAGCCCTCCAGATGCTGAGGCCTTGCCTGGATCCAGTGTCCTTTAGGTCCTCATTTCGATTCTGCTTGCTTTTCCCTGCACTGTGGCTCCTCTGCTGCGAGATGCCATTTAATAGGCTGCGCTGCCTTCTGGGTGGGTGCTGTGGGCTTCACAGTGGACCGGTGACAGCTACTGTGTGGGGCCTGGCTTCCCGAGGGAGGCCAGTGTGCATGCATGTCAGCAGTCCCTCCTGCCATGCTGAGGTGGCCCAAGGTGGCCATGGTACAGCTGGGCACTCTGCCTATTGGTGGATGCCAAAGGCCAGAAACCTTGCACCTCCACCACCCCTGTCAAGCCTTGAGCAAAGCAGGAATCTGACCTCCATCAGGCTGGGCCATGCAAACCATTGAGAGCTGTCCTGCCCAGGCAGGGTGGGGTGAGTAGCACAGCGTGGCCAGCAGGCATCTTCATGTGTAGCTCCTGGGCAAGGTGCCCTTCCTGGCCTTCAGGCCCTCCTCTGATCTTGGCAAGGACTGTCCCGCATGCCCCTCAAACCCAGCAACATCCCTCACTGCCCGCATCCAAGGCAAACCACGCCACCCCTCGGACTATGCGCTTCTTTTGTTATTGCAGTTTAATTGCTTCAATAGTGACTGAATTCATTGTCCTGTGAGACAGGAGAAGTGAAGCTGAGTCTCTGAAGCCCCAGCCCCAGCCGTCCCTGTGGCAGCTGCTGTCCCCAGCTGGGCATGTGTCCTCTGCACCCTCCTCGAGGTTTGCTGACACAGACACAGCTACATGCACAGCTTTGTGTACCTAATACCCCGCGTACACAGCCACAGTACATCCTGTCACACATGGTGCTGCATCTCTACACACAGGCACATGAACATGAGTGTATGAAAACAGATACACGTATGTACATGCAAGTGTGTGCATGCCTGCAGACACGTGCCTACAAATGTGCACATCCCTCCCAGGCACTGTGGATCCCACATCAAGCAGTGTCCTCAAGGCCCATCCAGGAGGCTCCCCGCCACAGGGCGGAACTCAGTGCCAGAGCTGACCGTGCAGCCCCACGCTGCATGAGGCACACACATGCAGCCTGGGGTAGGAGGCTGGGGGTGAAAGCTGGATGGCCAGGGTGTCTTTCTGGGGTGATAAAAAGGTTCTATGATTGTAGTGATGGGTCTACTGTTCTTGGAGGCTCCTAAGTTGCCAAGTCGCATTGGTGCTTTAGTGGGTGGTTCCATGGTACGTGAACCGTGTCTCTGGGGCTTGGGCTGCTGGAGTAAAGTGCTGGATGCTGGTCACAGCTTTCTCTCACTATAGCGTGGGACAGCCATGGCCAAGGCTGCAGAGAGCTTGTGTCTGGAGGCTATTTCTTGCTCTGTCGGGGGACAGGGGACATGAAGGACACCAGTCCACTTACCAGCCCTCTGGCTTCGACCTCCCCAGGGCCTAGCACCATCACCTTAGGGGTGGGGCTCTCTGGGTAGATTTTGAGGCACACATTCGTGAAGTTGCTTGACAGAAAGGGAAAGACTGGGAAGAAAAGATCATCTGGCACTTCTATCGCTGGCCTTTTTCCAGAGCTGCCACAGGGTCCTACAGAGCACAGTGGATGCTGGTGCACATGCAGTGTACTTCTCCAGGTGTCATGCAAGCATCTCTGTCATGGGGCTCTGTCATGTGGTGGGCTTGCCCCTCAGAGTGGCCACCTGCCCACACACTTGGGCACTGAGGGTGTGAACCCGTGCCTCACACTTGCCAGCCGGTTCTTCTGCCCTTGCTCCCTGGCTGACCCCATGCCTGTGCAGTGTGCTGCTCAGGGCAGGGACCCATGCGGGACTCTGCCCCACCAGGGACTTGTGGGTGTGGTGGGGGGCTTTGAGGGCCAGCTCACCCCAGCCCTGGTCCCTGGACCTCTTCTCTCCTCAGGCATCCGTGGGCTCGGAGCAGCTCTTTGCCCCAGTGACTGACGCAGGTGAGCGTGGTAGAGCCAGCTCCCAGGTCTCAGGCTCCACAGGGACCAGCAGCACCCTTGGGCAATCTGGTCACCTGGGGATGGGGTGGTGGCCCAGGACCATGAGTAAGAGCCTGGGAGAAGCCTCCCCCAACCACAGGGCTCCAGAAGGAGAGGGTAGCACAAGCAGCTGGGAGAGGATCCCAGCCAGGAGTGGGGTTCCTGGGGTGGAAGGGGGGGACTCCATCTGTGGGAAACCAGCTGGTCCCCCTCTAGGTGCCTGTGCCATGGGGCTGAGAGCTGGGTAGGGGGGCATCACACAGGCCCCACCCGTGGGCTGAGGACGTCGTGACCTCTGTGCCTGCTTGTCTATCTGGAATAGTGGTGACCCAGGGGCCCCGGTAGTTGCCAAGAGCGTGGGTTGGCTTGGACCTCGAGGTCGAAGACATGAGATAGTCCGTGGGCCCACCCTCTCTGCAGGCGCAGCACCGGACGAAAGGTCGGAGGTCAGGGCCGGGGCTGCTCCCAAGGTGTCCGGCCTGGAACGCAGCCGCGAACTCAGCACCGAGCCCTTCCTGCCTGCGACCACCCTACCCACAGCACCGCCCAGGGCCCGGGCCACCCCACTGCTGAGGACTGAGGCGGCGCTCCGTCACGCCCCTCTGCCCACGGCTCTGCAGCCCCTTGGCTCATTGCCCACACAGACCACACAGACGCGAGAGCTTGCACCCTTGGGCACGTTTGCGGGCCCCTGCCAGGCGGTATCCTCGGGACTGCAACTGCCGGGCCTCAGGTATGTGGGGCGGGGCTGGGAGTGGGGCCTGCTCTGTTTGGGAGCATAGTTAAGGCTGCAGCAGCGCCAGCCCTGCCCTGAGTGCGTTAATTACAGGGGCGGAACTAGTAGGGTGTGGGTACGGGTAGGGGTGGGACCTGCAGGCCTAGGTGGAGGACAGTGCGGGGCGCTGGGCCCATCTTGGTGGGGCGGGGCGGGCAGCGGGTGGGGTCAGGGACCTGGGCTGCTAGAAGTGCTGAGCCCTGCATCCCCAGCAGGAGCAGCAGCGCAGGCAGCAGCACCCCGCTGGGCCTGGCGAAGCACGGGTCGCTGTCACCACCAGGGCCAGGTCCCCACCTCTCTACCTCACACCTGGCGCTCCGGGCCCAGCTGCACCAGCACCCTGCGGCCATGTTCGCCGCACCCACACTGCCCCCGGCGCTGCCCAGCAGCCTGGTGGTCCCAGGACACCCCTCAGGTAGGTGACCCTAGGAGCTCAGCTGGCCCCGATTGGGCATGGTCCCACAGACACCCTTCCTCCCCGCTTTCCTGGACTTTGGCCACCACTGTCTCTGTCCCTTCCTTGGCACTGGGTTGGATTAGAGGGTCCAGCTGATGGAGACCCCACCTCTTCCTCCTCAGCTGCCCTGGACCTGGCCCCAGGGGTTCCTCCTCTGGCCTCCACAGGCTTTGTGGAGCACAGCCAGCAGTGTCCCCATGGGAAGGGCACATGGGGTGGGGCAGCGGCGAGCTCACAGCTTCTCTCTCGCCTCCAGATGCCAGCCTGTTGCTCTCCCTCAGCCAGCCAATCATGTATTGCCAGCCTCATGCGGGGATTCTGATTGGTACTTGGTCACAGGCTCCTCTCTTCCCTCCACCCCCCGGCCCGCACCTGGCAAACGGCCCCCGAGGCCTGGCCTGCCGAAGCCGCAAGTGCCAGGTGACTATCCGCCTCGCCCCGCGGGAGCCCGTGGCCGACGTGCCTCTCTGTCTCTCTGTCTTTTCTTTTGTAGATCAGGAGCTGCTCAGGCAAGAGCTGAACACGCGGTTTTTGGTGCAGAGCACAGAGCGGCCAACCCCCCTGGGTCCGGGGGCCCTGCTGCGGGCTGAGTTCCACCAGCACACTCACCAGCACACTCACCAGCACACACACCAGCACCAACACACATTCGGCCCCTTCCCAGGGCTGCCCCCGACGCCACTCATGCCACCTGCCGCACCCCCTCCAGTGCGTAGGCCCGCATGTTGGCGGTGGGGGGGCAGCCACACAAGGCTGGCACATGGGGTGGGGATGGGTGTCATCTCCCTCTGCCTATCTGCCTATTTGCCTGTCTGGATAGATCTTGCTCGGCCCAGGCCTGTGTGCTGGCCCCTAGAGCCCATCCCCCAAGTCATGCCTGAGGTCCATCGTGGAACACTGTCCTGGCTGTCTAATGCATGTGACTGCTCCAGGAGCCACACCCGCACTGGCCCTCAGCATCTGGCTGTTGCTGGGCTCCAGGTCTGCAGGCCTGGTCAGGACTAGGGGCCCAAGGCAGCTCCATGTTCCCTATCTCAGGAGCAGCTCCCTTGCAGGGCCAGGTCCCAGATGATCAGAGCCTGGGCAAACCCTCCACTAAACAGGGCTTTGTGCCTTCTCCTGGGCTCTGTGGGGCCCTCCAGGAGCCTGGACACAGCCACTGTGGGCTGGCCATCCTAGGAGGCAAAGAGGTCCTAGCCACTGCCCACCTGATCAGTGAGGACAGGCGCCAGGCCTGTGAGGGTGCTAGATGTGAGAAACCTCACCTGTCTGCGTTCCCTTGCAGTTTGACAAGTTCTCACCCAAGCTGGACAGCCCCTACTTCCGACATTCCACTGTGAGTCCCTGTGTGCAGTCCCAGGGCCAGGGCACCCTAGGAGCTCAAAGGCCAGCACTCTGTCTTTCTCTTGCAGCTCTTCCCGGCCTTCCCCTCTGCTGTCCCTGGGCTGCCCACCCTGCTTGCACATGCCAGTCCCTTTGGGTCCCTGCAGGGCGCTTTCCAGCCCAAGGTACCAGCCGTGCTGGGCCAGTGGCCTGGGGGTCAGGGCGGGAGCTGGGGGAGAACGGTTCTGGGCCAGAGGTGTTCCTGACAAGGGCCAGTGGCCTGCAGAAAGGAGCTTTCTGCACGTGCTCACTGCTTATGGGCTTCAGCCCTGGTGTGGAAGGTGCTTGACATGGGCCATCTGCATAGCAGGAGGTCATGAAGCACCTCTGACCAGGATAGGAACACTGAGCCGTCCCTTGGGCAGCTAGGTTCCACAAGGTCTGGTGAGACTGACCACTGGGGAAGGGCCATCAGTGTCCACCCTAGGACCTGCAAGGGCCCTGGTGACTTCCATCTGCTACTCCCAGCTGCCCTATCCCTGAGGCGGCCCACGCCTCTCCTGGGCCCCCAACTCTGCAGAGCTCCTGAGCTGGTGGCATTGTCACAGGTGGGCGGAAAGGGCCCCTAGGGACAGAGGGGCTGGGGCCCCACCCTGTGCCAGCAGAGGATGTTGGGTGCAGAGTGGGCAGCCACCACTTTCCCCAGGAGAGAGGGAGCCAGCAGAGCCAGGGGACTGGGTACAAGGGTCACAGTCCCAGCCTTGGCCTCTGCTGTGGGCCTGACTGGGACAGGCAGTCCCTGCGTGGATACCCTATGCCTTGGCAGACCCTGAATGAGGGTGTAGTGGTTGCGGGGGGGGGGGGGGGACTTCCTCTTGGTCACATGCTCCTCTCTTTCCAACCCGCCTCAGACTGCAAACCCAATCCAGGTCCCGGGCCGAGCCAGTGCTGTCCATGCCCTCCTGCAGAAAGCCCCTGGGGTAGGTGTCAGCACCTGCTTGATCCTGCCTCGGGCAGCACTGGGTTGGATGCCATCCTGCCATGCTCTTGCCAAGGCAGAGCCGGCCATCACCTTGCACTGCTCTGTCCCCACAGGTGACTGACCCATACCGGACGGTGGCCAGGGTGAGTGTGGGCGTGGGCAGATGCCCCTGGTGGCCGAGGTACGTGCAACAGGGCCCTCAAGCTCTCCTTGTCCCACAGAAGCCAGGGAAGTGGTGTGCAGTGCACGTACAGATCGCCTGGCAGATCCTCCACCACCAGCAGAAGGTGAAGGTGAGGCAGACACAGGGCTCACCCTGTGTGCTTGCATGGGTGTAGGCGGAGTAAGGGGGGTGGGGGTGGGAGCAGAACAGCCCATGGGACCCCGTACCCCACGTGGCATGTGGCACCATGATTCTAGAAGCTCTCATGCCGGGCTGGGGATATAGCTCAGTGGAATAAGCGCCTGCCTAGCAAGCGCAGGGTCCCGAGTTCAATCCCCAGTACCGCCAAAAAAAAAAAAAAAAAGAAGCTCTCACGCCCTTTGCACACTGGGAAGGAAAAGCTGAGTCCCCAGCAGCCCCTTGTGACACACAGACTTATGGGTGGTCCTCAGGAAACAGCAGTCAGGGTGCTCCCCACAGAGGCTGGAGTGGGGTTGTCGCTGCAGTGTGACTTCCATGGAGAGCCAGGGGCTGCAGCGTCTGGGCTCTGCCTGGCTGCCCCCAGTGAGGTCATACCCCACAGCAGGGAGCCGGCCCTCCCTCCTACTCCCAGCCCAGAGCACCCGACCCACTTGGTGACTGGCAGGATGGGCCTTAGGCCTGCTTGTGATTTCAGTACTCAAGAGGCTGAGACAGGAAGATCACTGAGTTCAAGGCCAGCCTGTGCCACAGAGTGAATTCAAGCCAGCCTGAACTGTATAGCAGGACCTTGGCTCAAAAAAGCCAGGCTGAGGCAGGAGGATCTCTGTGAGTTCAAGGCCAGCCCAGGCTCCGTAGTGGGTGAAAGGCCACTCTGAACTGCACAGCAAAACCCTGCCTTAAAACAAACTGGCAGGACTTCAGTTTGTGAGGGCAGCGGCAGGGCCCATGTAGCCGCAGCGCCCAGCAAGTCTGAGGGTCAGGCAGTTCCGTTTCACTTGGCTTTAGTAAATCCAACTTCTGAAACAATTCTGCGTTCTCTCCTTGGAAACTTGGAACTCTTGGGGCAGTGTAGTCTGTGATGTGCTTCACTGAATTAACAAAGCTGCAGCGCCGATGAGCTGTTGCCTGGGCTGGGCAGCTGCCTGTGGAAAGGCACTGGGCTGGTGATTGGCCCCTGCCACACTCCCTCTGTCCTCCACAGCTGCAGCTGGACCCCCACAAGCTGGAGGTGGGTGTGAAGCTGGACCTGTCCAGCAGGCCCCCTGCCCCAGGTGTGTTCTCCGGGTCCCACTACCCACAGGACCTGGCCCGGCCTCTCTTCTCCAGCACAGGTGAGACCTGGGCAGCGGGGCCTTTCCCTCTCCATGTGTGTCTGGCCAAGGTCCTTCCCCAAAGCCAGCAAGTTGTGCGTGGCTGACCCCGTGTCCTGAGGCCTCCTCTTCCCTGTCCCCGCCCTGCACGGGACCCTGCTCCTGAGCTTGTGCTCCAGCCTTGCTCTTCAAGACCCTGAGTGGTGCCTCACAGGAGGGACTCTGTCTCCTGAGGGCTGGAGCAGTGACAGGGAGCACGGTCTGTGGGAGGCAGGAGGTGTGACTCAGTAGAGCATGTGCCTGTAGGACATGCCCAGAACCCAGATTCCAAGGGCCAGCCTTACACCTCAGGCGCTTGGATACACAGGATTATGCTGGGTGACACTGGCTGTGCTGGACACGTTGTTGTCCTCTGTTCAGCTGCCACCTGTGGGGTGGCTTTCTTGTTGGTTTCAGTGCAGATTAGAAGCTCTGAATGTTGCCCTGACCCACCTTGAGGGGCCCTGCTCTAGGATGCTATGTGCCCCAATCAGTCTGACCCCTGACTGGCCACAACACCGGATGCGCCCTCACATCCTCCTCAGCCTTGTGTGCCATAGCTGTTCCCCAAATCTGGTTCTGGATGCCTGATGGGTTGCTGGGGTACAGGGCAGATGCTGTGGTCACCCTGCTGGGCTGGGCCCTGTGTCCAGGGAGTTCATGTGAGGGGCTACGTGTTCCATACCCAAGACTCACACTGCTATTGGCCAAGACCCAGCCCCTCCCCTAGGTAGCTCTCATGGCAGGGGTGATGGCTTCAGGAACGGCCTGATCAAAGTCACTTTTACTGGGCCTTTTCTTTCCTCTGGGGGTTCTCTGCTGTTATCACCATGCCCCAGCCTCTTGGGGCCCCAGGGTGGCTGTGGCTGCTGCCCAAGGTCATGCTCCCTTCAGCTCCAGGACTGCCTTCTGCCTCACCCCACTGGACACCCTCACTCCACAGCTGGGTAAAGGGGGCAGTGGGAGGCAGGCTCCCTGGGACATTGCAGGACACCCAGTGGCTCTCCAGGCCTCTGCCAACCTGGCCACCCTCCCCTAGGTGCCACCCACCCTGCCGCGCATGCACTGGGACCCTCTGCCCATCATGCCAGCTTCCTGCCTGCCACTCACCTGACAGGTGGGTGCCCTGAGGGTGGGAGGGTCAGGTTGGCACCTGCGGGGTAGACTCGGGCAGGCTTGGGGTCCGCTGCCCCAGCTGCAGACCCCTGACCCCCACTCTCTGCAGACCCCTTCAGCAGATCAGGCACTTTTGGGGGCCTGGGCAGCCTGGGCAGCCTGGGCAGCCATGCCTTCGGAGGGCTGGGCAGCCACGCACTGGGTGAGTAACCCCCCAACTGGGTCCCTGGGCCAGAACAGGGTGGGTTTGGGAGGCCTGGCTGCTGACCCATGCCTCCTCACCAGCACCAGGGTGCAGCATCTTCACCCCTAAGGAGGGTTCTCCACTGCACGGACTGCCCAGCCCACACGAGGCGTGGAGCCGGCTGCACCGGGCACCACCCCCATGGCCTAAGCCCACTGATGGGCTGGGAGGCCATGCTCGGGAGCCTCGGGAGCCTCGGGAGCCTCGGGAGCCTCGGGAGCTGGAGCCCGGCTGTGAAGATCGAGAGCGGTGAGTGCACCCGTCCCCACCTTTGTCCTCCCTGAGGGCCCTTTCCCCTCTGTATCCCCCACCCACCCCCCACACCCCCTTACTCCCATCTTTGCCCTCCCCCCCACCTCAGTGAAGTTGGGTCCCCCAAGCTTTGTCTGAGTACATCTGTCTGGGGCAGGGAGAGGTGGGAAGACCCCACACTAGGGCAGCAGGTGCCTGGGGGCAGACCCGGGCCTAAGTCAGAGCCCAGGGCTCTATGGAAGCTCTGTGAAAAAACAACTCCCCTCCCATGGTCTGGGGAAGCAGATGGAAGGGGCTGCTCCCTGGGGCCTGACCCAGCACTCCCACTCTCTGATGCCCCAACATCTGCGCAGCACAGGGCTCCCCTTGGTCTGTGTGGCCTTTGGGGAGCAGCTGCAGACCACACTGGGCATGGGCCCCTCACAGGTGGCTGGCCCTGTGACCCTGGGCTCACCCCACATCCTTGCCACTTGCTTTGCTGAATCCTGACCCCACAGGGTCCCTGGGAGTGATGGATGGATGGCGGGGGCCAGCACCTGTCTTCCCATGGTACACAGGCCGGGGGAACCCCAGGAAGGGGCTATGTGCTGGTCTGCGTGGCTGGCGGGGTCTGCCTGGCTGGCGGGGCAGAGACAGGGAGTGGTAGAAGTCCAGAGCTGTGGGCCAGCCCTGTCCAGGGCAGCAGCTGCTATTGCCACAGAGAATCCAGGAGGAAGAGGGAAGGGGGCACACACGCTCCCTGTGGCTGTGGGAACCCGAAGCCATCCACTCCCCAGGGGCCTCCTGAGGGTGATACCCGGGCACAGGGTAAGCCCAGACCGGGCCGAAGTGACAGACTCATGGGGTGGCCTGACCTGGCTGGGTGCTCTCCTGCAGGCCTGGGGGCTCCTGGGCCAGCACAGTTCCCACACTTGCAGGCGTCTGCAGCCAGAGCCCTGGGGGCACAAGACATTGGCCCAGTGGTCAGACTCTGGGTGAGAGGATGGGATCCCAGGTCGACCACTCCCGTGGAGAGCTGTGCCACCTGCCCGTGTAGCCCGGGTGCTGAAGGACAGGGCCTGGCACGAAGGGACCCCGGGATGCCAGAGGGGCCCCTCTTGCAGGGCACCGACAGCCAATTCGCGCAGGGACCACAGCAAACTCAGACCTCCGTGCCCCTGTAGGGACCACGTGGAGAAGCCGCGCCTGCCTCGGCCCCCCGTGCCGCACACCCTGCTTCTGCGCGCACCCGATCCCCGCGTCAAGGATCCCCGCTCGCCAGGGCAGGCGCAGGAGGACGGCGCCATGCTGGCCGCGCTTCCACCATCGCCCTGCAGCCAGGCGGCCTTGGGCGACAGCCTGCGCCTGAGCGGCCTCCTGGGCCGGGAGCTCGCGCCTGGCACCGGCGCCGTGAAGGTGAAGGAGGAGCTCGGGGAGGACGCCACAGGGCCAGGCTTAGGCCGGGACTGCGACCGCACCCTGGCGTTGCAGGCGCCGCCCCTGCTGGTGGCCGCCCCCGGGGTCTCCGCACGCCCCAGGCCCGCGCCGCTGACCGGTGAGCCCCGCGAGTACCCGGCGCGCACCCCCCACGAGGTGGAGGCGCGGTAGCCGCGCCGGCTGGCTGCGGGCGCCGCCAGGTGGAACAGGCCGCCGAAACCTGCTTTGTACTTTTTCCCACAGGTGAGAAGCGTTTTTAATGGTTTTGTACTTTTCTTAATTTTGTGCTCTTCAGACATTTAACCAAAAACTATTTTTTAGTTGGGGTTTGGGATTCACTGGCCTCGGCCCCCTTTCCAGCCCCAGGTCTCGTCTTATTTCTGGAGAAAAGACGGGCGGCCTTTCCGTCCATGCACTGTGAGGCCACTAGGCCTGGCTCCGTCTGCCCTCGGTCCTTGGAACCGAAGTCACAGATCTATATTAAAATAACAATAATTACAAAGCTTTGGGTTTTGCCTTATTCTATGATGCAGAAGTGTAAGAGGATTTGTTTTTTGGTTTGTTTTCAAAAACTGAAAATGTAAATACTGTTAATATAAAAGACATTATTAAATTCTTAACCTGGGAAGTCCTTATAAAAAGCTTACAGAAACTCTCTGCTGTGTGTTTAATACGGTCACAAACGCCCCCACTGCCAGGTGGAAATGCTCAGCCCAGTGTGTGACGTGGCAGTGTCCTTCAACTATGCAAGGCCGGCTGTCTGGGGACCAGGTGCCCTGTGACCTCCGCGCCCCAAGCCTGGGTCCTCCCTGCAGTGGCTTTGGGGATGGTGAGGCCCTGGCCCTGCTGCTGCGGCTCACTCAGGCTTCTGGACTGGTGGCTCTAGCTGCAAGGACAGACCTTGGACCTTGTGCTAAGTCTGCAGTGTTCTCAGAATTTCTATGCCGGACAAGTAGAACTGCAGACATTCAGCAGTCTAAAGGTTGGTCACGACAGACGTGTGCCTTTCTCCTGCACAGAGGCTGTTGGCACACATCTGTCATAGTCACGCCCACTGTCCATGCCTCTGCCCAGTTCTGTTTGGGTTTTTTATTTTGGTTCTAGGGATGGAACCCAGGGAAACTACCACTGAGCTACATCCAGAGTTCTTCCTATTTTTTAATCTTCAGACAAGGTCTCCCTAAGTTGCCCAAGCTGGCCTCCAACTTTCCATCTTCCTGCCTTGGGCTCCCTGGTGCTGGGATTGCAGGCTGCCCCCGTCTCCCCCGTTTTCAGTTTTGCTGTCATGGCCTGGTGAGCGCCTGTGCGCATGCCTGGGCCCTCTGGTCTTCTGTGCACTCAGCTGTCTGCTGTGTCCCACTCTTCTCAGCCATTTCCCGCCACACTCTCCCGTTACTCAGCGTTCTGTTTTAGTGTCAATCAGTGAAAATAAATACAGCCTTGATTGCAAATGACATGTGGTCCTGTGTCTTGTGTGGTACCTAGGCCTGTGGCCGAGGGCTGGAGTGCCAGGGAGGCTGGACGCAGCCCTAGTGGACAATGAGTGTGGCCACTCCCTGCTGCTGCTGGTTGGGCTCCTGCCCCTCAGCTGTGACAACGCTTATCCTGCTGGCCTGCCATTTCTGCGTGGAACCCATTATCCCTGGAGTCCCACATTTGAGCAGCGGCTGCTGGCCACCAGGGCACACGGGCCTGCCAGCGGTGGCGGCCTACCCTGTACAAGGGAAGGTAGCACCTTTCACCAGAGAAAAGGCCACATGAATGCCATTGCTGCAGCCTCCAGGAGGCACCAAGTGCTCAGTGCTTGGCTGGCCTTGTTCAACCTCACTTGGTTGCCTGGGCTCAGGGCCAAGAGGCGGCTGGTGAGTGTCCAGTGCCCAGGGTGGGGGTGCAGGAGCTGGTTCTGGCAGTACTGGGTGTGGACCAGGCCCGAGGCTGCCACTGCTCCTGGGCAAAGCATGAGGACTCCCACTCTGAAACCAGAGGCAGCAGATGAAAAGGCTGTGGCACCTGCTGACTGCGGCCAACCTGGGGGAGCGCGTGGCTGAGGGTGTGGTCTGGATGGTGCGTGCTGGGTGCCCATTCCTGCGCCCCATCCTGGGCATCACACACCAGCCAGCCCACTCTTAGCCCCAAGCCCAGGCCACCACCCCAGTGATAGGGTTGGTGGGTCAGGGCCGGGTGAGGTTGGACGAGATCAGCAGAGCTGAGTGCCTGGTACCTCCTGGCCCCACTGCTGCCCCTGTGGACCCCACCCAGACTCAGGGCTGGTAGGCCTGAAGCCTGGGCGTGGGCATTGGAGTGACTAGGAACTCTGGCCACAGGGAGCCTACAGAACACTGTGGACCAGGGCCTGTCCCCTGAGGACTTGGAGGCTGGGTGCATTTGCACCACACTTAGCCATTGCTGCCTGGAGACCTGTGGGGTGGGGAGCAGGTGTGGAGGACCAACCCTCCCTGCTGCCCCATTGGGTAGGGCCCTCAGGGAGGCCTGGCCTGGAACTTCCCCATGTACTCCGGAGCCCAAGGGTGCACCTGCCTCCCCCTCCTCCGGGCGCCTGCCAGCCACAGTGTCCCTTCTCTCCTGTGGCTCTTCACCATCTCTGGCTCCTCTGCACCCTGATCTAGCCACCTTGGGGCCAACCTGGGGCAGTTGGGGGAGGTTTGGGGAGGTTGAGGCTCCCAGCTGCCCCAGGCCAGGGGTGGGGGTAGGGGCCAACTCTCTGTCAAACTCCTGGGTTACTGGCCCATGAGAGTAACAGGCAACCTTAGACCCCACATATTTTCTCTCCAGTGATCGCCACTGCTGGAAGCTCTTTGCACCAGGGATGGGTCTGGCATCTGGCCCTGGACCAGAGCTAGCAGGTGCCGTGCCCCTCAGGAACTTTTCCTGAGGTGTCCCTGGGCCCCATGGGGGCCGCACACTGACCATAGCCAGCTTCTGGGGCCACCCCAGGGCTCCTGCCCAGGCTATGGACCCAGCAGGGAAGGGATCTGACCCTGTAGGCAGCTCCTTCTCCCACTACAGGCCAAGTGTGCTCTGCACAAGAGGGGTGGCACAAGCCCACCCTCCATCTCTTCAGACAGCTGTGTCCCATGGGTTCTGCACAGACAAATCAGGGACAGCCTGTGGCCCAGGGGCTCTGCTTCCTCCTGCCCCCCCCCTCTGCCCAGCCCTCTTCTCCACCTCGGGGCCTTGGGCCTCAAGGGCCACAGAGCAACACAGCCCCCTGGGAGGGCACAGGCCATCTCAGGGCTGAGGCCCAAGCTTCCCGCATCCACTCAGTGGGCAGCAGTGGCATTTTAACAAGCTCAGTAGCACAGAGAACACCAGGGCCCATTTCACAGGGTCAGAGCACAGCTGTTCCCAGGTTTTCAGTGCAGTGTCAAGCACCCACACAACACATGGTATAGGCAGTCTGCAGCCACTGCTGGCCACTGCACAGGCGGGACTCAGCTTCCAACACCCTGCCCAAAGACCTGGGGTCAGAGCTCATTGAGGTCTGGGTGAGGAGCAGAGGCGAGCAGAGCGGGTGCGGGGGAGCTGGGGTTCATAGAAGCTGAGTAGCAGGAGAGGCTGCAGTGCGGCTCACACTGCTGTCACAGAGGGCTCTGGCATTCAGTGGAAGTGGTGGACGTGTCCAAAGCACAGATGAACCATGGTGAGAAAGACTGGCACAAAGAGAAAGAGCACAGGCCTCCTTTTTGCACAGAAAATTAGCTATAAGAGCTCTGCAAAGGAGTCTTGATGGCTAGACTGGGGGGCAGGTGGATGGTGGGTAGTGGACGGTGGATGGGTATCTGGATGGTGGGTGGATGGGGGGACAGGTGGGCGAGTGGATGGATAGGCAGGCGAATAAGTAGGAGGACACCAATGGAAATGGTTAAAAGACTTGGGTGGTGGGTTGATGGGCTTCTGAGCTTCTGCCCCTCTCTCTCTCTCTACTTCAGGGTTTAGTGAGGAAAGCCAGACACCCTTGTTCCACCCTTAGTCTCCATCCTAGTCCACCTCTGGTCTGAGCATCTTGCCAGCCTGCACCTGGGCAGCTTTGAGGTCAGCACTTCCCCGTACTACAGACCCTAATCCAGGCCAGCCCTGCAGTGAGCCAGGACCCCACATTCTGTCCACAAACACAGGTGCTGTGTTTCCCATGCCAGGCACCCAGAGCCGGGTCTTCTCCCCCAGGGCTTCACTCCCAGATATGGTGGAGGGAGCCAGCCTGTCACATCAGAAGCCTCCGGGGGTGGGGGAAAGGGACACAATGATTCACATCGCCATGCTGAGCCCTGTTTTCAGGCCGTGTGACAGGCACAGGCTGTGAGGCCAGTGGCTTCTTTCCACAGCTGCCTGCAGGGCACTGCGCTTAGCTTAGCTGTTTCACAGGGGGACTTGCAGTACCACATAAATAGAGGTGTTAGTGAGGAATCACCTTCGCACTGACGCATCAGAGCAGTCACCGAATAACTCAGTCTGTCCACAACAGCTTCTGTCCATGCTCCCACTCCCTTGGTCTCCTCAGGTGCTTCCTGCGGCCCCTTTTGAGGGATGAGTAGGGGCACCTGGCCATGGACCATCCTATCCTGCTCCCTGAGAACTCGTTTTATGGTCACTTGGCTCATGCTGAAGCAATTTAGTAACTAACGGTCAATTTTAACCCCAGCTGAACTGAGTCAGTGTGGTGCTGGGTGTGGAGGGCCCACATGAGGACTGTTGCCAGCAGCACGAAAGGAGAACTGGAGGGGAAGACAATGTCCTGTTGGTTCTCCTGGAGAAGTTTGTCATGCTGGTTTTCCTGATGCAAACTCAGTTGTTCTCACTGGAGGAGCTCAGAACATAGCTGTCATTGAGGATGGCTGTGGTTCTCTTTGTGGGGAGCTCTGGTCCTTACTTTGAGTATTGCTTCCTGGCTCCAGTGCAGATCCCTCTGCCTTCACCCCATTGGTGCAGACTTTCTAGCTTCCACCACTGACCTTTGGGCCTTCCCAGTGCAGACACAGACTTGCACAAGACATTGTTGTGGGCTCTTGGCCTCCAGCTATACTCAAGGAGGACATTGCCATGGGATCCAGGCCCTCCTCTGGATTCTTGGGGTGGACAGATTTCTAGTGCATGGACAGATTTCCTGCACTCTTTGCACTTTGACTCTTTGGGTGAATATTATAAAATAATCCTATAAATTATTTATTCTGTATTAAATTGTTTCCCTTGCAAACCCCAACTAAGACAAGCAGGGAAACTGAAGCCAACTTTGGAGGAGAAGACCATACTCATTTTAAAGGGCACTTTGGTCAGACTGGGCCAGCTCTGACCCACATGGTCTGCCTGCCAGTGCCAGTATGGGGACAGGCATGGGCCTCTCAACCCTGGGACCTCTGAATATTTAAACTTGACACAGTGGCTCACACCTGTAGTCCTAGCTACTTGGGGAACTGGAGCAAGAGGATAGTAAGTTCCCACTCCAGAAACGGAAGCAGGAGGATGTCAGGCAATTCAGGAAGAGCCTGCCTCAAAACTGTGAAGGGGCTGAGGTACAGCTCATAATGAATGCATGCTGAGCACCCCAAGGCCCTGGATTCCACCCCAACAGCACAGAAATCAGTGTCCAGAGCCTGGCCGTCACCTCAGTCATTTCAGCTGCAGAATGGCTCCCACAACCTCATGTCTCCCAATTGGAGGCCAGGTGTCCAGGGTCCAGGGTTTCTGGGGAATAAGCGGCGAGAGCTCTTGGGTCCCCCTTCATGACCTGACCACTTGCCATGGCCTATTTCCACCTCAGGGGCAGCTTTGGAACTTGGGGTACAAACCTCCCCACCACAGGATATGGAGAAGTCCTGGGGACAGTGATGCCAATGACTGGCCTGCTGACCACATGCTTAAAGGGTCCCTGGGCAGCATTCCTGGTGTGTCACACCAGGACCTTTAAAAACTCCATGGCTGGCTGAGCATCACTAGTGAGTGTGTGTCTGTAATCCCAGAACTTGGGAGGCTGAGACAGGAGGAGTGCTGAGAGTTTGAGGCCAGCCTGGACTACATAGAGTTCAGAGCCAGCCTGAACTACAAAGTGAGACCCTGTCTCAAAAAGCCCCAACAACAACAACAACAACAAACTGCATAGCATGACAACAGGATAAAATGCTGCTGAGTACCCACTCCAGAAAAGAAGTCAGAAAAACTGTGGATTCTCTTTCCCAGGAGCACCCAGACATGTACTGCATCTGCCTGTAGCTTGAGAGGTCTGGCATGCAAGGCTTATTTGTCCCCGTGCTGTCTACCATGTCCTCCGTGGGGTCACCCTGCCTGACCCATGCTTGTGCAGACAGAGATTTGCAGAATGGGAGTCACCTCAAGCAGAGCTCTCCAGGTCAGGACTGTCTGTCTCTCCTTTCTCCCTGGAGCAGCCTCAGTGTGGCCATGTGTCCCCCAACCCCAACTTACAATGCTGCATCCCTGCTCGGAGGAAACCCAGGAAGGAGGTGGCTGTGCAGGCACAGAGCTGCGCTGCCTCCTAGTGGTGTGCTTGGAAATGTGCAGCAGGAGCTCTGTGCAGCCTAGGTGCCCCTGGAAGATCTCATGTGGAAGGAAGCTGAGAATGGTGGGCAGCTCAAGGCCATCAGGGCAACTTAGACCCAGTCTAAAAATTAAAAATAAAGGACTTGGCATCACTCTGTGGGGGCACAGTGCCAGCACATGAAGTTCTGGTTCCATTGCTGTCACTCACATCAGTGTTGTGGGCACAGCCTTGGCATCTCTAGAACCTGCAACTCCCCACTACCATGACCAAGAGGAGGCCTCAGCTCCCCCTCGACAGAGTGGTCCAGCCTGTTCACTTTGTGTACGTCTCCTGTCCACTTGCCCACAGGGGAAATGCCTCACTGCATTCACAGACAAAACAGACTTACTGAGCTGGGCATGGTGGCTCACACCTGTAATCACGGCACTCGGGAGGCTGAGGCAGGAGGATTGCTATGAGTTCAAGGCCAGCCTCAGCTACAAAGTGAGTTCAAGCCAGCCTCAAGTGCATAGTGAAACCTTGTCTCAAAAAGGAAAAAAAAAAAAAACCTCCCAGCTTATTTATTCAAAGGGTTAAAGTCCACTCCTGGCTTCTAAATACTGTTTCTAGACTGGACCCAGCATTTTGCTTTTTAGGGCCCCATGTGGCTGCCTGGTAGGCTCCTGGCTAGTGCTGGGTGGGAATGTGCACCCTAGGGATGCATAACACCCATGCCCACATGTGTACACACACACACATACCTCATAGATACACATGTGCAGGCACACATGTCACACATGCTGTGCACACACAAGCAGACAGCTCTCAGGACCCAGACAAGCTCACAGCACCAAAGTGGAGCAGTTGGGCTGCCAGTGTTGCCCAATGGAGGTGAGCAGACAGATCTAACAGCACAAAGCTCAGCCCCATTTCCACAGGAATCATTTTCAGGTCAGCCTGTGTTTGTGGCACAAACCTCAAGGTGTGATCAGCAAGGATCTCCTAGGTGTGGAATGGCAGTTCTGAGCAACAGCTGTCAGCAGAAACTAATATCAGGCTCTGGATGGGGGAAATGGAAAGAATGAAGTTTTGTCGTGTCTGGGCGCTGCCGACCCACAAGGAACAACCCTTACATACTACAAGCAGGGACTGAGAAAAATAAATAAAAGGGGTTTTAACACTGTGCTGGCATTAGTTTTAAATTTTAAAAAATATAATTGGTTCTTTTCGATGAGGAGATTACATTGATCAGTTTTCTGCTCTTTCTGTAGAAAATGTAAAATTGTTTTCTTGTAAACATGTGGTCAAAGACCATGATGTCAGACAAGTAGGGGTAAAACTGTCACCGAAGTGAAAACACGTGACAATGGTGCATCACAGGCTGCTTGTCCAAGTTCATGGTCTGCTGCGATTCCTTTGCTGTGGTCAATGCTTGTGTCACACCAGCCCTGACCCACCATGTGTCTCTGCCTGGGTCGCCCCACAGGAGCCGGCAGTGCTGGGGGCCTCAGTTACAGCACAGAACCCCGAGAGGTGGGGATGTTCTTGGAAGGAAGCATGAGTGAGCACTGTCAGCCCAGCTGTATCTACACAGAGGGATGTCCAGGCACCCAGCAGACAGCAGGGCTGGGGGACCCCACCCCCAGGCAGCTCTGTGCAGCAGGTGTGGGCAATGGAAGCACTGGGGCACAGGGCCGGATGTGACTCAGGCCCTGGTGCCCCAGGGAAAATACCCTAACCACCCCTACCCCTCAACCCCAACCCCCAGCCTCATCCCACGTCAAATCACCCAGCACGGCTTAGAGACCTGGGACCAGAAAGGGAAGAAGTGGCCTCTGCAGCTTTAGCCATGAAGGGGAGAGCAGAGGAGCAGGGAGCAGCCCTGGGACATGGTCCTGTGTTCTGGAACATTCCGCACTCTGGTAGGCTGTTTTCATGCCCAGTGATAGAGTGGCCTTTGTGTCCCTTGTGCACAGGAGGGGTGCAGAGTAGCCTCCCTGTTCAGGATAGACTTGGGGGCTGCCTAGGTCAGACCCACGCAGACCTCGCCTGTGCACCAGGCCGTCAGGGTGTTTATTTATGCAGTTGGGCCACACTTTTCAGACCTGCAATCTGAGCTCACCAACATTGCATTGTTGGGGCAATGGACAGTGTCTCTGACTTTGAGGCTTCTGGGGCCCGGAAGGGAGCACATGGCCACAGGCACAGCTTCTCTCTGGCCAGGTCCAGGGCCAGCATGCTAGGGTCCAGGACTGGTCCTGCAGTGCAGACTCCGGTCACTTCCTGAAGGAAATACCAAGAATGAGAGTTGCATGCAGCAGAGGGGATGGACAGTATGGCTGGCCCATGAGGACGCCACAGCAGTGGGATGTGGCTCCTCCTGAGGAGGCAGGCGGGAAAATCCTTCGAGGTCCTAGAGCCCAGAGAGGAACCAAGGGGCCCAGCCCACAGCCCTGCCACAAACCCTGGAGGGACTTCATGCCGGGTCCCACATGGCTTGGCTCGTCCTGAGACCTGAAGCCGTGAGGAGGGGAGTGGGAGATGCTCCCTCCCCGGCAGTGTGCCGGCCTCCTGAACACAGACACGCAGACACACAAACAGAAGCCCACAGAGACAGAGACACACAGAGATGCTGCACTCACAGAGACACTCACAGGCCTGCATTAGGTACCCTGGGCTCTCGCCCACATCCTGCCCGGCTCCCCACCCCAGGCTCTGTCCCTGGTCCCTCAGGGACCCTGCACTGACCTCTGGCCACCACAGTTCACATTGCCTCCCCCAGGAGCCCCACTGCCCCACTCTGTGCCACTGCTTGAGGGCCTATGGGCCTCCACATCATGCACATACACAGCACACATGGCAGCCTTGACCCTGTACCTGCCTTCCTGGTCTGGACATCACCTACCTGGCACCCCTGCCTTCCCATTAGAGGGTCACAGGGGCAAGCACTGGGCCAGGACCCCACTTCGAGGGGTGCAGCGGCGGGGACTGGAATCCACTTGTCGGATGCAGCACTGGCTCAGGCACTCACGGTGGCTACTGCAGAGGTCTCCTTTGAGCTGGGGACAGGGCCAAGGTCACCACCAAAGGATCCAGCCAGGGTTGCCCCTGGAAACAGGGCCAGGGTACTGCCCACCTTGCGCCAGGGCACACACTGCAGGAAGATGGTCTTGGGCATGCAGGCCCTCTTTAGGCTGTGCCCAACGGTGACGCAGCAGTTGCTCTGACACTCCCAGTGGTGGTAGCACTCATACTCATTGGGCTGTGGGGGCAGGAGTGCAGGTCCTCATATGTCCTGCACCCCACCCCCACGCCCACCTGCCCACACCGCACAGGCCACGCACCTTGTGCCAAGGTGAGCAATGCTGGAAGAAGGTCTGAGCAGTGCAGAACCGCTGGGGATTCAGGCTGTTGGGGACGCAGCAGCCAGTCCGGCATTCCCGATGCTCCTCGCAAGGCTCCCCTACGCCCTGTAACACAGGGTTGCCAGGCCAGCACCGCTACCTCCCCCTGCCCAGCCACCATCCCAGCTCAGGACCCAGCCAGAAGCAGGGAACAGAGCAGGTGGGGAGGACCAGAGCAGTGGCCAGAACTGTGCTGGGAGGGGATGCAGAGGCAGAGGCTGGAGGGAATGAGAGGAGGGCACGGACCACGGTCAGCAAAGGCTGCTACTGGAACTGGTGGCACCCCACTCTGCTCCCCTGCGCCTGGCACATCCCAGGGGAAGAAATTGAGGCTCAGGGAGTCTGTGTAACTTGTCCAAGGCTACATGGCTAACCAGGACCTGGAGCAGAGACCACTGTGGGGAAAGAAGATCGCACTGACTGGGGCTGAACCCATGGTTTACTGGAGAGCTGAGCCAGGGCAGGCAAGGAAGGGACAGAGGAGAGGGAGGCCTGAAGCACTGGGTCAGCAGGGTGCAACATGGGAGCAATTGGGAGGGAGCTGTGTGTCTGGTCGTGGGGCTGGACCATGGAGATGTGTGGGTTCAGGGCAGCAGTGGGTGCAGGTGCCACGTGTGTTCACCATGTTGCCACCTATGAGGCTCCCCGCATGGGGGTGGCAGGGAGAGCCACCGGCACTCACCTTGTTTGAGGCCTCCAGCCGTGTAGCCACCAAGAGCAGCAGCAACAGCCTCCACAGCCGCATATAGGCCGCACCAGCCATCGCTCCACCAGCCTGCGGGGTCCCGGGTGGAGTGGGGTGAGTCCCCGGGTGCCCTGGCCTCCCGCACCCCCTCCTTCCTCTTCTGGACTATAACAAATCAATGAACTCTATTTTCTACACAGCTTCATGTTTACAGAAAAATTGTGCTGAAAATCAAGTTGTCAGGTCCTACCCCTTGTAATGGTCACCCAAGTATGACTGTGACAGCCACGAGCCCCAGTGCTGCCCTGAATCCTGGTCCACACCAGGCTTGCTCTGGCACTAGCTGCAGTGTGGACAGCAAAGGCTGTGCGTCCACCTTCTCGTCACCCTCCCTGCCACCCAGCCCACACTGCAGCGTCTCTGTCTCAGCACGGAGTCACCATCTGCAGCACTTTTGAGTGGCTCCCGTCACTCAGCAAGACATATTTAAGGGCCACCTTTGTCTTTTCCTGACTGGAGAGCTCTCTGGTTTCTAATCCAGGAAGAAAAATGGCTTTTAAACAGCCTTTTCCTGCAGGGAAGCACTGTGACCTTCATTGATCTAAGCAAGTGTGGCTGCCGTGCTAGGGAGGCTGCAGGTGGCTGGCTGCTCCCAGCCCTTGCCACGGATCCCTGCTGTCCTCTGGTCCCTGGGCTGGGCTGCGCCCTCACCAGCACTCAGTGTCCTCTGAAAAAATGACCATCACACTGCCCAGTGTCCCGCCAGACACAAAGTGGAGGCATGGCAGACTGTGAGAGGATAGAACTCCACGCCATCCCCCTGGGGAAAGAGGCTTCCATCTGCTGCCGCCAAGAAAGCAGACATGAAGAAAGAGAACAACGGAAGCACCCAGGCTCAGCAAATCCAAGCAGTGTCCAAGGCTTTGTGGCAGCAACGGACCAGCAGCACCACCTGAGGGCCCACAGGCGCACACCTCAGCTCTAAGGCGCCTGCTCTGTAAGTGCTTTTGGCTCAACACTTGTGTCTATTTTCTCCAAAGTTTCTCTTTCAGTATATGGTTGCTCAGCATCTCCACATGGGCCCCCATGCTGGGCCACACCACCTTCAGTGATGGCTCCTCTGCCAACACAAGAAGCAGCAAGAGCATCATAGTCACTGGTGTTCGCTTGGCAGCAGAACATAGTGGCAGGAACCTCACTGCAGTGAGCCCAAAGCAGGTGGTTTAAGGAGGCTGAGGCAGGGGAGGTTCCTTTGCTCATTTGTTTGAACAGATCCTGTGTGGGTTCCTCTGTACTGGCAGCCAGGAGGATACAGCACCCTCGCTGTTGCACCCAGACTCGCTGTGCAGCTGCCCTGGGGAGCTGGAGGCCACCAGGGCTGAACCTTCAGGTCCGGGCTCAACCTCGGGCCCCAGAGGGCTCTTCAGGCTGTGTGTTGGGCTGCACCACATCACACCCTGCTGTGTCCAGAGACATGCGCCTTTGGGGCAGGTCCTGCCTGAGACAGCCACATGCTCCACACCGGCTTCCTGATGCCAAGTCTGTGTTACTTGAATCTGGCTCCATGTGATGTGGGTCTCGGACTGAGCGAGGACCCTTGGAGGAGGAGACAGGGGCAATTCTTAGGGGTGAAAGTGAGGATAGTCACATGCATCAACAGTCCTGAAACCACCATCTTTGTCAAGTGTCTGAGGCAAGCGGACAATGGCCAGGTAGCGTCTAGGCAGAGGCACTGCTTATACAAGGTCATGCCTTGGGACACCCTGTGGCTCTGCAGGGTCTGTTGTGAAGGTCACACCAGACACCATGTGTGAGGGCCCTCTTGTTACCACCCGGCTTGCTTTGCGGGGTGGACACAGCAGCTCAACCCTGATCTGACAACGTTCATACCCCCAGCCCTAGGGAACTCCATCTGGTCCCAAGAAATGTGCAGACCAAGGAAACCCAGCAGGACCTGGGGCCATAGCCTGGAGCCCTTGGCCCTGGAGGCCAACATCTGACAGGGACTGCTTTTCCTGTGACTCCCCCGACCCATCACCTCCCACTCGGACCATGAAAGAAAACCAGGCGTGCCCAGGCCAAAGTGCTGGACGCCCCACATCCCTCAGGGGCCACTGAGTGGCTCTGCTCCTGTCCCCAGCGCTCGTCCCTTGCTCCAGCCATGCCGCCCCCTCCACTGAGGCCTCGCCCTCTGCTGAGCAGAAGGGGAACTTTCTACATCCCCAAAGTCAGGCAAAGCAGCTTGGGTCAGTAGCACTCAGGGAGGCAGAGACACAGCCATGCAAGCCCGCAGCCAGCCGACTTCCACTGCACCGAAGCGCTGGTGTGCTTGCGACCCTGTGCATGAGTACATGCACACATTGATTCAAATACAGCTTAATGGGATGATGTGAAACTCAAATTGAATCCCATTTGAATATTTTAAAACCTCAAACTTGCCATATTCTTTTTGTGCTTAGAAACAGGAAGAACATTTTTTTTTTAGTCTCAAACCTCTTCATAGACCAGGACTCCCTCAGAGGCCTAGGTTCCAAATTGAGTGCGATTTGGCCAAGAGACAAAGCAATCCAGATGCTCAGGAGTCCCCCACTCGATCGGTGACAGTGAATGCAAGTGTGTGGGTCATCGTGTGAAATGAGCCTCACAGAAGGACAGCACTGTGGGGCCCCCTTAGATGGAGTCTTGGGAAGGTCATACCCAGACCCAGAGCTGCATCCAGACCTGGATAGGGTGCCCAGCTGGCAGCTTGGCTGTGTTGCAGGGTTGAGGTCTACGAGCGTGGGAGAACAGTGGGACATGCAGGGCACGGACTGTGCTCAACTCCCTGGAATGGCCCACTTACAACAGTGAGAACGCTTGGTTTTCTGTTCAGTACATTTTACAAAAATAAAAATAAATGTCTTTGGTACTCTGCAGCTCAGCTGTGCCACAATGAGAAGGCCACAGCCCCTTGTACTTTGGGACATGCTATCCCCATAGGGCTCTCTTTTCCCAGAAGTTTGCATCTACCCACCCCCTTTCCCTCTGTGTCTCAGTGGCCCCTGGAATCAGTGTGCTCAGTGAAAGTGGGACAAAGAATCCTGCCAGGAACATCACAAGTTCCGGGGAAAAAATCTCCTGGCCTCCAATGCCATTTGCAATGCAACCTCCTCCACAAGTACGGAGCAGCGCCAGGAACTGGCTCAGCATCTGCACCACTATGAGGAGGTGTCACCACTGAAGTGCACCCCAGGGGCACATGATTTGGCTTGTCCCGGGGCCCCTGAGGCACTTGGTGCTAAGCATGAGATCGCTTAGGTTTCCATCTGAGAAAACTAGATGCCTGCAGGTTCCCCATGGGGCTGAGCTGCTGTCAATAGGAAACATTCCTGGGCCTGACTTGGTTGGGTACTCAGTGGTCCCACCCATCCTGTTAGAGGAGAGGCCAGCCCCACCTAAGTGTCCCCATTGCTGCAAGGGGTCCCACCTGTGCCTGGGTTAGAGGTGAGTCTAGCCCACCTGCCATTTCCAGGAAGGTCACAGCCCCTCTGCCACTGGGTCACAGAGGAGTCACTGAGCTCAGTGCACTGCCTCTGCATTCTCCTGTTCACCCCCAGAGCAGGGACTGAATGTGCCAGGATTCTGCCTCCATATGACTCTGGCCACACAGGTAGGTAAAAGCCAGCAAGACCTCACCTAGTGACCACAGCTTCCCTCTTCTGCCCCCTACCCAACGAGGACCACCTAGAGACTGCCAAACACCCCTAGCCAGGCACATGGGGTGCCAGCTCCTCAGAACCACCTCCTCCTCAAGACAGATCCCCATCACACAAGCCCTGCTAATGCTCTGGCCAGGAGGACAGTGCTGTCTCCCAGCTCTGCTAAAGAATGGTGGTTCCTCTCCCCTACTCTGTCCACTCTGCCTCTCCCAGAGCATGTGGTATAGGTCTCTCACCTGTCTCTGATTTCTGGTCAACCAAGTGCTGGGCTCCCAGAGGAAAGGGCTCTTCTTAGTGTGCCTTGGTGCTGCCTGGAGTTGGCCCTGCTCAGCAGGGAGGCGGGGCGGGGACTCCGCAGGCAGGACAGGGCAGCTGGCAAGGATTCAGAGAGTGATAGCCTGTGGCCTCCACTGCCAGGCAGCCCAGGTGGAGGCTGAATCAGGCATGACCAGGGGTAAGAGGGCACTAGGAAGCAGCTGGGAGGAGAGGGAGGCTCAGCTGAGCCGCGGGAAGGACTGGGGGCTTCACATCCAGTGAAGCACAACATTCATTTTCCAGTACCACAGAGCAAATCTCCAGCACTCCTGACAGGAAGAGCGTGTATTCACTCCCATCGTGAGCTGATGTCCAACGGATTGCCCAGGCAGCAGTCTGGGGTAGGGCTGCTGGAGCATTGCCAGCTGCATGAGCAAGTTGCAGCTAGCTTCCTCCCCAGCTGGCACCTGGAGGGCAGCCAGAGCCAGTGTGGAGCCTGGGCTCCTCCTCCACTGCAGCTCCTCTCTGGGAGGCTTTGGTACCTAGGAGCCACAGGCACCTTCTGATCCCACACAAAGTCCATGGCTTCACTTCCAGGGCACTCACACCCAGCAGAACCCAGAACAGCCCTGGCCAGAGCAGGCTCAGAGGACAGTAGCTGAAAAGATTAGCAGTAAAAAGAAACTAAGTGCTTTGCATCAGGAGAATAGGAAGGATGCCTTGAGGGTATTCTGGGAATCAGTAAGACCCCACCTATTGTAGGTTCAAGGATTGAAAAGTGAAATTCTGCGCTTTGAGAAACAGCCCCAAGGCACCCTGGGATTTGGTTCACAGTGCTAAGCCATACAAGCACCAAACTGCTGCAGCCAGGATTCAAGGGTCCTGGCTACTACTCAAGCTGGCTACAGACCCTGGCATCATCCATGTAGTGCTGGTTTGCAGAATGCAAGAGGATTCGAGGAAGCTTCTACTCAGATTTCACAAGGCCTAGGAGTTCAGGAGGTGTGGCCAAGAGAGGGTAGTGGCTGAACCTGAGAGGATGCTGCTGAAAGTGTAATGGAGACCCCAGCAAGCTGGGAAGCCAGGAACATGAAACATCTGCTGAGGAAGGCATAGGCAGTGAGCAAAGCTACCCTGAAAGAAAGGCAATGAGAAATGCAACCAGCAATGTGGTAGGGGTGTGGCCACGAAAGCCCTTTGAAATTCACTTGACTTGAGTTCTGGACATGGAGGTACAGAATTTAATGTTTGCGCTGCTGAGTTTTGGTCTTGCTTAACTTTTTTATGTGCCAGAAATCAAACTGAGAACCTTGTGCTTGCCAAGCAGGTACTGTGCCACGGAGTTATATCCTCAGGCCCCTGGTCTTGCTTTAGTCTGATCCCTACTTATCCCCCTATTCCTCCCTTTTGGAATGGTAATGTTTACCCTGTGCCATTGTTATACTGACAGAATTTAACTTTATTTTTGATTTGTACACGGCTCATAGGTAAGAATTTACCTTGAGTTTCACAGGAGACTTTGGACTTTTCAGTAATGCTGAAACTTTTAAAGACTTTGACAACTCAGAGGTGAATTAAATACATTTTGCATAGGAAAAGCACGAGTCTTGGGGGTTGGGGACAGAATGTCATCAGCAATGTCCTCCCAAGGCTTCATGTGCTCAGGCACAGACAGGGCTCTCAGACAGTGACTCATGGTATGTGATGAATGTGCTGTTAGGAGCTGTGACCTGAGTGGAAGAGATGGGCCACTAGGGCATGACTCGGAGCGTGCATTCTTATCCTTGGCTCCTCCCTTCTGTTTCCTGGCTGCCATCAGGTGAGCAGCTGTCTTTTGCCAGGACCCGCACCATTCTGGTCTGCTCCGGAGTAGACAGACCATCCTCAGGCTAAGATTCTTGAAAGTGTGAGCCACGGTAAGCTCCTCTGAGCTGCAGGTGTCCCAGTGAACAGGAAAGTAAATAACATGGCAGTCTCTAAAACAGGGTAAAATAAATTAATCAGTGCCACAGTCATTCAGTGGGGGCTCAGCATGGTAGCACACATCTGTAATCCCAACACTTGTCTCAAAAAAAAAATCATTCAATGAGAAAAAAGTTTTCAATAAGTGGGGCTGGAACAACTGTGTATCTGCATGGAAAGGAATGAAGAGCCCTCTTATTTTATACCATTACTCAAAAATTAACTCAAAATCCACCAAGACTTAAACTTGGGAGCTAACACTATAAAAATCATAGAAGAAAACAGGAATAAATATTTGTGACCTTAGACTTGGCACTGGATTCTTAGAAAGTACATCAAATGCAAAGCAACAAGTCCAAGGCATGGTAACACATATCTGTAATCCCAGCACTTGGGAGGCTGAGGCAGGAGGATTACTACCAGCCTGGGCTACATAGTGAGTTCAAGGCCAGACAGAACTACAGTGAGACTTCTCTCTCTCTCTCTCTCAAAAAAAAAAAAAAAAGGAACGAAGCACTGACAGATACTAAAGGCCTAAAAATGCTGTGCTCTGAACAAAGCCAGGTATAGCCAGACATGAAATATCCAAAACAGAAATACTGGTGGAGACAGTAGACTGGTCTTTGACAGAGAGAAGGGAAACAGGGAATGACTAATAGCTTAGGGTTTTATTCTGGAGAGGTGAGAATGTTTTGGAAGTGATTGCACAATGTCATGAATTTACTAAGTGTCAGTGTTGACTTTAAGATTGAGGTAGGATAAAAGAAATAAAGATAGGTAGAAAGGAGTTTTTAAAACCTTGTAATTTATTTATTTATTAATTTTATTTTAAAGACAAAAAATGGAGATATATAAACCAGAATAACGCAAAAACAATAAAGGAAATACAAAATTATACAGAAGGTAGTAGGGAATTAGCACTGGAGGCTGTATTACATAATGTTATCTTCACATTTTTAACACAAAAACAATAAAGGAAATACAAAATTATAAATATAGTAGGGAATTAGTGCTGGATGCTGTAAAAACTTGTAATTTAAAATTGTACTTTTAGGGAAACTGCAACTTCATGACACAAAGTTATCCAAGGTTATAATCCCTTTTTCCTTTCCAGGAAACTACGACAAGAAATTCCTAGGAGTCTTAAAGATACATACATGTGTTGGTAAGGCCCATTTCTCCCTGTGCACCAAGATCTCCATGCTACAAATTCCAGACTCCACCCTTAAGAATACCACTCTGGGCAGCATGTCCCAAATGCCAAACACAGGCATCTGGGCTGCATTCCTGCTGGGCTACCACAGGGGTCAGGGCAGGCACAGGAAGACCTGTGTTAGAGCACCCATCTTGAGGACGCCCCACATGGAAACCTCAGCTCAGGCTGCTGTGCATTGCACCCTGCGAGCAGCCGTACTCCTTCCCATGGTGGTGGCACAGGCAGAAAGCAAGTTAATCTCCAGTGACCAAACAGTGAACACTCTCAGTCTACTGGGCTTCTTGGACCCAGCATGCACGTAACAAGCAAGCAGGATATTCTTCAGAGGCTAAGCTAAAGTTAAAAGTCATACCCATACCTGAGACATGGAAAACAGGTTTCCTCCCCAAGGCCTGTAACCTTTCCTCAGAGCTGACACACCCAGGCACCCTCATTGTGAGGACCAAGGTTCTGGAGCCATCGCTGGACACCGCAAAGGTGCTGCTGGAATAGGCAGAGGCACCTGACCCAAAGACGTCTTCTTGAAGCTGGTTGGCGTCACCCCCACCCTTCCCACTCAAGCCCTTACAGAAACCTTGGCCGCCTGCCACACGCAGTCCTCAGACTCGCCTCTGCTCTCGTTTGCTCTACTCTTTGATCCCCAAAGTGATGGCCTTTCCCAAGCCGTGCCTTGCTTAGCCTAACTGCATCCTTTCTGCCTAAATGTCTGCTGTGCTTCTCACTGATGTAGCCCAAATTTTTTCTTGTGATGTGAGCCTACTGCCTACTTCCTGGATGGGATGATTTGAGGTCTCCACCTCTTTTGGGGGGAAAGCTTGGACCTCATACAATAACAAAATGGTTGAGCATATGCTCAGATGCTATGTGGATTTCCTCTCCATAAATAAGAGTGTAAAATGTTATTTTGTGAAATGTTTTGGATTTACTTCAAAATAATGCAGGTGGGGCTGGGATATAAAAAAAGTTACAAAACCCCAAAGTTTTGGTTGGCAGAGAAAAAAATGGATTGGAGTTAGGTGTAGTATACACACCCATAATCCCAGCACTCTGAGAGGCCAAGGCAGGACCTTCAATTTGAACCCAGCCTTGAAAACTTAGCAACTGTATCAGACATGGGGGCACACGCCTGTAATCCCAGCACTTGGGAACCTGAGGCAAGAGGATCACTGTGAATTCTAGGCCAGCCTGGGCTGCAAAGTGAGTTCAAGGCCAGCCTGAACTGCATAGTGAGACCCTGTCTCAAAAAGACAAAAGAAAAAAGAAAACTTAGCAACTGGGTGACAGCCTGTCCAAAACTGAGTTACAAAGTGCCATTGTGTGGGGGGAGCAGATAAAGAGCAAAGCACTGTGTGCCATGTGGTCCTGGGTCACTCCCTGGTAGCGGCTGCTAGCCTCAGCCTCTGCAAGCCAGGTCCCAGCCCCACCCCACACTGCTCCTCCCTCTTGGGCTGGCTGTCCCCTCCCCGAGCTCCAGTCCTCCCACCTCTGGCACCTGCGGCGCCGCAGCAGGGACCTGGGTGGTGCAGCCTGAGAGCCAGGGTTCAGGGGACCATGGCTGCCATCCACCCCAAGGCCCCTGCAGCTCGGCACCTGGCCCAGGCCTGCTGGTCTGCATTCTGGGATTACGAGACTCCCAAGGTGATCGTAGTGCGCAACCGGCGCCTGGGGGTCGTGTACCGTGCAGTGCAGCTGCTCATCCTGCTCTACTTTGTGTGGTGAGCAGGGACAGGGGAGCCTGGGTGGAGGGATGGGGAGGGGTGGGGGCCGAACTGAGAAGGGGGAGCTGGGCTGGGGAAAGCAGCACAGACAGGAGGGGCCGGGCATAGAGAGGAACGCGCTGCACAGGAGGCAGGGGTCCTGCTTGTGTCCGGAGCCAGCCCCACCCCGCAGGTATGTGTTCATCGTGCAGAAGAGCTACCAGGACAGCGAAACAGGCCCCGAGAGCTCCGTCATCACCAAGGTCAAGGGGATCACAGAGTCCGAGCACAAAGTGTGGGACGTGGAGGAGTATGTGAAGCCCCCTGAGGTGTGTCCTGTCCCAGGCCCTGCACCCTGCCACAGGACTCCAGGCTGAGGGCTGGCTGGCCCACTGCCCCTCTCTCTGTCCAGGGGGGCAGCGTGTTCAGCATCATCACCAGGATTGAGGTCACCCCTTTCCAGACCCTGGATGCCTGCCCAGAGGTGAGGGCAGGGAGGGAACCAGGGAGTGGCCCCAGTCATCTGTAGGGTGGGTCTCTGACACTCTCTCTACCCTAGAGCATAAGGGTCCCCAACGCCACCTGCCACTCGGATGCGGACTGCACAGCTGGGGAGCTGGACATGCTGGGCAATGGTTAGTGGATGTTGTGGGTGGCAGGGTGGATCATAGCTGGGCCAGGCTGAGCCAGTGTCTGCCCTGCAGGGTTGCGGACAGGGCGCTGTGTGCCCTACTACCATGGGGCAGCCAAGACCTGCGAGGTGTCTGGGTGGTGTCCAGTGGAGGACGGGGCCGCAGTCAGGTATGGGAGCAGTGAGGAGCCCTCTGGGGCTCCGGAGAGGCCCTCACAGCCCTCCTGTCTGCCTCTGCAGCCACTTCCTGGGTAGGATGGCCCCAAACTTCACTGTCCTCATCAAGAACAGCATCCACTACCCCAAGTTTCAGTTCTCCAAGTAAGCCCCAGCAGGGCCTGGGGTGGCCAGTGGGGACACTGGTGAGGAGGGTGCAGGGATTTCAGACCTCTGACACCCTTAGGGGCAACATCGCACATCGGGAGGGTGACTACCTGCGGCGCTGCACTTTTGAGCAGGTTTCTGACCCCTACTGCCCCATCTTCCGGCTGGGCTTCATCGTAGAGCAGGCAGGGGAGAACTTCACAGAGCTGGCACACAGGGTGAGGAGAGCCTCTGCCACAGCCTGACACCCTCCTCCATCCTGGCAGCCGTTGCCACAGGAACACACCCATTCCCAGCATGTGCTCCTGGGCTGACGCCTACCCTTCCCCTTCCTTGCAGGGTGGCGTCATTGGGGTCATCATCAACTGGGACTGTAACCTGGACCTGCCTGCATCCCAGTGCAACCCCAAGTACTCCTTCCGGAGGCTTGACCCCAAGCACATCCCCGCCTCCTCGGGCTACAACTTCAGGTACCTTCCCAGGATGCCCTGGAGAGGGAGATGGGCCAGTAGGCACTGCTTCCTGCTGGGCAGCAGCTTACTCCACCCTAGGTTTGCCAAGTACTACCGGGTGAACAGCACCACCACCCGCACACTCATCAAGGCCTACGGGATTCGCATTGACGTCATTGTGCACGGTCAGGTAACATGGCGCAGACCCCACCTCCTCAGACCCTGTGGCCCCAGGCAGCTGCCACAAGCCTCAGAGCAAGCCCATTCCTCCCCAGGCAGGAAAGTTCAGCCTGATTCCCACCATCATCAACCTGGCCACTGCTCTGACCTCTATTGGGGTGGTAAGGAACCCACTTGGAGACTGGGTGGGGCTGAGTGATGCAGGCCCCTTACCCACACTGGTCTCCATCTATTCAGGGCTCCTTCCTGTGTGACTGGATCTTGCTAACGTTCATGAACAAAAACAAAGTCTACAGCCATAAGAAATTTGACAAGGTGTGTGCACCACAGAAGCCCTCCAGCAGTTGGCCAGTGACACTTGCCCTTGTTTTGGGCCAGGCCCCTCCCCCTCCTAGTCACTGCTCCCAGGACCTGGGGGCTGTCCCTGTCCAACAGGGCCCACAAGGGGCAGCGACAGGCAAGGCTGTTGGGTCCCTGCAACCCCATCTCACCTCTGCCCTATCTGAGCAGATGGTGGACACCCCTGACCAACTTGTAGAACAAGGGCTCCCCACTTCTGAGTCACCCCAGCAGGGCTCACCAGCAGACCCCAAAGGTCTGGCCCGGCTCTAAGCTTCCAGTCCTAACTGTGCTGCGGACCTGGGCTCCAAAGTCCCTGCCCAGCTGCTTTGGCATACTCCATATCCCATCTTGAACCCCTGGGAGACCAGGGGCAGGAGCCCTGAGCAGAGCGATGCCCTCCTCCAGCCAAGTCTGCAAGGACAGGTGGGTGGGTTCCTGCCAACTCTGAGCCCTCCCTGCCTGCCACCACTGATACAACCTGAAGACCCACATCATACCTGAGTTCTGCCCATGCTCTTGCCCCTGCAACAACCCTTTAACTCTGCCCAAACCCTTCCTTTGGAAGCCACAGCATGCTGAGACCAATAAAACTGAATTGGAGCCCATGGCCTTCTTCTTGTGGCAAAGTGGCAGCCCATACAGGACAGCGGTCCCCACCCACCAGGGTGCTGCTGGCTAGCGTCCCCAGACTGGGTGACCTCCCTTACCAGCCAGGGACAGAGTGCTAGGCACCTCCCAGTGTGTAGTAAAAGTTCCAAGTCCCAGTGATGCCTGTGGGTGATTTGGAGCAACACTGGATCCCAATGCACAGCCTCCCTTCCTTGGTCAGGTCCCACAGCCCAGCGAACACCTGTGATGTTCTTGACTTGGTTTGCAAGATGTCTGGAGAATAAGCCTTTCCAACTGGGGCCCTGGCTACAGCTCAGGAGCCTGCTGTGGCTCAGGTTTCTTGTTGAGTTCCAAGACAGCCCTGTCCTGCTACGGGGCTGGTCTGCTGAGGGACACAAAGGTCGCTAGGCCCAATCACACCGCTCACCCATCTCCAGGTCTGCTTCCAGGAAACCCAGTTACCCCCTCCCTCCTTCCTCTCGCTGCTGGCCCTAACTTAATTACAGCTCCATTCCAGAGGCCTCAGTGCAGCTCAGGCCTGGCCCACATTCCAAGCCAGCAGGTCCACACAGTGTCAAGTTTCTCCCTAACTGATGGGTGGAGAGTGTTGGCTGATGTTAGATACCAAACTACTTGCCTTCCAGGCTCACACAAACACACAGCAGTAATCTAAAGCAGGGCCAGAGTGTAATATTTAAGTGAAAAAGTGCAAGAGACAGCCAAGACAAAGGTAACAAGCCTCTGGGAGCCTGGGGTCTCTCGCCTTGCCTTCCCCGAGTCCCTGCCTGGCTGCACTGGCCTGGGAGCTGGGTTTAGCTGCCACTGTCCCAGTGTAAGAGGCAGGGCCCTTTGCAGTGCTGGGACACTGGGTGACATGGATATCCCTTCCTGCTTGCGCTGAATGGGAAGTCCACAAGGGGTAAGCACCCCGGTCCTCCAGGGTAGGATGTGGGCTCCCCAGAAACCAGCCCAGATCCCACTGCCACCTGGCTGGGTAGGGTGCTTCTCCATAGAATATGGGTGGCCCCAACCCCATGTATAGCATGGAAACCCTCCTCACCCTGTGTGTTGTACCTCTGCATGCCAGCACCCAATCCCCAAATTCCCTCCCAGTCCTGCCCTGGGCTGGTCAGGAGCCTGGGGTGAGAGGAAGAGCTGGGTGAGGTGTGTGTCTCAGAGGGTTTCCCCACTCCACTTGGTGGGTACAGGAGCCCTCAAAACATTTACCCTGTGGAAAATGACCCTTGGGACCCAAGGCCTTCTCAGTGGATGACCTGCTCAGGCCACCAGAGGCGCTTCCTGCTGCTCTCTGCTCAGGGCTCTCCATGGTCACCCTTGGGGCTCTGGAGAGCTGAGGGATCAGGCACCCAATGCTCTCACTAAGGGCCTGCCTGAGGGCCCTTCTGCAGTAGCCAGTCCAGGGTCTCCATGAGGTATGACATGCTGTAGTGCTGGGCAATGTTCCGGAAGATCCCGATCTGCTCCATGAAGGCCTGGAGGAAGAGAGAGATGCAAAACACTGGGGCCATCCAGAGAAGGGGTGGAAGCAAAGGGCAAGGAGTGCAGCCAACCTGGGTGTGGATGGTGAGGGCAAAGTCCCCTGCGCAGCTGCAGTACACGGGCATGTGGGTTTCCTTCACACCACTGCACTTCTGGCAGACCTGCAACACGTCAGCCCATTGGCACGGTGTCCTTTCCCCACCGCCCACCTGTGCTGGGGAGAATGCGCCCCGGGCAAGTCGGGCCAGCCTACAGTACCACACCAGGTCGTGGTTATTGGTACAGTGTGAGATTTTACCCAAACCTTCCAGCCTCCCAAAACTGTCTGCCTCACTGGAGTCCCTGTCCAAGAGCCACACCCTGGAGATTCCTTGGGGCTCCACTGCCTCTGTCCACCCAAGGCACCACCCAGGCAGGTTGTTCAGGCCTCTGCTTGATGCCTTCCTTGATACTTGCTGTGGCTGGGGGCACCACCGAGCCCCTCTTTCTCCTGCTACTCTCTGATGTTGCTCATGCAGGCTGATTAATGTGCTGTCTCTCACCCTCCACCGGGATGCTAGTGCTAGCAAGTGTGGTTGGGCACTGACAGAACATGTCAATGGGGGCTGTCCCTGGGGAGGTGACCTGAGGTCCCAAGTGTCCACTGCCTATCCAGCAACCCCCAGCCAACAGCAGGGCCTCACCAGGTCCTGTAGCGTGAAGGCCATCAGCTTCCTCTGCAGGGCTTCTACCAGGGCGGCCTCGATGGCAGCCGAGTCGTAGGCAGCCTGACAGTTGGAACAGAGCCACTGTGGCAGTACAGCCCCGTCCTAGGAGAGTAGGGAGAGGGGTGAGCATAGCCACAGCAGACCTGGGAAGCAACAGGGCTGGCAGCATCCCCACCAGTAAGAGGCCAGAGGAGTTGCGGCACACACCACACACAGCTGCCACCTGCCTTCTTCCGCCTTCCACCAGAACAACATCCAGACCCACAGCCAAGTAGAGCAGGGGAGGCAGGAGCAGCAGGCTCCACCAAGAGGGGCCACTTCTGGGTCTAAACATACCTGGGAGAAGGAGGAGTCTCTGCACAAGTCCAGGTCGCGGCAGAAGTTACAGCTGTGGCAGATCACCTCAGGGAGCACGTAGGAGCGACAGGGGTCTCTAAACTGGGCTTCCTCAGAGAACTCGCCCACATCCACCAGGCGAAGCAGGTCTCGGTTGAGCTTGTTCACCTGGTTTGTGATGTTTGTATCCAGGGAAAGCACCTGAGGGGACCACAGCCCATCAGGAAGCAGCCCCAAGGCCTTCCTGCCTCCGTCCCATTGTGGCCCTCAGCTCCTTGAGCAGCATCAGGGGACAGCTCTCCACTGTGGCGCCTGTTTCTCCACTGAGTGGAGGCCCTGCTGGTGAACTTAGCAAGTGCTAAGGGAAAAAACAACACTGGTTCTCAGAATACCTCAAACACTGAAGAGGGAAGGCACCCAGTTCACCTGAGGAGGCCAGAATCACCCTGGCACAACACTGAAGGAAAGGAAATAAAGCCACAGGGAAGCCACAGAGCAGTGACCACCACAAGTACAGACAAAGAACCCTCCACAAATATCATCACACAGGACCAGCCACACACTGAGAACACATGATCCAGATGGAACCACACAGATAGGAGCCAACTAGGTTCTGAAAAGACGCAGAGACAAAGGGTGATCTTGTCACCCAGCTCTTGGGTAGCCAACACCCTCCTGCAGAAACAAGAACTCTGACTTACTATGTGTCCACTGTACATGACTTAACTCAAAATGGACCCCAGGTTAAATGTGCACCACTGAGAGATCAAGGACGGAGGGACTGGAACAGGGCACAAGAATTACGATGTCTCATGTACATGTCCCAACTCCCCATGATGAATGTCATCCTTACGTACTGCAAGCATGGACTAACAAAAGTAAAAAATGTAGAAGCAATATATGACTTGCAGAAGAAAGCATGGAAAAATCTGTGTCCTTAAAAAAAAAAATTCCTTAGATATAATACCAAAGCACAGTTTACAATATCTGATAGGACTTGTGTCCAGGATATAAGGAAGTCTCATCAGAGAAAACAATGCAAGGGCTAGGGTGTAGCCTAGCAGTTGGTCACTTCCCTAGCATGTGCAAAGCCCTGATTTTGATCCCCTTTTGAAAGGAGAGAAAAAAACACACTCAATTTTTAATAATGGGCAAAAGATTTAAATATTTCACCAAAGACCTGGACAGCACACAAGCCCATAAAAAGTGCTCAGCATCACTAGTCATTAGGTAAATGCCAAACAAAACCATAAGGACAATCTACCTTGTATACATCTGAATAGCAGGAACTTTAAAAATGAACAGCACCAAGCTCTGCTAAGGCTGTGCAATAGGTATGCTCTGGCCACGATTATAGCTGCTCTGCAACCTCTTTCAGAGTCCAACCCTTTTCACTGGTCAGCAATCCCACTTCTGGGTTTTTACCAAGACAAACAAGTTCAGACCAAAGCCCACTGTTCACAGCAGCTTTGTTATTAATCACCAAAAAGTGAAAAAAAAAACTCAGACGTCCCTGCACTAGTGAACATAAAGCAGACTGTGCACTGACTGTCCATGCCATAGACACTTTGAGCAATGGAGAGTACATGCTGACCAAAACTGGATAAATCTCACATGCATGTTGCCAAGTGGGAGAAGCCAGACCTGGGGCTGGACAAGATTCGCCCGTGTGGTGCTGACGGAGACAGGGAACTGCCCTGTGTTTGCCTGGTGGTGTCCAGGGATATCTCCACAGTTGCACTCCACAGTGGTACAGTCACGGAGACGTGAAGTAAAGTGGCACGGGGCAAAGGGCACACCCAGTGCTGCGAGGGGCTGGAGTAGCAAATGGAATTTGCTACCTCGATGCAGGTGGCAGGGAGGTGGCCTGTACCTAGACAGCCTTGCAGATTTATACTACCATATGTCAATTATGTCTCAATAAAAGCAAAGCATTTTAAGGTTTCTAACTCCTCTAAAGAACCCTGAGCAGCCACTAGATCCTCAGCATGCTGCTGCCAGGGCTGACGCTGTCTGGTGGGAAGCTCAGGTATCACACTAGACAATGCAAGCTTTGTGAACGATGACGCCGCCTGGTCGCTATCTGGTAATACCATCCCCACTGTTCTCAGCCTGCCCTTCCCAAAAAGCAAACTCTCACACATCACCTCATTTGGTCTCCGAGCTCAGTTTTGACTCATTGGGCCCACTGGTGGCATGTGACCCACAAGGTCCTCCCTCCTGTTGCCCGTGTCCCTCACCTGGCTGAGACATCCACCAGCAAACCAACCTTCCACCCCAGGGCACTGCATCTATGCAGAGCCCCAGCACCCCTCTCAACTCACGCTTCAAGACTGGCCTTGTCTGCCCTAGCTCAGGCTCCATCAGGCAGGGCCTTTCCTGTCTGGGTCACCCGATCCCAACTGCCCTGGCAAGCACTGGTGGCACAACCATGGGACCCTTGCCTGGCCCTCACCTTGCACACATATTTGATGAACTCCAGAGCAGGGTTATTGAGCAGCAAGTGGGAGCCAGGCAGCAGAGGAAACAACTCCGAGGGCTCAGTGGAGTGCCGGGAACCTGTGACTTTCTTCTGAATCTTCTGTGTGATGGTGAAGAAGCTCTGAGTGAGCTCATTGGCCACATAATCTTGGGAGAAGGTGATTACTCCTGGGAAGAGATAAAGACGCAGGGAAGGAGTCAGTTCGCTTGACTCCAGGCCCTCCTCTGCCTGCCCACTCTGAGGTGTGCATCAGCATCAGGCCTCAGCGCAGCACTGCTCACCGGGAAGGGCTCCAGCTGTCCCCTCAGCCTCTTGGGAGAACTGGCTGGGCCCCCTCCTCTTCACAGGTGTGCTGCCTGGGGCACTGCGCCTCAGCTCGTCCTTCATGCTGTGGTACACAGCCACAATGTATGCTGTGGAGACAGGCAGGCAGCCCACACTCTGAGGGGAAGAGGTCCTGAGGCTGGTCAGACCACCTAACAGACTGCTGAGATTCAGTTAGCGACGACCATATCTGTTCCCCTTGGACAAATGGAAAGTCAGAGACGTGGACCTAAGAAGGGGACCTGCTGATGGGCAGTTCACCCTCAGCAGTGTGTGGACAGATGGGAGCAAGAAAGTGGCATCTGTGGGACAAGCTCCCCAGACTGGC
The DNA here is from genome assembly GCA_004027595.1 of Dinomys branickii. Taxonomy (NCBI): domain Eukaryota; kingdom Metazoa; phylum Chordata; class Mammalia; order Rodentia; family Dinomyidae; genus Dinomys; species Dinomys branickii. The sequence goes on from PVLD010000237.1 coordinate 153,767, forward strand.
AGACTTCTCTACATTCCTCTGAGCCCACATGCCTAGGGTCGGGAGAGACAGCTTAGAAAGCTGGAGGCTCATGGAGAAGACAGACACACAAACAACCCTTAGTGCCACCATCTCTGCCACTGCAGATGTGCCTGTAAATGTGTGTCTGACTGCTCATGACTGCTCCAATGAGTGGCCCTGAATCATGGAGGCTGTTCACCCTATTATCTCATTTGCATTCAACCATGGCAACCTGGTTTACAAACACTAAACCTTCAGCACAGCTGGGTGTGAAAAGCTGGGCAGCAGAGGCAGGGAGCTGAAGCTAGTGCAGGATCCCAGGACTGTTATCAAGCACGTACACACGTGTGTCCCCTCACCTCCGTGTTTGCATGGAATGAACATGAACACACTATGCCAAACAGCTGCATAGAACAGAATCAGGAAAACTAGGTGACATCCTGGGCACCGGTGCGCCTGGGTCCTGGAGAGGGGCTGGCTGGAGAGACACCCTTTCTGCTGCCTGGGGATGAGGCACAGGGCTCGTCTCTTGTGGAGCCATAGCTACTTTTGCCAGCTCTCAGCCAGGCACCCTGCTCTGGGCTCACCTGACACAATCATAAGGAAGTAGCTTTGGCAAGAGGCCGCCTGTGGCAAAAACTGCAAGATGTTCCAGCTGTTTTCCAGTAAGTCCTCCATGTCAGGCTCTTCAACTCCCTGCTCCTCCTGGTCCTCCTCCTCTGGCTCCTCCTGGTCCTCCTCGTCTTCCTGCTCATCCTCTGCTCCCTCTCCTTTCTGGGGATCCTGCTATGACAGATGGGCCTTGTGTGTTACCAGAAGAGGTCCCTGCGGCCTGGGTCTCTCGGTCCCAAGCCCTGGTCGGTCTTGCCAGTGGGTGCTCCAAGAATCAGTGCTCTGTGGTTATTCAACTCCTATTGCCTAAGAGGAAGGATCAGCCAGAGCTTCATGGTAGACAGCTCTTCCCTCAGAGGTTAACAATCTCTTCCTCAGCCAGGTGTTGTGGCATAGGCCTTGCAGGCCTTTTGTGTAAGGTGTGGACCAAACAGAAACTTACAGCCAGCCTGAAGACCCAGCTTTACTGTAGGTGTCACCTCAGCAGGCCCTGGTCCTCTGGGAACAGTGAACTCACTTCTGCATTATATCCCCGACCACTTGCATCCTGCTCAGAAATGTTGTCTATACTTCCTTTCTTTTTATTTTCTTTTGAACTCCAGGTTTGACCCCAACCCCCAACCCCAACCCGAGCTATTTGTCCTGCCAAAGTCGCCACGGAGCCATGCCACCTAGGGTGGCCTCAGCTTCAGTGCCAGCCTCCTTCCCAAAGGGCTTCCCCTGACCCTTGGCCCCAGCTAATGCTGGCTCTGCACTTACCTGTGTACTGCCCACCTTTCCTCGTAAGGCCCAAGCCTGTACTGAGCAGGTGCAGGGGTGAATGTAGCCCCCATCTCTGCCAGCTCTCACCTGGCCACAGTGAATGCGGGATGGAACCTTCCCTTTGATTCCGCCATAATTAGATGGATCCATCCAGAGAAGGAATTCCCAGCATCGAGAGAAGGTAATGGTTAGCGAATGGAAGATCTCTTTGGAATGGATGCTGCAGAGGAAAAAAACCACAAACTGCTTCCATGAAACTGACTGCTCCCCCTTTTCCTGATTAGCCAGCTACTCACTATCCTTTACTTCAAGTGAACTTAAATTAGGGGCAGCTATCCCCCAAACTTCCCAGTAGAGGTGACACAAAAGAGGCCGAGGACCCTGCTCAGGGACCAGCTGCACTGAGCTGAGGACCACAGCAGGGACTGGGTGCTCCACGTAGGGAGGTGGCTGGGGACTGGCCATGTAGCACCTTGTCTTCATCCTTATCATCCCCAGGCAAGTGTCCCCTGCAACTGACCCAGTGCTGTGTACCCAAGGAGAGAGACAGGAACACTGCAGGAAGGAAGGAAATCCTCAATTACAGCTCCTCAGAGTAGCTGAGTAGCCCAGCCTGCAGCTACTCCTGCATGCTCCTGACTACTCTCAGCTCCAGGAGCACAACAGCAGCCATTTCCCAATGGGCCCAGCCAAGGATGGAGGCCCAGCCTTGCTCCATCATTCCTCAGAAACATCGCTGTGGACCAGGGCAGTTGCCAGGCACAGGGTGACTCTTGCAGGTAGACAGCTTGCTGTGACCTGCCTCGGGCACAAGCATATAGCAGGCCTGTAGGAGCACTGGGGTCTGTGTACATTGACTGGGAGGGAAACCCTCTTCTTCTAGAAGAGAAAGCCAGGACCAAGTTTTGCTCTCAGGGTGTGCTCCACCCATTTAGTATGGTTGCACCCTGGTACATGAGCTCCCATTATAAGTCACACCTTTCACTGGTGTGCCAGTGCACACCCATAATCATAGCATTCTGGGAGGCTGAGGCAGGAGGGCTGTAAGTTTCAGCTCAGCCTGGGCAACTGAGACTTAGTGGGACTATATCAAAATAAAAAATTATAAAAAAGGTCTGGGGAATAAAAGACAGTAAAAAGGCCCTGGGTTCAATACCCAGCACTTTAAAAGCCTTTTATCTTGTTCTATCAGAGTCCCTGGGGTACAACTAGTGAGTCAGGTCCCAGGAACCTTGGGGACAGTCAGGCACTACTGCCTGAGCCAGGCCTACAACTCTGGCTCCAGCAGCCAACGGCTGTGCAGACTGGTCACACCAGGTCATTGCACTCCCAGGACTGAGCAAAGTCTGCACACAGCACTTTCAGGTGCCTTCTTATTGGCAACAGGCACTGTCTGAGTGTCCCAAACTCCAGTACCATGCCTGACACTGAGCAGTGCAGGACATGCACACCAGACGGCAGGAGCCACCCTTCCCCAGCCTGTGTGGCTTGGCCTTGGTGGGTGCTCTGTCCCAGGGACCCCCACCTTTCAACAAGGAGATGTGGCGCTTCGGGGAGCCTCCCACCCAGCCCACCTGTTGGTGATGTACTCCACATAGGCAATGGCATCCTCTATCCGACGCTTCTTCGTACAGAGGATGATGCGATTGAAGTTGGCGTAGATGACTGAGGAACCCAGGCGTTTGAACTCAGCAACAAGCCTATGATGAAGTTCACAATCAATGCAGGAGGCACCAGGGTCAACGTATCAGAGGGCTCCAGTACCCATGGAACAAGCCTCCTGCTACACTCAGAACAGAAGCCATAAAGAGAGCAGAGCTGTTCTTCCTTCCTCTATGAGACGAGGTCTCGCTGTGCTGCCAGGGTGGCCTTGAACTTCCTGCTACCCACCTCCTGAGAAGCAAGCGCTACAGGGCTCTGCCATCCCACCCAGGACAAGCAGGGCTTTCTGTATGGCAAGAAAATACCACACCTGTGACCCCAGCACTGTGGGAAACAGAAAATATCTGTGATCCCAGCACTCAGAAGGTCAAGGCTAGAGGATTGCTGTGAGTTCAAGGCCATCCTCGGCTACAAAATGAGTTCACGGCCACCCTAGACTACACAGCAAGGTCCTGTCTCAAAAAAAAAAAAAGCAAAGAGGTGGCAAACCACCTCTCCAAAGGCAGAAGGCAATCACAAACCAAGGGGGTGGGGGAAGCTGCTAACTCTTATCACACAAAAAAAGGCTACTTTTTATAGACAGAACTCTTTTTTTTTGAGTCACTAAGTTTTGCAGGCTGTCTTTGAACTTCCCATCTTGAGTAGTGGGGTTAATAGTCACATGTCACTGTGCCTAGCTTTATGTGACAAGAAAAACCAGCCAAACTACAGAAAAATGGGCAAAGGACATGAAGAGAAAGTTTGACTTTATTCATAAGGACTCCTAAGGAGGACGGTGCTGGACAGCACTGTCTCCCAGGAGGCTGGCCCTCATACTCAGCACGGGGTGAATTGGGAGGTGGGGAAGTGTTCCTGTCACAAGCTCCATGGTGGCTTTGGCCAAGCTGACCAAATCAGCACTGATCCAGGAGTTGTAGCTAGCAGACCTGCAAAGTGCTACTTTTAAAGATATCAGTCCTTGGCCTAGCACAAAACTCACTGATTCACTGCTTTCAACAGCCCCAGGTGAGACAGCCTAAATGGTCCTGGGCTGCTCCCCAGCCCAGCCCAGTCCAGCCCAGCCCAGGCAGACAGCCACTCACTGAAGAAAGAGCTTCTTCATCATGTTGTGCAGTGTGCGGTGCAGGGCAGGGTCATGGAGCAGAGAAGAGGGTGACCGGAGCCACCGGTAGAAGTGCATCACCTGGTTGTCAGCATAGACATTGTGGTATTGCATGATCTCCTTTACCCAGCCCACCACCATGCTCTTCAGGATCCTGCAGAGAGGCACAATGGGACTCAACCTCCACACCCACACAGAGCCTGCTCACCCTTCCCAGGATGGGAACCTGCGCTTGCTTTTTACTGTCACCTGCTGGCTTGGTACTTCCCTGCCCTGGGGCCACGATGTCTGGGAGGACACAAGGGTGAGGCTCAGGCAATATAAACTGGATACAGTGAAGATCCCATGCACCTGCTAGTGAGGTGATGAGCACATCCAGCCCTTGACCCCCTGGAAGCTCAAAGCACACCTTACCCTGAGGGGAACAATTCACTGGGGTTACAACACTGCATAAGGAACCTACAGTGGCTGTGCAGTGCAGCTTCCCTGGACTCACGCCTGCTTCCTCTAGCATGGTCCCTACATCGGGTTGCCTCTGTCTGCCTCTCAGGACTCTGCTCCTCCCTACCTGCCTGTCATTCCCATTCCAAAGGATGCCTTTCCTCCTCTCTTGTGGTAGAGACAGAGCAAAGTCAAGGCACTCATTCTGGAACCCCAGACCTGAACGCTAACCCTCACTCTGAGTTGCACCATGAAACTCTATGACCTGGGTTCTTTTGACTTGTTTCTTTTTCTAAGATAGCAGATGACTGCACTATGTCCCGGGCTGCTATGATGACTGAGGCACTGCATGCATGCCAGTGTGCTAGCGCACAGGAAGTGCTCTGCAAGGTGCCCCCTCACCGGCCATAACACTCTACAGCCTATGCGGACCACCCCCCCATCCCCCACCCAATTTGCTCGGTGGAGGGCTGAGGACTCCTGCAGATATGCAGATATACACCTGTCACACTGGAAAGCAATAGCTTCTGGCCACAGCAAGGTCAGAAGACAGTACTTGGACAGGTGGCCAGCAACCAGGCAGGACATGGCACAGGGCCATGGGCACACTGACTAGAGTAGGAAACTGGCACCACGCTGATCAGAGTCACTGCTTCAGGACTCTGCTTTCCAAAGTCCCAGCCCAGGGCAGCATAGTATGCAGGCCGTACCTGAAGGTACTGGAGCAGAGGGCCACTTCATCGTAGCTGGCCGGGGCACTGGCCTGGTTGCCAGTGACCATGTCCTCCAGGGAGGCCTGCTGGATCATGTCAAAGCTAATGCCCACACTGCTGGCACCTTCCATGTCGTTGACGTGGTGGGACTGGAGCATGGTGTTGACTGCCAGGTTCTGAATGTCCAGCTCTACACACACTGCAGAAGACACTGCTTGTCCATGGCCCTAGCCAAGTCCAGTGCCACCTCCTGGTGCGCAGTCACAGCCTCAAATCCCTAGGACTGTCTGTTTCCCAGTGAGCACAGGCAGGTGCTTTCTCTGATCAGTACCTGACCTCAGACCCACAGAGCACTCAGTAGCTGGGCCTTTGACCCAGGATGCTCTCCTCTATGGCCTCAACTTTTTTTTCTTTTTTTTTGAGGTACATAGGATTGAACCAAGATATTCTCACTGAGCCACATCCCAGGCCCCTTTTTATTTTTTATTGTGACAGGGTCTTGCTAAGTGGCTAAGTTGCCTAGGCTGGGCTTGAAATTGTGACCCTTCTGTTTCTGCCTCACAGCTTTAAGATTATAGGTCTCTACCACACCAGTGGCCTTGGCTCTTGAGCCTCTGAGCACTGAGTTTGGCTGCCAGATGTCATAAAATGGCAGAAACCCCGGCCTGGCCCCACACCCCTCACCTGTGGAGTAACAGCCAGAGCTGTTGATTTCCACTGTGGCTCGGTCATCAAACTCCATGACCAGGCGGTTGTCATCAGCTTCCTTCCCACCCAGGTCAGGCCGGGCCGTAGGGGACAGCCAGAGTAAGTGGTTGTGTCGCTGGAGGTGGCGGGCAAAGAAGAGGTCGGAGCCAAAGGTGGAGATGTCCTCAGGCAGGTTCCCAATGGGAATGTGGAAGTACCTGTGAGAGGCACAGTCAGGCTCTCTTGCTGCGACAATGGGTGTGCCCAGGCCAGACACCCACGCATCTGCCTGGGCTCACCTGCTCATCTCAAAGGCCTGCGACAGGCATGTGTCCAGGTTGAGGTAGTGCCGAATCATACGGCGGGCTCCATGGCGCTGCCAGTCCAGAACACCATAGCTGATCTTGTCGGCCACACGCATGGGCACAAGTGGGAACTCCTCTAGGACAGGAACCTCACTGGCCAGCTTGCGCAGCTCCCAGGTGGACTGGACAGCAATGAGGGTGGGGCCCCGGCGCTCCTCCTGGGGTAGGCAAAAGGAAGAAAGGGCTGGCAGACCAAACCTTGGGGCAGAGGCCCCCACAGCAGAATGTCACGCTCCCTGACCTTGTAGGTGAGCAGAACGCGCTGGATGGCCCTGCAGACGATCTTCAGGTCAGTTTCGGCCCGAACCTCAAATGTATGTTTGGGGGGTGGCAGGAGCTCGGCGCCTATCTTCTCCAGCAGAAGGCTGTACTCAGCAGAGTACAGGGTACCCAGGTTGGGCATCTGATTGCTGCGCACCTGGACAAGGCCAGCACGTTAGCCCCCTTGCTTAGGATTCTGGGGCAGCAGGAGCATCCTCCTTCCCATGTCCTGCCCATGTCTAGCCCAACCCTGCCAGGGACTCACTGTGTCTAATACAAACACAGATGCTCTGCGCTGAGAGGGGATGAAGATTCCAAAGAGTGCCTTATGGCCCTGTGAGTGGTGGTACAGGTAGACATGGCGGATGCTCCCTGCAGAAGGAAGCAGGTCTGTCAGCAAGATGTGCAGGAGCACACTGAGCAAGGGGGTAGCTAGCACATGTCATACCTGGTTCCAGGTAGTTGAACTGGGCCAACGAGCGCATCTCCAGGTGCTCCAGGGCAAAAGTGTCAGCTTCCCAGCCTGAAAGGCACCGTGCCAGCTGCTTGTTGACTACACACACACAGCCCAATTGCACAAGGGCCCGGAACAACAGGGGGACCTGGAAGAGTAGACAGAGAGACAGCAGGACTGACCGCTCAGCCCTCACTCACCCTGAGGCCACAGCCTGGCCTGGCCACCTCTGTAGGCATGCTGCTGAGACCTACTTTCCCATGGGTCAGAGCCCTGCATGCCCTCAGGGGTCTTTTCCCATGCTGCTTCAGCTGTATAGCTGGAGAGTTACCTGCGTTTCATATACACCCTCAATGTCTGGTGCGGACAGCTCGGTGTTAATCTCATTGACGTGCTCTTGGTACATGTTTTCTGGCACTGAATACTCATACAGATTGTAGACCAGGTTGGAGCGTGGAAGGACCCGATTCACCTGGGGACAGTTGGGGAGGGACTTTGTTATAGCCATGTGATGTACCATTTAGACTCCTGACTTCTGGGGCTCACAGTTAGCCCCTTTCCTGAAGATTACAACTAAAAAATCCACATAATCTTAAAATGCAACTGCATCCTTTGAAAATGTCAACAGTCAGAAAATCCAAAAGAAACCATGTTTTCCTGGCCAAAGGACTGGAAAGGAGCTGCCGGGGCAACCAGAGAAGATGAGTGTGTGGGGGGAGGGGCTTGGAGGGCAAGAGCACTGACAACGGTGCCCTAATTCTGTGCATGAGCCACACAAGTCCTGGCTGCACACAAGCAGACCCAAAGGACCTAAACGGGAAGCTTTACACAAAGGAAGGAAAGGTTGTGAGTTCTGACGTTAAGCTGGGTTGGCTGCCTCAGTGTTGGCTAAAGGATTTTTTTTTTTTAATGTCCTAAGTCTCACAATATCAAGTGCATAATGTCTGGGATACAATAAAATTTCTTGGCATTAACAACAACCAGAGAAATATGAATATTTCTCAAGGGGAAAGAGAGCTGTCAGGTACCAACCCTAGGATGATCCAGATATGGTCATTAGGAAAAACTATAGCAGCTGTACCTGTATGCCCCCAAGTGAGCAACTATCCCTGACATGAATGGTAAGACAGGTTCTCAGCTGATAAATGGAACGATAAAAAAGAGCTAATGGAAATTTTACTACTGAAAAAAGAAAGCATCTGAAGTAAAGTTTCCCTATGAGTTAAACAGTAGCTGGGCATGGTAATACATGCCTGTAAATCCCAGCACTAGGGAGGCTGAGGCAAAAAGATCTCAAGCTCAAGGACAACCTCTGATACACAGGGGATTTAAGGCCAGAATGGACTACAGAGCAACACCTTGTGTCAAAAAAAAAAAGATAAACAACAGAAAGAAAAAGTTAATTAATTAAACTAAAAAAGCAGAAAATTGTCACTAAACCTGAAGACAACTCCTGAAGACAAGTTAATAGAAGTTATCCAGGGCTGGGGATATAGCTCAGTGGAATAAGCGCCTGCCTAGCAAGCACAGGGTCCTGAGTTTGATCCACAGTACCGCCAAAAAAAAAAAAAAAAAAAAGAAGTTATCCAATTTGTGGGTTAAAAAAGACAAAGATCTTTACAATGAATAATCACACTTCACTGTCTCTCCTGCTAAATGCACAGAGTTGTGGGGCTTGGAAGAGGTGGCTGGGGGCTAGAGCTAACAGGGGATCCAGGGGCAATGAGTTCCTTCATCTCCTCTTTGTGTGAACCCCAAAGGTGACCCTTGCTCAAAGAAACCAGTTGGATGAAGGAAAACAGGAGTTTAAGAAATACTCTTTGGAGGTGAAGTATACCTGAGGCATTTCCACAAATATAAAGAGCTGTACCATGGCTACCCATTGTGCTTTAACGGGGAACAGCCCACCTGTCCTTCAGTGTGAGCTGCAGTAGCATCTGGCCATGTGCACACATGCAGCACAACACAGGGCTGAGAAGCATATCGTATCTTCTGCACACCTCAACGGTTCACCTAGGCAGTGCTTGGTATGCACTTCACAGCACCCAACCAAGAAATGTACACAAGACCCCTTCATAAACTAATTGTATGTGGGCTGAGTTAACAGGCTGGCTTAATGGGGGAGCTCCAACCGAGACACCACCTAAGAACCTATGAGGCACACTCCTCATACACACTCAGCTAAGCAGAAGAATCCCAGTAAGAGGGACTGCCTGTTTCATGGCCCCATCCACCTGGAACATCCAGAGCAGGCTAGTCTGCAGACACAGCAGGCCAGTGGCCCTGGGGCTGAGGAAGGAGTGGGGGACACGAGGCTTCTTTTCAGGGTGATGACAATGTCTTAAAATTGACCTCAGCTCTAGATACCACCATTCTGTGAATTCACTAAAAGCCACTGAATTGAGCCCTTTAAGTAGATGGGTTGTATGGTACATAGATTTATAGCTCCATAAAACTGTTAACAATAACACCTATGGAAACTCGAGGAAACAAAGAGTTTGAAACCTCTAACAAATGTCCAGGACATCCCCTGCTTCACAAGACTCACCTGCTCATCAGGATGGGGTGGACAGCACAGATGGAGACAGTCACCCAGCTCATCAAGACAATGACAGCAGCCGCTCTCACCTGAGTATCTGCTCTGGCCCAGCCCTGTGCCTAACAGTCAAACATCATCTCGAGTAGTTCTCACAACATCCCGAGGAGGTACTTGGGGAGCAGACAGCTCACTAGGTATTGGTGTCCAAAGCCCACGTTCCTGGTCAATGGTTTTTCCCCCTTTTCTGTGGTGCTGGGGATGAAACCCAAGGCCTCACATGTGCTAGGCGAATGTGCTACTAATGAGCTGTACCCCAGCCCCTCACCAATCTATGTGGCTCCCATCCTGTGACAGCACCTCAGAGGTGACTCGGACCAGCAATGCCCGCAGTCTCCCTACCTTGCGACAGGAAGCCCCCTCCTCTGCTCTGGCCACCCGCTGGTTCACGTAGAACACACGGGAGATGCACAGCTTGATGCAGTGCAAGTCACTGCCAATGACGGCCCACAGTCGGAACAGGCCAGTCTGGCCAGTCTCACTGATCTGAAGGAAATGAAGAAACCAGCACGTTACAGAACATACCACTACCCATGAGTGGGCCACCTCCTAGGAGCCTCCAGCCCTGCCCTGGCACACATTACAAGGGCCCTGTGACAGGCAGAGAGCTAAAGGCCTGTGCTATCCTCCATTCCAGACCTCAAGCGGCTGCTGCCCCCAAGGTGTCATGCCTGGACCAAAGTGCACACCTGTACAATCTGCCACGGAAGGTCCAGAACACTGCGGGCTGTTCTCCTTAGGAAGCTTCCTAGCCCTGTAGTAGGCCCATCTCTGATGGCCCCATGCCTCGGTGCACCCTCTGCCAACTCCAGACGCTGCCTCTTCCTGCGGGCCTGGCGTTGTCGAGCCTGCAGCTGCCATTTCTTCTTATGAAACTGGAGCCATACCAGCCACTCTTCCTGGGACAGGCGGGAACAACCAGTGGGCATGTGCTGAAGCAGTTCCTCTGTGATGGCTCACATTCCATGCCTCAGCAGCACCCAAGTGCTCTGTGACAAACAGGCATCTTCACAACCTCTTCCCAAGACAAGGCCTTGCCCTGGAGTCCCCGCACCATGCAGCAGAGCCCTCAGAGAGAGCGAGGTGAGCAACCACCCCGACCTCTGCCGCTGCAGCCTCTCACCTGGCTGGTTCCCAGGGTGGGAGGCTGCCCCAGGATCTCTTGCCAGGGCACAGTCAGCACAAGGTCCTGAGACTCCTCCTGGCTTTCCCAGAGAACTCGCTTCCTCTTTGTGGTAACAGGGACCGTGGGGTATGGTTGCTTTGTGAGGCCGAAGTCCTCTATGTCAGGGGCACCAGGGCTCAGGCTGCCTTTGGGGGCCTGGGCCATCACAATCTGGAAAGATTCAATCAACAAAGCTTTAGAACTCAGAATACTGTACCCATAACCTACCTTAATCTAACACAAGCAAACTGCCTGAAGTAGGATGATGATTTACAGAAGAACTAAGCTTTTAATAGATAAACAGGAAGATTGAGAAAATATTACCAGTCACTACCACCAATCACTATGTTTGTACACTGCCATGATTGCTGTAGAATGTTCCTCTTTTATAAGAAATAGAATATAGTGGTACCTTGGTTCACAAACTTTAATTCCTTCCATGCTTCTAGAAAGATTCCACTTGTGTTCATGTGGGGAAGATGGCCACAGTCATGTTCATCACCAAATGCAGAGTTCACAAACAAAAACAAAACTTTGCTAAATGACTTCGTTTGTGAACCAAACTGTTCACAAACAAAAGTGTTTGTGAACCAAGGTACCACTGTATTGCAAATAACAGTTGAACCCTCCCTCCTCTACACTGCTCTCAGGAGTAGCCTCATTTTGCACATTTTTATATTTTTACTACATGACCACAAACAACATACAGTACAACTGGTTTAATTTTATATAAGTATAGTGGGACCTTGATATTGTCATTAATTGATTCCAGGAGGGGCAATGAATACCCAAATGCCAAGTACCAAACAGCTTTGTCTGGACTGGGTAGTGACTTGAAGCAACTGACACTGACAAATTCTAGTGTATATGTCAAGCACCAAACACATGATGAATACTGCGACAAAAGTTTTGTGTCAAAATCTATGGAGTACCAACGCATCAAGTCACAAAGCAAGGGGTATAGCTCAGTGGTAGAGCATTTGACTGCATAAAGTTGTCCAGTGCCAAGGAACAGCACCGATCATACTGATACCCAGGGATTGCTCAGCTGTATCTAACTGCTGTAGAACAGTCCCTCATACGGACAGCAGCCACCATCCAGCACTTTCTAGATGGAAAACAGCTCGTCCCCACTCTGCAGAGCTGCAGACCATAGCTCTGTGCCCATCTCTGCACACACTGCTTTCACCTCCCTCTCCCCTAAGTTCTAACACCTGATGTCACCTCCTCATTCCCTGATGTGACTGCTGGCCAAACACTGCATGCTGCACCCAGCTAACTAGCACCGAGGTCCAGCACCTTGCACAGTGATGCCCAGTGGCCCCGCCTCCTTGTGTCCACGCCTGACCTGCCTTTCCCCAATTTTTATTGCCCCATGTTTGCAGTACATGATTCCATCCTTCACGGGGACTTGACTCATGTACACAATGTATCTCAGTTCTTTGTTTCCATGCCCACCTCCATCTCTTGGTCCCCTTTCTTTCTGCAAAAGACTCATCTCCCTGACCAACAGTGCTTGCTCAAGGGTGCCAGCTGCAATATCACAGCAGTCCTATCGAGCTGGAAATGGCCTCTGACTACCACCAGAACAGCAAGGCAGCCCTTCCCAGCTGAGCCTTCAGGAAAGGCCATGTTCCCAGCCAACACCTTGATGACAGCCTGTGAGGCCCTAATCGCGAACCCAGATGTGCTATGTCTGGACATCTGACCTGAAGAGTGTGGTCTGCAGTATGTGTGCACTGCAGTTGTAGGCTTTGATATCACTGGCTGTGTAGCAATAGATCACCTGTACGTGCTTGTGGGTTACTTATACTTCTGCACATTTCTACTATCTTCTTGAAATTATGGCTTGGTGACTTTTATGCTTCTTTTGTTTTTTGAGACAAGGTCTCAATATGTAGCTCTGGCCTTGACTTGCAGAGATCCTTCTGCCATAGCTTTCTGAATAGTTGGGATTATAGGCACGCACCAGCACATAGGTCTGGTTCCTTACATTTTGTATTAATAACTTACATTATCTGGAAATAATGAGTTTCATGTTTCCTTTTCAAGTTTTAAGACTTAATTTGTAGCTAGGTGTGGTGGTACATGTCTGTAATCCCAGCTACTTGGGAGGCTGACACAGGAGGATCATAAGTTTGAGGCCAGCTTAGACAACTTAATAAGACTATCTTACCAAAAAACCAACCAACCCCAAAACAAAATTGAAACCAAACAAAAACAACAAAACTCCTAAAAGAGGGTATAGCTCAGTTCTTCTGGGTTCAATCTCCCAGTCACACAAATAGAAAACAAAATCCTCTTCCAAACTCCTTAATTCTTGTTTTATGTTGTGAGAACCTCCAAATACTCTTGAGAAAAATGGCACTGACAGCAATACTCCTCATCCCTTACTGCAATGCCTTATTTTCTGCCATAGTGTTGTGAGAAGGCTCAGACTAAAAACACGTCTCTTGATTCTGATTTTCCGAAGGTTTATCCTGAACACACGTCCATCAAATGTCTCTGCACCTGAGATGTTCCTATGAGCCTTCTCTTTTAATGAAGGGTCAAATTAATACTTCTCCCAAGAATAGTAAATCAACAGGTGAATAAAGTTTGCCAGTCCTGTCATAATTCCAACTTGGTCATAATGTTATTGTTCTTATAATGTACAGAACTTAGGGGTTAGTATTTTTCCATCTACTGTTGGATCACGTGAAAATGACTTAACACTTCCTTTCATATATTGTAGTCAATTTTGTTAGCAACCTGACAAGCTCTCCCCAGGTTACCAAATGAGCTATTGAACCTTTTCTTCTTTATTCTCTAATTACTGAGTGTCAGATTCTATTTGTTTGCTAAGTCTAACTAGTTACTAAATCTACTTAAATCTATCATTCCAACCCTACTGATTTTTATTGATTTCTGGTTATTCAATCTATCAGTTGAAAGGAGTTAGGTTAAACTCTCCTAAACTCATTGAATGTCAGTCTTTCTCATAATTAGGTAAAGTTTTACATTAAATCTGAAGCTACATTGTTAGAATTATGCATTCCTAATAAATGATTTCCAGCATTAATCAATAATCACTCCTATGCCTGCTAATTTTTTTTGGACTAAAGATTATTTTGTCTGGCACTAATATAGCTATAATATATCATCTTTTCATTAATATTTACTTGCTCTTTCCCTCTCACTTTCCCTCTCTCTCTCTCTCTGTACATACACAATGTATATGTATACATATATTTATCGTATATCTTTATCCTTTTATTCTGCCCTTTTTAGGTAACAACTCTTACAAGTAAGAGATGGCTAAATCTTTAAACGACAATCTGAGAATTTTTTAAATCAGGTGTATTTCTATACTGGTCTGGTTTATGGCTCACTTTTTAAATATTTTCCAACACCTGAAAATCTCTTTGCTCTTCTGATTTTAGCTCTACCTTTCATTGTACTGAAATAATTTTCATCTATATTGAGAAAACTGAGGCAACAGGTACCGTGATTCACTCCAAGTCAGAGTTTAATTGTATACTTTTATTTATTTGATCTTTTTGCAACAGGGTCTTGCTTTGCATTTCAGGCTGGTCTTGAGCTCATTTTGTAGGCCAGGCTGGTCTCAAACTCCCAATGATCCTCCTGCTTCAGTCTCCCAAGTGCTGGGATTACAGGTGTGTGCCACCACGCCCAGCCTTGTATACTTCAATATTAGCACATAAGATAATGCTTCAAGATGCGTGTGGTTGTGCATGCCAGCGATCCTAGCACTCTGGGAGGCTGAGGCAGGAGGATTCCCAGTTTAAGCCTAGGCTAGGCAATTTAGCAACTTGGCAAGACCCTGTCCTAAAATAAAAAAGTGCTAAAGATATAGCTCAATGCCAAGGTCCTGGATTCAATTTCCAGTAACACAAAACAGATAATTCTTTACCCTCACTTAAATTTGCAATCTGTTTTCTATTATACAAGAGTAAATGAAGGGTATTAAAATACCAAAGTAGGGACTGGGGATACAGCTCAGTAGAATAAGTGCCTGCCGAGCAAGTGCAAGGTCCTGAGTTTGATCCCTGGTGCTGCCAAAAAAAATAAATAAATAAAATACCAAAGTGTACATTTTTAGGGTAGCATCACAACATCACAACAGTCTGAGGATCTGGGCACCCTGTGTTCTTGGCCTAGCTGGTTACCTGTCTTTTGCCCTCAAGGACGAAAAGCTCACTGATCTTTTTCTGCTTGTAAACGTCACTCTTCTCCAGCAGTTTTCTGTGTAGCCAGTCTGGGTGTCTGACACGTGGCACTGGATTCTTCACCTGCACAAAGACCATACCAATCAGGGGGGACCTCTGTCTACTTTTGCAGGTCCCAGCCTGCTAGGTCTGCCCACTGGCTCCCAGCTCACCTGCTGCAGAGCTGCAGGGATAGTGATGATCTTCTGGATGGCACTCCCCAGTCGTTCTATGTAGTAGTCCCAGTCTAGAATCTGCATGTGCAGAACACAGTTAGAAACAGTGATGGATGTGCCACACCCAGCACTGTGTTAAATGTTTTGTGTGTCATTGAATCCTCTGGATACTGTGATGCCAGGTGCCCACAGAGAGGGGGAAACGTGGCAGACAGATTCATCGCCTCCCCCAAGATCACAGCTTATAGGGGCGGAGCTGGCCATGTCCCTAGCCCTCTGCCCAGGGTACAGCCCAAAGGCCTCCGTGGTACGCAGCATTTCTATCTGTGGTGCCAGCATTCTGCTTCCTCACCATCACATCTCAAAACACAGGAAGCTAGGGTGAAGACTCCAGACAAGACAGATGCCCCAGGTAAGGTATAATTTGCCTAACTATCTTTCTTCCTCAACTTCTAGGAGTAGAAAACAATGGCACTCACTGTCCGAATATCAAAGTCCTGAAGGGTCGAGCTCTTAAGCCATTTCCGGAGAAAGTGCTTCCTTACGGTGGGCTCTGCTTGGAAAATGGCAAGTGGAATGGCCCTGGGTGAGGAGAGGAGGGAAATTCACAGTGAAATCATAATTCTTATTACATGGGTGGAAATGAGGATTTGCAACCCAGTTTGTAACTTATATTTTTAGAAAATGTTATTTTGTACATCTAATATATAATGTTTATGACACCCAGTCACCAAGTAATTCTCCATTACACTGACAGACACCCCTAGCACGAGTTACTTGGTGTTTCTGATGCACAGCCCGCCAACACCCTTAAGTCTCTGCATGCAAGGGAACATTAAGAAAGCTCATCACTGAGTGAAGCACACTAGCCGGGCCAATTCTAGAAATAAGCAAGTTGTCATGTCACCAGCAAAACAGCAACTCTCAGTAACATGGCTCTCTCACTGAACAAGATACTTCTGTGAAATGTTATAAAGAAGCCAGAGAGAACACAGCAATCCTGCGCATTGAGCATCTCTGTATAAGAAAGGAAAGATTAGCGAGGCCATGCCCTGTGGTGGCATCTCAGTACCATATGTGCATTTATGCTGCTCCCATTGTAATGGGTGGTGACTTTTAGCACAACATTTTAAGATAGACAAGCCTCAAAATGTGTCTTGAGAAACATCCTGGAGGGGTTATAAAGGGTTAACTTTGTGGTTCTGACTTTGTCCTGGAATTCTTCTCCTTGCCTGAATTGTTAAAGTATATATATCATTATGGCCAGAGCCTGACCTGGTCACATGGTGCAAGGTAAACAACTATGGCCAGGCCTACACATTCCAATCTATTACTATGGAAACCAAAAATGTATATAATTTGAGAACAAAGGCAGTTAAGTACCACATACTCTGGTTGGGAATGGGGGGCAATGACCGGTCCAAACTGATTCTAAATTAAAATTAATTAAAACTCCATTTGTTCTGAATGAGTTTTTGGATCCCCTGTGGAGTTTGACCGATTTTTGCCGCAACACCATTTGCACATGGCCATGAAGCAGGACAGCTTCTGGGTTTCCTGTTTTAGTGGTGACAGGCTCAACACTGACCTGAGCTTTCTATGAAGTTAAGACTGTTCAGCTCCTGCACAGTATTTTCATCCCAAACACACTGATTTACCCATTTATGCATGGTGGACATTTACACAATTCCACAATTCTCAATCTGGTGCCAAACATGATGTACACACAAGGCCACCAAGGCACGGCTCAGAGGCCCCCTCTGGCCTCTAGTTCCACCTTGCTGGACTCCACTCCAAGTGACAGTGATGACCACTCTCCCAGCACTACAATGAGTACAAATCAATCTGCTCAAAAAAAAAAACTGTTCTCAGCATCTACTTCCAACCCCACAAATGCTGGCAGCCACACCTGCAGGGTGCCGGAGTCTGCACACGTCAGCTGTCAACTCCTCACTGCGAAGTGCTGTTCCAATCCAGTGTCTGCTGTTTCCTTGGGGTTGCTCTTCTCATGATTTATAGGAAGTCTATTTCATGCTTTGTTTTAGGTCCAATTTCTTTCCCTTTTGTTATGATTGGGATCTTTGTTGTTATTGGTTAGTTCTATTTTTGTTTTTCGTGACAGGGTCTTTGCTATGTAGTCCAGGCTGGCCTCAGACTCAAGGCCATCCTCCAACCTCAGCCTCCCCAGTGCTGGGATTACAGGTATATGCCACCACTCCTGGCAATGGGAACTTTTTTTTTTTTTTACATAAACACATGCTACTTTTCTCTTCCCTATAGTTGTCTCCAGGTAGATAAGTGTCACCAATGTTATCAGGCCATCTGGCCCTCTGTGGATGTGCTCAGGTGTCACCCACATGGCCTGGTCTGTGTGGTCATTCACACAGCTACAGGTGCTGCTGCTGGGCTCCCTCCTCCACACAGGCCCTTTTGTTCTAGATGGCCTCTGTCGACCAGGCTCGAAGTCTAAAACCCTTACCATGTTCCTTCAGTCACAGGGCACACAGATTCCAGATGAGGGGGCTGGCTCCCTCTCCACGAGAGGATTTAAGTCACTGTAGGAAGCGTCAAAAACTCCAAGGAGGTCTGACTGGCTTCTACTTCCTCTTGAAGGGACCTGGGACCTCCTGTTACTACTGCTGGTTCTGATTCCCCAGGGTGGGAAATTCGACCACCACTACACCAAAGTCAAGTCCTTTTTTATTCTGTACACCACCTACAAGAAGTCATGGCATCCCATCTCATTCCCAGTCTCTGCATAGCTCTGGCCACTGTTTCCTGCAGGGTTCTGGTGGGAGCAGAAGCACCTGATCCAATAGAATACCTTGCCATTGCCCTTCATATGCTACAAGAGCCAGAAAATTCCTCCTCCTCACCAGCAGAGAGGACTGAGAGAGGTGACACTAGTATTAAAAGGGGCTGCTCAGATGCCAGAGCACTTTGTATGGCTCATCACAGGACCACTCCCACTGAAGCAGCAGCAGCATCACCTTGGGATGAGGGGCCTGGACTCTGCTCCAACTGGAACTTGGCCTAGTGATGGCATGATCACTGGGCTCCAGGACACTCACATCTACCCCCAGGATGGTGGAGGCTGATCCTCCCAAGCTCAGGTTTTCTGGGCTTGCCATCTTCTCTTCAGTGCCTACATGGACCCCACCAAGGCATTCCTAGCACTGAATCCAGGGGCTAGAGGCCTACTCTTCTTTAATAAAACCATCACAGGTTCTTCCTCAGAAGGGGGTCCCCCTTCTAGGGTGAGCCAGCGTCTTGCTATCCAAACCCTTACCTTTCAGTGACGGGTGAGCCCTCAGGCTTGCGGGAGATGATGTAGCGGCAGCTCAGCCCTGCATCCTTGACCATCTGATCTCCTAGGAACTCAGCCAGGCGCTTTGCTGTGCTGATGGACGTGGACTTCTGCTCCCCATAGTCTTCTAACTTCCGAGACATGGAGCGGTTCTCAGAGATCAGCTCAAATAGCTCAGAATCGGGCATGTTAGCTGCCTGGAGGAAGAAGCAATGACTAAAACCCAGGCTCAGATGCTGAGGTGCCAGAGCCTAAGTTTACCTGGGACTCTGCTCCTGCACGACTACACAAGGCTCTGGCCAGAGGAGCCAAGGGCGGGTGCTCACATTATAGCACATGACTACATGAAAAAGGCACACTGAGCCTCAGCCTTAGATCATTACACTGTGTGCAAACTGTAAACATAGGAGCAACGAGCACTGAGGCTGCAGAGGGCAGGCATCGCCATGCCAAGGACGGGAAGGTAGTATCTGTCGTGCAGGAAGAGGAAGGTGGTGCAAGAGGAGCCAGAGGAAGCAGACACTAGCTGTGAGGGAGCCCTGGAACCCGCAGGGTCTGTGGGTCCTCCACGCACTGTCTGCCTGCCTCCTTTAGCTCGCACCCCACCCATGGGCAAGCTGTGTCACTCGGCTTACGTTCATGTGTAGTCAGCTGTCTACAGAGCAAGCAGATACCCTGAGCAATCCAACCCCACAAAGCAAAGAAAGCCAGTAAATTGTTCCAGAATATTCCAGCATTCCTTTTACCCACAAAGCCTATGATAGAAGCACAAGAGAGGGGAAGGGTGTGTGCATCCCAAGTCCCCACAACACGAGCTGTGACAGAACTCTGAGATTACATGCCAGTGCACAGCAGTGGGCCATGGCAACAGACAAAGCCATACAGGCTGACGAGTGTGAGGTCTGCATGCAAGACAGCAGCACAGATAGAGCCAGATGTTCTGAGCAAGGGTATCTGTCACCATCATTTTTCTTTTTCTTTTGCTTTTTTTTGTGGTACTGGGGATAAGTTATAAAAGTTATGTTTTCAGCCAGGCATAGAGATGAGTGCCTGCAATCCTTGCTACTCAGGATACTAAGGCAGAAAGATCACAATTTTGAGTTTAGCCTAGGCAACTTAGCAAGACCCTGTCTCAAAATAAAATAAAATGGGTTGGGAGTGTACCAGAGTGTTAGAGGGCTTGCCTAGCATGCATAAGTTCCTGGGTTCAGAACCCAGTACACACCCCCAACATACACACAAACTTTGTATGCATTTATAGTTAGTGAAAATTTAAAAATCAAAGTTGGTGTGATCTCTGATAATTTTTCTGGTGATTCTTTTTCTCATGTTATTTTAAGAAACATTTTCTTCAGAGTTGCTAACCCTGGGATCCCATCTCTCTCCTGCCCTCCAGGAGCACTGGGCATTCTGGTCTTTCCTGCAGGAGGCTCCATCCCTCAGAACCAGGTGAGTGTTGCCCTTACCTTGCTGTACAGCACATCCAGCCAGTAGTCGGCCACCTTGGCTACAGAGCCATATACCTCCTCCAATGTGCTGCCTTTGAGGAAGGCCTCAAACACGGAGGACTGGAAGATTTTAATCAGCTGCAGCTCCCCTCGGCGTTTGACTTCAAAGCCCTTCAACTCAGCCAGGGAGCCATCTTCATTGAATACCGCGTATCTGTGGGAAGGTGGCACCACAGGACTCAGAGCCCTGTGGAGCTGGCTGCCGGCTCTCGTGTCTGTCTTCTCATTTCCTATCTAACTACTCACTGACCACCACGCAGCAAACATCACTGCCCTCTGACTGAGGCTTCTCAAAGAAAATGATTGGAGGGCCGCTGTCCACAGAATCAGAATGTATCAGGCATATGGGTGTCCAGAATTTCTTTCAAACTGGGTCAGCAAAATGAAACAAAAGTCTGATAATTCTGACTCTGGACCCCTCCTCCTGCTGGGATGTTAGGTTTGATTCATGTCAATGGTACCCTCTGCAAGACATAGCTTGTGCAACCCCTACCTCTTCTTCAGTTTCTTGCCTTCTTCCTTGGAGGCCGGAAGGATCATGGCAAGGTAGGGTCCATCGACCTCAAAAAAGATGCTGTTCTCTGAGCGGGTGACATAGGTGAGCGAGGATGGTTCAGCCAGTTCCTGGTACTGGTCATTGGTGAAGCCTTCCTGGAAAATGAGAGAGAAAGGATAGTTTTGTTTACATAGGCTCACATTAGGAACCACCCAACAGCCCTTAGAACTGGGCTGGCCACTGGCAGAGGCTCCTCCACATCACACACAACCCAGCAGGCCAAGCCCAGGCTGCACACTGTAACTGTCCATGTATGCAATCTCCTGAGAAAGGCAAAAGTGCTACACAAAAAAAATCACACCAGGGTAGCCAGGATTTTGGGTGGGGAGAGCAGATCCTTGGAGAATCACCCAAACAGGACCCGAGCAAGGCAAATATACATACTGCTGGGGTGCCACACACAATCAGAAAGCAGGAAAATATTCCCAAGCAAGTATACAAAACAGAAAGAGACCAGGTATGGTGGTGCATGCCTATAATCCTGGCACTCTGGGAAGCTGAAGTAGGAGGATCACAGGCTGAAGCCTAAGCTGCTGGACAACTTAGCAAGATTCTCTCAAAAATAAAGGGCTAAGGATGGTGCTCAGTGTGAAGACCCTCAGTTCAATACTCAGAACCATGAGTAAACAAACAAAAGATCCAGATATAGGCTGTGTCCTCAGACTACACAGCACACATGGAGAAGCCCCAGAGGCCAGTGAGGAAGAGTGAACAATGTAACATGTAAGGATAGAGATATATCAAAACCAGATATAATAAATACAACCCATGCAGATGCGAACAGAGCAGTCAATAAGCAAGGGAATAATGGGAAAAAGTGGTGATTCCTTTGCACACCTGTAATCCCAGTTACCTGGGAGACTGAGGCAGGACAATCCCAAGATTGAGCCCAGCTTTGGTAATTTATTGAGGCCCTGTCTCAAAAAAATAAGGCTTGGCAATGTAGCTTAGAGGTAGAGCACTTTCCTGGCATGTGCAAGGCCCTAGACTCAAGCCCCAGCACTGCAAAAAAAGAAAGTAAAAAAAGAATAGAAGTGGTGGGGAAACAGCAAACAGCCATGAGCAAAACCAGAGACAGTGGCTGCAGGTGATCCACCATCATAAGGTCAAGCTGGGAGCAACTGAATATTTGCCGAACTCAACGTATCTCCTCCATAGCACTGTAGCCCATATACACCCATGTGCTCTGATGCTCCTTCCTCCAGGACAGAGGCTGGACTAATTGTTGGGCAGAGAACAGTGTGTGTGAGGGGCAACCAGAAGCTCACAGAGGTCTGACAGGTGCAGAAGGCTCCTTTACCCGCCAATCAGCAGGACACACAGGCCTGACAGAATACTATGAACACAATGGGCGTTGACTCCAAGTAAACCCAAATAACCTCCACCTTGTGACAGAAAGTCAACATCTGATCAAGGGCAGTTGACAACATGCCTGACGAGGAAGGACCAAGGCACTGTCTCGGCTGGGGGACACGCAGAGGGAGGACAGTGATATGCTAGTCACAACTGTGGATTCTTCTTCCTGAAATCTATACCATGGTTTGTGTGCATGTTCATGTTAGGAGAAGCAGGCTGAAGGATTCAGAAGTTTTCCGTACTACTGCTGTGGTTTTTCACAAGTGTAAAATTATTTTAAAATAAAAGCAAAAAGTAGGTGCTATGCTGAAGGAGAAAAAACTTCTGGGCATAGCAGTCCAACCCAAGCCCTCAGGCAACAGGGAGACAACCTGGCAGGCCAAGGGACAAGGCTGGGACTAGGTGACAGAGGCTCTGCCCGGGACCAGGCACACCCTGCTGGCCACTCAGACTCACCTTGACCATAATGTTCAGCATGGCCCCAGGGTAGGAGACGGTCACCTTGGGCTTCTTCAAGTTGGTTGTCTTAATGACAAAATTTTCTGGGAAACTATTTGGCAGGACGCACCATATTCCATCTGTGTCCAGTTCTAAGGGCCTCCTTCAGAGGAAGAGGAGTCAGGC
The DNA here is from genome assembly GCA_004027595.1 of Dinomys branickii. Taxonomy (NCBI): domain Eukaryota; kingdom Metazoa; phylum Chordata; class Mammalia; order Rodentia; family Dinomyidae; genus Dinomys; species Dinomys branickii. The sequence goes on from PVLD010000237.1 coordinate 176,322, forward strand.
CTCAGACACTGGACCACTGGCTCATGTACTCAAGCATCAAGTGTGAAATCCCTGGAAAACCCCACATGGGCTCCATCTTCCCAGCCCCTGCCCCTCCCACAGCTGCTCTCTCAGCCTCACTCACCCGATCTGCTCGATCAGCTCCCGTGCCTGGGTGATGATGTTGGCACCCGTGAAGCAGACAATGCCAGCCATCTCCATGGAGTACCAGCGAGCCCTGGGAGGGGCAGTTGCAGCCTGTGTTGGGTGAGCTGATGCATAGCTCTCTCCACAGGGAATTGGGGATGGAAGGGGACACCCAGGAGGGAAGATGGAATGGCTAAGATGCTTGGAGAGCACACAGCTAAGGCAGACTCTGGCTTTGTGCTGAAGCCCCCACCTCAGGGAGTCACACGGCTCAGGAAAGCTGCCATGGCATCAGCTACCCACTGCAGCCTCAGCAGTGCCCTAACGCCATCCCCAGGCACTTCAGACCTCCCCCATTCTTTACACCTCAGCCCCAGGCCCCCCCTCACCCCTGGCCTCAGTGAGGGGCGATGCCTCCACCTCCTTCCGGGCCACCTGACTCCCTGCTCTAGGCTTTGCCACCTCTCTCCCAACCTCCACCCCCTGCCATTCAACATGGCTGTCTCACTAGAAAGTGAAGATAAACACAACCTACCCTCAAACCAACTCCAGAGCCCAGTCCTCCTTACTCTTTCTCCAGAGCTGCAGCTAATGGTCTCTGCACCCTCCAGCTCCAACCCACAGAGCCAGAGGCCAGGCCTCACCTGAGCCACTGACCCACCTTCCCTGAGGCCCTGACCGCTCAGTCTAAGCAGCACACCTCAGCCTTACCACCCAATCCTGCTTCCTACTCTCTTCTTTGGAACAGTCTCCACCCACCTTCAAACCCCTGTATATAAGCCGGCTCCATGCCCCATGCTGGTCACTCCTCTGACCACCCCTAATGTCTGCTATTGCTTAGCAACCATCCAGACCTTTCCCATATCCATCACTTAGTGATGCCACACTGAGTGACATCAACATGCTGAAATGGATCAGACTGTACCTCCAGTGCTGAACACACAAACCAGGATGTCTAGCAGCACACCTCTTTCTGGAGACCCAGCCCTCCAGCCTGCATGGCCCCCACTGTCCTCAGGCTCCCAGTCTCACCCAACACTCCCTGAGCTAAAACACCCCACCTGCTCACCCACACCAAGCCTGTGGACGCCAGGACTCTGGACCTGCACCCTCTTCCCCCTTCCCCTGCATTTTGGGAGGGCCATACCCCTTGCGCATGACGTAGCCATAGAAAGAGTTGAGAATGCACTTGTGGGCCAGCTGCAGCGAATCATACAGGACCTCCATGTTCCTGCAGCGCTTCACCTCGGCCGCGTCGCCCGCCTCCACAGCTGCAGAGAGCTTCTTCTTCCATACCTGGAACCACATCAATCTGAGCACTGCCAGGTTTTCCCCCTCACAGCCTACAAGTCAACAGCTCAAGTTTTCAACATGTGATAGAAAACATGGAAAAGAAGGTGACAACAAAGACCATACACCCTTGTCGCCATCCAGCTACCATCCTCTACTGCTCCTTCTTGCCCTCTGCTGTCCTCACCCCTCCCTCTGCATGTATGTGTGTCCATCTCTCTCTCCACAGATACATTTGAAATCGGCAGTAGTGGGGTCCCAGGCCTGCAGACATCCCCTACACGTTCAGGATGAGGATGGGCTCTGTAGCCATGATGCAGAGTTCAGAAATCATGTGTGGGAGCCAAGAACAGAAAGGTCCACCGCTAGAGGAAAGGATATGCAAATGTGGTGAACCTTTAATGGTTCAATCACACTGACAAGTACCATGCATGGAGGAGCTGTGAAAACACCCATTATGCCAAGTAAAAAGGCCAATCACCAAGATTCCTCCTCTCTGAGGCACCCAGAGGGGCTGAAATGGAGGTGGGGAGTTTCATTCTGGGAAGATGAAGATTTTTGGAGAAGGTGGTGACCACTGCACAACAATGTGAATATCCTTAAAACCACGGAATTGTATTGCTTTTGGGACAGGGTCTCACTGTACAGTCCAGGTTGCCCTTGAACTATGTTGTTTGAGCTGGCCCTGAATTCACATCAATCCTTCTGCCTCAGCCTCCCAAATGTTAGGATTATAGGCTTGTGCCACCATGTCTACTAAACTGTACCTTTAAAACATTAAATTTAGGCCAGGGATATAGCTCAGCGGCATAAGCACTTGCCTAGCAAGCCTGCCATCATGAGTTCAATTCTTGGTACCAAAAAAAAAATTAAAAAATAAAAACATTTGATTAAAACATTAAATTTAATGTTACAAACACCTTGCCACTGAGACTAAGTTGGTAAGAGCAGTGATATGATGACATCAGTGCAGCACAGGATATGAAGGGACCCCAGCAGGGACCTATCAAGGCTGAGTAACAGGAGGGGAAGTTTTGCAGAGAAAACCATTTGGTTAGATTTAACAAACTATTAGCTCCTGATACAACAGAGTTGTCACATAGTTTCCTTGTTCCCACCAGAAGTGCTCTAAATCAGAGGTTAGCAAACCAAAACACCAGACAGTTTTTCCTGCATGTGGACGCAGTTTGTCAGAACCACACCCCACAGCTGTCAACACTCGCAGGCCATTAGGTTGCAGGACAGCTGGCCCACTGCAGTTTGCCAACCACCACTCTCTGTAATTACTTCAGAAACAACTTTCAGGCTACTTCCCAATCTCCAGCCAGGGTAGATGTTGCCTACCACCTTATCTGCCCACATTTACTGTCGAGTCCCTGTGTCAGCTCAGAGGAGCCAAAAGAACACATGCCAGTGGGTGGCTGAGACATTCAGACACAGCCAAGCGCAGGTCCTCACTTCAGACTTGCTAGGGGTGCCTCTCAGGCCCCACTGGTCTCACCTTGTGCAGCCCCTTGAACTCGTAGCGCCTGTCCCGGAAGGCGCGCACTGTGTCCACATAGAAGGAATTTTCCCGCTGGCAAATGGTAGTGAGGCGTTCCTCCACCTTGGTGATGTGGATCTTTTTGTAGGCTTTGCGGCAGTAATCTATGCACAGTTAAGTGGTAAGGTAGGAATGAAAGACCTTCCCAGCACAGTGGATCAAGCTGTGATATATATAGGGACAGAGGAGCCTGGTTTTCTAAATTAACACTGAGGAACAGAAAATCCTGGTAGGCTGCAAGTTTATCATAGCAAATAGCATGGCCTTGGGTCTGAGCAGGCGGACACCAACACTGCAGAAAGTGGTTTCGGAGCACCTACTTAAGGGGAGAGGAGAGAACACCCACAGGAAACCTCACACTTCCACGTGCCAGCGCTTGTGGGCAGGAAGGAGCTGCAGTCTGTAAAGCCACTGCCCAGGAACGCACCTGCCAGCCTCCGCTTCTCATATTTGGCCTGCTCCTCTCGGGACAGCTCGTGGAATGCCCTTGGCGGCCCCTCTGGGAAGAGCGGGGGGAACTTCTCTGACTCCAGTTGGTGCTGGATCCGATGGTACTCGCTGCGACTGGCTGGCACTGGGAGGGAAGCCACGGGACAGGTCCCGTTGAAGACACTGCCTGGGCCCCAATCCCACCCAGGTTCCTCTGGGCCCAACACTCACTGAACTCGCCCCTCCACTGCCAGGCCATCTTCCTCTGGCAGTTTGCCCCAGGTCTGTTGAAGTCACAGGCGGCACAGGTGGCCTCATCCACCATGGCAGAGGGCTGAGGAGGAGAGGAAGCAGAGGAGGGAAGTGAGAGCCAGGAAGCAACAGGGTCTGCAGACAACTCCAACTCTGCTTTGGGAAGAGCAGTGTACCTGCAGGCGGTTCGTCAGGATGATGTTGGGATACATGGCTCCCACATCCAGGTGGTAGATGAGAGGACACTCAATTCGGTTAGGAACGTCCTTCAAGGAGGTGAGCTTGGTCTTAATCTGCTCACACACCTGCAGAGAAAGGGAAACAAGACACTGGTGGCCTGGTAAGACCTGGACCACTGGACAGTGACCACATAGCAACAAGGGCCCAGAGAAGGCAGGATAGCCACCATGCCTCAAGGCCTTGAAGAAAGAGTGGACCCCACCCCTGCCTCTGGGCAGTTACCTCTTGGAAGTTGGTGGCCTGTTCTACTGGCACCTTCTCCTCCTCCTCAATGGCATGGCGCATGGTCTTCTCAACCCGCTGCAGTAGGAAGTCAAAGGCAGCAGGATTCTAGGGCAAGTTGATGTAAGAGAACATAAGTCAGACAGAAACCACACCTAAAATGACCTGCCTCCGGTGAGATGCTGTAGCCAGGAGCCCACACAGAGCCCAGCGTGACCCACACAGAGGGCATGTTGGGACAGAGAGCACTGAGGGCTCAGGGGCTCAGGGGCTCAGGGGCTCAGGGGCTCAGGGGCTCAGGGGCTCAGGAGCCCAGGAGCCCAGGAGCCCAGGGCAGGGCCTGGGCCACAGACCACGGGAATGAATAGGACAAAGGGATACCCAGGGAGACCCTGGGAGCGCACCATCCTAAACCGACAGGGGATATCGCTGCGAAACACGCCAGACTCTAGTGCCTCCACATGGCCCCCCACATAGGTCTCAGCATCCAGCATATGGCCATCATCTGTCAGCTTGTTGAATTCTTGTTCTTGCTTGTTGGGGAAGATGATGTTGGCATGGAAAGCCTGTACCATCAGCAAGGCCTCACATAGTGTGCCAGAGCCTTTCCGCAGTACCTGCAGGAGACATCGTGCCCAGTCATGCACCCGCCCCCCAGCCTCAATTCCTGGTTGAGAGCAGGTCCTACTAGAAAGGTGCCTGGATGTGGCTGCTGACCCTGCCCACTCCATGGTCCTGGCACAGCAAAGCCCCAACCTTGCTGAAGGACATCAGTGACATCACATACCAAAATCCTCCGTTACCTTCACCACCAGCCCCCAGGGCCCTCCAGCTCTGAGCAGCAGTGTGCTGAGACTGCAGGGCCTGACAGAAGCAGGGAGTGCTGACCTCATCTGGCTCCATGGGGATGATGGTGCACAAGGCAAAGATGAATGGGTGGATATACTTCATGTACAGATAGTAAGTGGCAACTGCATCTGATACCGAGTATGTGGCCAAAGTCTGTGGAGAGAACCAGACCTCGCCATGAGGACCCAAGGTCCCACAGGGCTGGAGGCCAGGAGGTAAAGTTCAGAAAGGGGCCTAGCCCACAGCAGGCAGCGGTACCCAGGGGAAATGCAGTCAGTTGGCACATGAGCCCAGGCACCCTGCTTCTCTGTGGGACCCCACAGGACTTTGACATTGATGGAGAGCAGGGACATGGCTCACGTGCCTGGGGCTGCTCGGTGGCCATCTGGCACATGTCCTCCGGGTCTAGCTCCACGGGGTCGTAGCCTAGCTTGGCTTTGGCAGCCGCTTTGAGGTTATGACTACCCACAGGGAGATAGCTGTCCCGCTTCACCCACCTGGGAAGGGAAGAACAACACCAGAGATGACTAAATGAAGGCTGGCAAGGTGGCATAACATAGAGAGGTCCTGGGTCCTGATAGCACCTCAGACACTGACCCCTCCTCCACTGCAGGGCTCACAGAATCCTCCACCTGGAGCTACTCTCACAGACAGACCCCAAGATGTCCCCACAGCACCTTAACAGCTGTCCCTCCAGCCTCTCTGCACTTCCACATCCACACCTGTCCTCTAATTCTGGGCCTGCTAAGCCCCAACTCCAGAGCCTTCTGCCTCTCTGAGCCACTGACACTTTGCCACTCAGCCTGCAGCAGGCCCCAGTTTGTCTGCGATCACTTATTCTGTGGATCTCAGCCCATCAGCCTCCTGGATGCTCATCGTGTGGTGGCCGACACAGGACAAGCAGCAGTGAAAGCCAGCACAGCTGGAGAGGTTGTGCTGGGACCAAGTTGCTTCTCTGAGGCTGCCATCCTCCCAAATGACCATCAATGACCTGTCATCACAAGAACTCTCAGACCTCACACACAATCCAGGCACACACCTGAGGCAGTCCATGTGGATGCACTGCGGTGCCTTGTACTCGCCCTGACTGTCCTTCTGGAAGCCTATCTCCTGGTACATGCTCAGGCCATGCACTGCAGCCCTGGCCTCCACGAATGGCCTGGGGACAAAGGGGACAGGTTAGTCTTGCTTTGTTGTTAGTACCAGAGAATGAACCCAGGGTCTTATGCTGAACTACATCTATAGCCCCATTTTTATCTTGACACAGGGTCTCATACTAAGTCACTAAATTGCCCAGGGTAGGCTCAAACTTGCAATCCTCCTGCCTCGGCCTTCTGAGTAGCCAGGCACCTGAGCAGTTGTGTTTCAGGTTAGTCTCTTCTTCTTCCTTTGTCCTTCCTCAGACACAAGGAAGATAGCTCCCAGGAGATCCCAGAGTAAACTGGAACCTCCACACCAACCTTCTCCATGGGGAGGAAAACGCACGGATGGCTGATAGCTATGAGGCAGAGCTCTCCTACCACCTCCCTCCCCCACACTTTCTAGTTACCCACAAACAGGACATGAGCCTCACCAGTCAAAAAAATCCCCATTGTAGGTCACCATGATGGTGGGTTTGGTCTCCTGGATGTGCTCAAACCATCTCTGGATCAGATGGACCTAAGCTCAACAAACCAAGCAGTCAGTGCTTCATTTCTCTGCTTCCAGCTACTTTCAAGCATCCCCGAAGTTCAGAAAGAGCTGGTGCCAGCCCACAGGTCAGCCCACGCTGTCTCGCTGGAACCTGGAAGCTGCAGCCCTTATTCAATGATGCCTCTAAGAGGTCAGCATGCTGCTTCTTCCCACCTTCTCCCAATCACGGGTGGTTACCTCATCCGGTTCATTGAAGACAAAGAAGGGTCCCTCATACTCTGGCTTAGGGGTGAACTCAAAGTCCTCGATATCTTCTGAAACAATCTCCCTGTTAGTGATGAGGTAGCCCTGGAGAAGGTCATTAGCAGTCACACAAGTCAGACACAGCAATGCTGGGAACATCTTCACATGCCAACTAGCAACAATCCAGCAGCTGTTATCATGAAGAGCTCTGCAGCAATTTAACACATCTCACGTGTGCCCAGAGCCCCAGGTGCCCCAGACTTGTTAGGAGGGAGGGGTGTGGCCAAAGTCAGCACAATTCATTGTTTACATTTCTGGACTCTATTCCCACACTGTTCCCTCAGCACATACTGCTCTGGTACGGGGACAATACAAGGCCCCATCCCAGGGAACTGACTTCCCACAAGGTATTCTGCTCACCTGGCCATCGATCATGTAGGAAATCATCATAATCTGGTCTGTCTCTGCGTCAGGAAATTTGAGGGGCAGTTTGGTTGTCTCAATATCAAATGCCAAAACCACAGGGTCCTGGAGGGACAAAAATATAGCCTGAATCAGCAAAAAGCAAGCCAGGAGCCAGAAGTGATGGCAGGCATCTGCAACCCCAGCTACTGGGAGGCAAGGGCACAGGAGCCCACATTCAAAGATAGACCGGGCAACTTAGGGAGAACTTGTCATAAAATAAAATTAAATTAAAAGTTAAATAAATAAAATGAAGAATGGCTGGGATATAGCAGAGTAGGAGAATGCCTAAGTACTGAGAGAGAAAAAAAACCTAGCCAAGGTTTGAACACTTCCTCAGACTCCTACAACTTGTCTGCCCCATCTCTGTCTGCTAAAAGCAAGAGCTGAAAGGCTGCAGCAGACCTAAGAAGTGTCGTAGATGGACTGATCCATCTTCAGAAAACCATAGCTCACTGATGGGAGTGAAAGCTCAAATACATAAGAGACAACGGCCAAAGCTGCTGGAGGGCACCTTACAGAACACCAATCTTGAGGCTCCTTAAAATGACTGTCTCAGTTTGACCTTTACAGCCCTATGGCGCAGCTGACACCACTGTGGGAATGAGAAAACTGAGTACCAGGACTTTCCTAGGATCACAAAGCTACACCTGAGCCCAGGCCTCCCAGGTATAAATCCATTTTCATCATTTCCCCCACTACCAGCTGCCCAAGTGGAAGTCACTGCATCACCTTAAAGGTTTGAATCCACCTAGCTCAAATACTGATGTCACACGGTAACAGGTGTGAAACAGAATTATACTTAGTTCAGAAACTGATAAGAAAAATTCTAACTCCATAATTCTTTTTAGAAAATATTTGAGATTAAAGAAAACCTTTGAATCAGATTCTCCCCTAAGCACTGAACCTGACCTCTCCAGGAAACAAGGTGAACTTATAGGAGTACTTACAGGTCGTTCAACGAGATCATCTTGGCGGGTGATTTCTACAGGAAAAGCATTTCCTCGGTATCTGACGCTGTACCAGTGAGCCTGCAGGACATGTAGAGCATTAACTGAAGATACTGATATCCAGACATCTACTTCTCTGTGACTTTAAATGTACCATCTCCTGGCTGAAGGAGCTCCCCTCACCACATGGATCTTGAGGTCGATGGAGAGGCGGATGTGGTAGGGGACATCGTACTCGCGCATGTCCACTATGTTGTCCAACTGGTCAGCTATCTTCCTGGATGTTTCCTCTTCATCAGTGATTACACTGCCTCCTTGCAGAACACTAGGCAATACACAGAAAGCACAGCTGACTCAACCACACTGTCGGGGTGGGGATGTGAAGACCAGAGTCCACATGGAGCAAATACAAGGCCAAACTGAGGCGTCAGCAGGCCATGGAGACAAGAAAATTCAATGTGTGCTTGAGATATGTCCACTGTATGTGGTGTATGCCACACTCACTGCAACCAGCTAGGAAAGCTCACAAACATGGCCATTCCCACCACATCCTCTTGGCTACTCAGGAGGCTGCACCATGCAGGGTCAAGGAGAACAGATTCCACCTCTTCATAGGCCCTGTGTAGTGTCTGCCATGCAGACAGACAGGGCCCACCCAGTAGAGTCCACTTCTTCATCAAGGAAACAAGGGAAAGCAGTCTACTCCACAGGGGCAGTGAGTGCTAAGCGAGCCCTCAGGTTGGTACATAGTGAAGTGACTAGCAAACACCAATGAATTCTGCAACAGTCTTACATTCAAGGGGCTATCGGTCACTAGAATGTCCTTTATTAGCCCACTATGGATGAACACCAAACAGACTACTAAGAGTACAAGAGCAGACAATCAGTTTCACAGATAGCTCAGGCCACACCCTGTAATACTCAGAAAAGAACTGATGGGGAACTGCAGAAATTTCTTTCACGGGAGAATGTGGTTAGTTCTTCCGAAGTCACTGCAACTGAACTGTTCAAAGCTTGCTCTTAAGCTCATATTTCCTATTATTTTTATTCATGTATTTATTTAGTCAAAATGAATCATAATTTAAAGCTATGACATTTTTTAAATACAAAGAAGAATCTGTGGCATGGTGGTATCAAAAAAGACACCGGTCTCTACGCAACCCTATACAGAATAGAATTCAGGACAATTACACACAAAATTCCATTAAAAATCTAGGATAAGCAAATAATCCTTTGAAATAAACTGCTCCATGAATATGGACAAGCTGCAAATAATTTTTATCCACATTTTACTGTAACACGGAACAAGCCCCAAGATGACTGCCTTCTCATTTCATGGGCCTGGCCTTGACTTCTGTCTTTAGTCTCATCCAAATTCAAACAGGCTTTATGCACTCCATGCTTAAGAATGCAACCTCAGAGCCGGGCATGGTGGCACACGCCTGTAATCCCAGTACTGGGGAGGCTGAGGGAGGAGGATCATTGAGAGTTCGAGACCAGCCTGGGCTATAAACCTGAACTGCATAGTGAGACCTCATCTCAAAAAGAAAAAGAAAAAAAAAAAAACCCTTAAAAAAAAAAAAAAAAAAAAGAATGCTACCTCAGCCCCGAGAGCCTCACACAGATCCATGAGTGAGTCTGTGTGCACCCTCCACCCCAAGCTGCAGGAGTCAGGAGCCTAAATGCATAGCTCAGTGCCATCTCTTTAAACAATGGTTTTACCAGTCCAACTGTTCTCATAGTGGACAGGTCATATATATTTCATAAACCAAAATGTCTCCATGTCTTTTTTGCAAAAATGTTAAGCAGACCATCTGAGTGAGAAACAATGAAAATTCAAAGGGCTTTTGCCAAAAAAGCTAACAAGTCATCTGCAGCCTTACTCTGGTTTTGGAGCTGTGCGGTAAGGTAGCGGGTGACGAGGCAGTGGGGTTCTCCACAGCCAGCATCATGTGGTCTGGGAAGCATTTGGCCAGGCAGGCCATGTGTCAGGACGACAGCACTCTACCAAGTTTTTGAGAAAACTTCCTGCTCTGGAACTTTGCTCTTCCCAGCATAGTCATGTGCAGAGTAATTGGGGGCCAGTTTAGCAGGTGTGGCAAATTCGATAGGCAGTGCTTCTGTGGGTCTGATTTCTATAGACCTCAGGTGTCTGAAGCCCATGCTGTGGGTAACATCTACACAAAGCCACTAAACCTCTAACACACAACTCCCTGATGCTGGTTTCCTGCAGCCACTGCCTGTGCAACTGAACTTCTTCCTGTTACTGTGGACATCTCAACATTTGGTTAACAGTGCCTGGCGCTTTGTAACTAAACTCTGTATCACACCGAAATTTCTCTGGGGAAGACATGCTACATAAATTAATTTACTAGAGTGCTGGATGAAACATCTCTCCAAAATGTGCACATTGTTAAAAGCAACTCAGTTGGGTGTGGTGGTGCACATGTGCAATCTCAGCACTCAGGAGGCTGAGGTGAGAGGATTGGCACAAGTTGAGGCCAGGTTGGGCTATATACTGAGTTCAAAGCCAGCCTGAACTACATAGCAAGACCCTGTCTCAAAACAAAAATAAAATTAAATTAAAGTAAAATAAAATAGCAATGCAATTTCAGAGCCATGAGCCAACTCCCCTACATAAGGAAGGAGAGACAGTTAAAACATAAAACCTAGGAAGGCACTGGGCAACTTTACCCAACTGTTCAAGGGTTTCCACATGGGACAGAACAATGACTGAGGCAACTCACTGTGGTCTTCCCACCTCCTATCCATCCTACCATGCAGGATGGGCTCCCAAGGAGTTTACCTGGAGAGCATAGATGTGTATGCATTGTTGGCATGGTCCTGCTGCCAGTTCTTCTTCACAGCAGGAGAAATCTCCTTCCTCACCTTGACAAGGTCCTCCACAGTATGGAAGGACAGTTTGATGTAATTTCGCTTCAGACCTACTAAGTGATTTGGCTGTAAAGTGGAGAGGCTGTGTTCATGAGTTCAATAGACAGGACAATTTAGTGAAAGCAAACGAGACAGTAAAAATTCATAGGTAAACACACACACACCTCAGAGCAGTGGCACCATAGCATCCTGTCACCTCTGCATGTGCTATCAACCAATGCCACTAGAGTTCCTGGAGGAGAGCTCTGGGAACAACCTGCCTCCCCATCAGCGAGACCCCCACCCAGTAAATATCTCCCTCTCTCAACCCAGCCTGCCTTAGGCAATGTGCACACCAGCCTCCCTGCCCCAGGGCCCGCCCAACAGGACTCACCAAGTCCAGATCCTCCTTGGGCACAGTTTCTACTTTTGCAATTTTACCCTGAAACTTCTTGGAGACAAAAGATGAAACTTCCCGCTCACAACCCTAAATCAGAATCACAATGAAAGGACTTCCAGTTACCAAGAACTACTTTCTTTCTTGCCTATGTGATGCCCACCACAGAACTAGGCCCAAGTCATCTGACCCGACTCTATGAAAGAGACGTACCCTTCTGGTTGCAATGTAGAAATATGGCTTGAAGGGCAAGGCCACCTGCAAAAACCACACAATCCAGGGATGACGAGAAAGAAAAATGGGAGAAAAGAGCAAAGACAGACTATTTGCACATGTAGTCTATGGGAGGCCTGCATCCATGGAACTCTGGACCTGGACAGCTCTTAAGAGAGAAGCACTGGGGAAGTCTGGATCTGTGCGCATCTTCAGCAAGAGCCAATGGGACAACTTTGCTCAACTTTCTGAGCTGACCTCTCAGGACACCTTCAAGGGAGTAAGGTGGCTCTCCCAGGCTCTGCTCCTCACAGGCTGTGGGCAACTGCAAAACAGGAGCCTCCCACAGCCTCCCTAACGGCTTTGGAGCTAAGGAAACACCCACCATTTCCGACAACTGCTCCTCAGAAGTGGGTTTTAGTCTTAGGGTCAGTGACTTACCTTAAACCTACTGCCATCATCTTGAATGAAGTAGTAATCTACAGCACTGACTAAGCGTTTATCTTCATCTAAAATCTCAGTCTGCAAGAGAATCAGGCAACAGTGACAGGGACAATTCTGCACACACCTAGGAACCATGATGGACAGCTAGTCTTGGGATACTGAGCACTTCAATAACCCTCCAACCTGGCTCTTCATTCCACCCCAACCACCTTACTCACAAGTCCTGTGTTGTAACAGCTCCCAAGAGGAGCTTCTCTGAATTTCTCCTTCGTGATTCCTGGAAGCTTTATTTATTCAGATGGCTCAGAGATGACCCTCACTGTAGTCTTTCCATAATGGCCACTTTGTGGCCCTCAGTAATGTTAAAGAGCAAAGAAGGAGAACTATGAAGACCCAGATCATCCACCTGCACCATCACCTGTCACCACCCTCAAATAAGGACAATGTTACAAGAAGCAGTGCAGCCACTGCACAGAGCAGAGGGCTGAACGAGGACAGGTGCTTACAGGGTGCATGTTGATGAGCCAGCCAGTCTTCTCACCAGGCTCCTTCAGCCTCTCAAAACCAAACCGCATATCCATTTTATCTGTCCACTGACTCCGCTCCAGGCGCTTGAGCGCCGAGACTGAAGAAGAGGGGCCATCATCCCTGAGGAAAAAAGGGTAAACCAGGTTCACTACCCATGACACCACCAACCCATAATCTTAACCCTAGTGCCAGTGGCAAGTGCACTTTAACACTACTGTCAGTGTTTCTGATATATCACAGCATACACAGTCCTTAAAAATCTCAAGATTGGCCCAAACCTAAAGACATAATAGGATTTAATAGGAAAAGGAAAGCTAGGGTAGGCTTCTCAGAATTGTTTGACTTTGTAACTAGAACATTAACCAATCAGCAACCATATCTTAGGAGACGCTAAAAATATGCAAAACCCAACATTGCATTTCTGGGCATTTATCCCAGATAAAAGAAAACTCACGTTCATACAAAAGTTGGATGTGGACATTCGCAGCACCTTTATTCAAACCCTAGCTGGGTGTGGTACCACACACCTGAGACCCTAGCTGTTTGGGAGGGTGAGGAAGGAAGATCTCTGAATTCAGGGCAAGCCTGAGCTATACAGTGAGTCTAAGGTCAGCCTGGAATACACAGATTGTCTGGAAAAGTGAAGAAAAAAAAAAAAAAAAGCCAAAGCCCACAAACAACGTAAGATATTCTTCAATAACAGAGTTAACTGTAGTTTATTCATATACAGATACTACTCAGTAATAAAAATAAACACAACTTAGATTTCAAGAGAATTACTCTGAAAAGAGCAAACCCCCTCATTATGTACTTCACAACTCAATTTATATTGCATTTTTGAAAACAGAATTACAGACACAGAGAAAAGGTTACCTCCACAGGAGTGGGAGGAAGGACTATGGCTATAAAAGGCAAGGACTATGTGAGTCTGTCTTGCGAATGACTGTTGGCAGCTACACAAGTGCACATATGATAAAGCTGCACAGACACAAACACACAACTTCTGCATCAGAGTGCATGTAACACAGGTATACCTGATCAAGGGCAATTTCCTGGCTGTGACACTGAACTCTAGTTACACACAACATTATCATGGGAATCTGCATCTCTATTACTTCTGACAAGTGCAAGAAAATCTCTACCTGAAAATTATAAGGTGCTTCTTTTTAAGTGCACAAAAACAAGGGAGTAGAGATGCTGACTTATCACTGTTGAGACACCAAAGATGCAGAAGCCAGAAGATTGATCGGCCACAGGCTGAGAACCATACCAGGTCAAAGGTGAGCCCTTAACAGGAGGCCCAGGGGCTCACATTAAATTTCTTCTGATAGAGCTACCAAAGTTCACTTTTGTGCAAGATTCCACCTAAGAACTTTCCTTTCCTATGAAAGATGACACTTCTACTGCTCTGCTGCAGTTCTTCTTGCTGGGAGAAAACGTACAGGTAAAGCAATACAACCTGTACAACTGGCAGCACCTCCTCTTTATGAATTGGATATGAACTGATTCAGGTTATACAAACACCTGCTGCAGCCAAAGAAACTTGATGTTAGGGGTATCGTATGCTTCTGAAGCCCCTGGGTCTAGAACCCAATAGGACCAGGCGTTCACAAATGGGAATACCCTATTCTGTGAGGAGTTCTGCCAAGGGAGAGGGAGTTTCACTCCTCAACCCTCCGAATTTCTCAACCCATCTAGTTCTGATTTCATAACAACATTTCTTACAGATTTTAGTATACCTTAATTAAATTGAGTGCCTGATGAAGACTCTCTACCACTAGAACTATCAAACCTATTGATTCCAGGGCTCTGGTTTTCCCAAATTGTTCATAATTTTTAATGCCACAGACTGATCCCACCTGGATGGCACAGTATAGTTAGTTTACCTATCTTCAAAACAGAGCAATCCTGCAGTTTATTAGCATTTCAGCTTTCCTTTTAAAAACACTAGTTTCTTCTCTGAACCACAGTTGTGAGACTCTAGATCCTTTATGCTTTTGGTCAGAAGGTCTATGTATTTCCTAGGCCAACTATGTCCTTCAGTTCTCAAAAATGTAAACTAAGTCCTCAAAAATATGCCTTTTCTTAATGTAAACAAATAAGCTGCTTTAGAAACCAATGAGCAGAGCCTGGAGTGGTGATGTAAGTGAATAATCCCAGCACTCTGAGAGGCTGAGACAGGAGGATCCCAAGTTTGAGCCAAATGTGCCTTTTTTTTTTTTTTTGAAAGAAAAGAAAAAAGAAAAAAAAAAAAAAAGGTCAGTGTGAAGGCCCTGGGTTTAATGCCCAGTACTAGGGTGGGGCAGATACAGATGTGTAGAGAGGCTGTTCCAGTGGGAGATGGTAAATACATAGTCCCCATGCAGAAGTGAGCACACTTCCTACATCCGCTTCTTGGCCTTTCCCAGGCAGGAAAACCCAGACACTCAGGCCTGGCTCCTCTAGGCCCACTCTCTTGGGCATGTTCCATGTGCTCTTCCAGACAGGGAGGGCAGGTTCCTGCGCAGGAATCCAGGTGTGAAAGGCCTTTCCTCCCCAACTACTCACCAGTATTGCTACTTGTACCACCCCACCCCTCTGAGGATCTGATTCTAGCTCCCTTCTGCAATGTTTACTATGAGTATATTGTGTATAATCTGGTCTCAGCATGTAGTCCAAGTGCTCTTAAACTTGCCAGTACCCTGGGCTGGCACTGAATTCTCCTCTCTTGCTCTCCCTACTGCTAGGATTACAGGAATGAGGCACCATACCCAGCCTAGAGTACCAGTTTTATGTTTTTCTTTTTTGAGACAGCATCTCACTTTGTGGTTAAGGCTGGCCTAGAACTCACAATGCAGCCCAGGCTGTCCTCAAACTCACAGTAATTTTCTTGCCTCATCCTCCCCAGTGCTGGGATTACAGACATGTACCACTATGCCCAGGCATAGTGTAGCAGAAGATGTCCCCCGCCCAACCAGCATACTTCAATTTATTAGTTGCCCAGGTAATAGTTCCTGTTGGTTACAGTTCCATTACTTTTGTTTCTTAGAAATGGCTGGTCACTGTGATGCATAACCTGGTCAATATGCTGCACATTGTAAGAATCAATCCCCAATTCACAAGCCATTCTGCCTCTGCACTTCCTGCTTGCTTATCCTATATAAGCCCTAGACCCCAGAGATCAGGGCTTGACATTTTGAGGAACAACTGATTCCTAGTTGGTGCCCCTCTGATGTTAAATAAATGTGCCTCCAAATTCTAGGTGTGGTTTTTGGGTGTTTCTGTTGCCATAGCCACAGTACCAGGTTTCTTTTGGGGGGGGTCTGTTTTTTTTTTTTTTTTTTTGGTCTTTTTGAGACAGGGTGTTGCTATGCAGTTCAGGCTGGCTTTGAGCTCACTTTGTAGCCCAGGCTAGTCTTGAACTCACAAGGATCCTCCTGCCTCAGCCTCCCCAGTGCTGGGATTACAGGCATGTGCCACCACGCCCAGCAGAGGTGTCTTTTTTGAGACTGGGCTTCACTATGCAGTTCAGGATGGCCTTGAACTCACTATGTAGCCAAGCTCCCAGCAATCCTCCCACCTCAGCCTCCAAAGTGCTAGGATTATAGACGTGCACCACGATGCCTGGCTACCAGTACCAGTTATTGATGAAAGTACATGAGCATACTGTTGTGGACTGTGGAAGGCTGGACTATGCAATCAGATTGCGTGATTGCTACATTGCCTTGTTTTACTAATAAAAATGGGGCTTTCTAAACTCCCAGGGCTCTTGGCCTCTTGAGATGGGAGTCCTGTGGTCCTCCTTGCTTAAATATTTGTTTTTTTTCCTCTTCTATTCGTCACACCCTAAAGCAGTCTGCAGGCTGGCTCCTGCAGTGGACAATGTTAGATGTCTTCATAATGTGTTTCTAAAATATTGCGGTATCATTGCACCCAGCAATTCTACTTCAACTAATTTACAGCACGGAAAGGGATGTGCAGAAAATAATCATTCTATGCATGGATGTTCAACACAAGTGTTTATAAGAAGTCAAAAAGAAAAGCCATCTACATAAGCTACATGTCCAAAGTAGGATCAGCAAAGAAAAATTTAAAAATAATCTTAACCAAGTCTCTGCAAAATTTATGTCCTTCGTTACCATAACTTAGCTCACCAGTTGTTAAATTTATAAACAAGTAGAAACATAACTGTTTCCTAAGAAAAACTCTTTCTTTGCCTGAAGTTATTCCATGGGTCACCCCCACCTATTAAGACCCTTACTTCCTATAGAAGACTATAACCACTTGTGGCAAGCAGATTAATGCTCCCCATGTCCAAGGTGTGCGTCGCACTTTTTTATCCAGTAATAGTACAAAATCTGGAAAACATGAGTGTAGTCACGAGCTAACACCGTTTACTGATTGCTAATTATCACAGACGCTGTCCAAACACTGCGCAGACTCTCATTCAATCTTCACGACAATCCCTACGAAAAGGACCACAGGGGTCCCGTTCCACAGAGGGGACGAAGGACTGCAGACAGCCAGTCCCCCCAGGACGCAGCCCTCCAGTCCCCCACCCGCCAGTCTTCTGCGTCCGCCGTCCTGACCCGCCGAGCACGGCTGCGCAGGTGGGCCGCACCGACCGCAACCGAGGACGACGCCCTGGCGCCTCTGTCAAGCAAGGAAGGGCCTTCGCGCCCGCCCGCCGCCCCGCTGACGACCGGTAGCGGGGACGACCCTCACCGGATGGCCTCGCCGTCCACGCCGGGTTCAATGAACCGCCGCCCGCTATTCCTAAGCACCATCACGCAGTTCGCAGATTCCTCTACCTCCGGGACGAACTTCGCGCGCTATCGCTGGTCTCGCGAAGGCTGGAAACGCTCGTGTCCAATCAGGAGGCTCAACGCACTCGCAAGCCGCGCTCCAATCGCCAGGGCGCCCGGGAGAGGGGCCATAGGGGCCGCGCGCTTGCCGTGTGCGCAGGCGTACTTCCCGCCTCGCCCCCGCCCCGCCTTGCTCCAATGGGCGCGGCGCGCTAGGAGGCGGTGGTCAGGGATTGGGGAAAGTGTGCGGAGATGTGTGCTGCGCACTGTGAGTCTGTCCCGGGGAGTGCTGCTGACCGCGGTAGGGCGGGAAATGTCAGGTCGTCCCCGTCCCGTGCCCGGCGCCCGAGCCCCAGGCCCCGGGCCTAGCCAGGCCGCGCAGGGGTCGATGCCCCGGGCGGTGAGCGGCGCAGACAGAGACGGAGATGGCGCCTGCAGTGTCGAGCCTGCGTGCGGAGCCTGGGATCAGGGCGCTTCCGCGGCGCGCTCTCGCCCGCTATCTGCTGCTCCTGCGGCTCTACCCGGTGCTCACCAAGGCGGCCACCAGGTGGGCGCGGGAGGGGAGGGGCGCCTTGGCGACGTCGCGCTCCCTGCGCCTTGCCTGTAAAGCTGTGTCCTCCGTGAACCCAGCTCCCTAAACCGTGCGGGCGCCTCTGTGCAGGACAGGTGCCCACGGCCCCGCGAGGTTCTCGTGAAGAGCTAGAAGGACAGAGGTGACCGCGCGACTTTAAGCGTGCAGAGACGTGGGCTCTGGAGAAGGCACGGGGTGGGGGTGGGGCGGGTCAGAGGTCCTGAGGAACCCGCGTAGGCTGAAGAAATTGAGAAAGAAGTAGCCTAGGGTTTGGCGTGATGGCGCGAGCCCGTATTCCCAGTACTTGGGAGGCTGAAGCAGGAAGATCGCTGCGAGATTGAGGCCAGCCAGGGCTACAAAGTGAGTTAATGGCCAGCCTGAACTGCATAGTGAGACCCAGTCTCAAAAAGGCAAGACGAAACAAAACAGGAAGTAGCCAAGGGTCAGATTAAAAGGTCCTGTGCTATGCTAAGAATTCTGGATTATATAGTTCCAAAGGCAGCCGTAGACCCAGTAGAAAGTAATAGGCCGGTTTTCACCTTCTTACAGAAATTTTTATTGCAACAATGTAGATTCGCATGCAGGTGTGAGAACCAGGGTAGGAATTCTTGGGGTAGGAACTTTTCCCATTGGAAACATTTTATAGAACCAAGATACAGTATCAGAAGCAGATGCAGCATATGAGCACCCCGTGGATCATGTTCATATTTCCATTTTTCTTGTATTCAGTGTGTATTTTGTGCAGTTTCACCACATAAGTAAGGTCGTGTGTCCACACTGGATACTGTTGCCTTTTTAACTACATACCTTCATGACACTAATGCAGTTACCAGCATCATGTTGGTGTGTGGATTGTTGATCTGTAACTACAGGGATGAAGACCCATGCCAGCAACCCATTCAGTGATCTCAGAGCAGCCCTGCTAGCTTCAGCCCCCAGCAGGAAAATGGACACCATAGGGCGGTTACTTATGTTTTCTGATTGCTTCTCTGTCCACAGTGGCATTTTGTCAGCACTTGGGAACTTCCTGGCCCAGATGACTAAGAAGAAGTAAAAGAAAGAAGACTCTCAAAGCGTAGATGTCAGTGGGCCTCTCAGATACGCAGTCTACGGGTGAGCACTGCAAAGGGTCTGCCCAGCAGAGCACAGCTACTAGCACAGGTCTTGGAAAGGTCTCATCTGGAAAGGTGTTTTTTGAAAAAGTGCTTAAGTAATCATCATGTGATAAAAGTCAGTTTGCTGTGTTTATGTAGTGCACATATACATACATGGGGAGATTTTGTTTTGTTTTTTGAGACAAGGTCTTGTTATATAGTCCAGACTGGCCTTAAATTCTTGACCTTCCTGCCTCAGCTTCCCAAGTACTGGGATTACCGGTGTGATTTACCATCCCAGCTTTTTTTCCCTACCCCTAGAGCCAAGAGCTGGAGATTAAACCCAGAGCCTCTGCCTGTTGCTTGTAAACTACATCCCCCGACCCTAGAATAATTTTTTTTTTAATTGAAAATTCACAAAGACTATTCCTGTACTTGCAGGCATACTCACTTGAGTCGCTTTTCCATGGTGTTTAAGGCATATTGTCCCCAGACAGTGGTATAGTGGTGTGTGAGGAGATGTGGTGGGAGGCATCATCTAGCTTCTGTTTCCTGCTTTAAGAAGCCCTTGCACTGGCACTTAGCACCTCAGGGGTTGCTGTGGAACAGGGATGGATTGGGGTGACCAGGACCTGGGGAAGCCAGTGGAGAGAACCAGTCCTGTTCACATCCCTGTGGGCCTCAGGTTCTTCATCACAGGTCCCCTGAGCCACTACTTCTACCTCTTCCTGGAACACTGGGTCCCTTCCGAGGTTCCCTTGGCTGCTGTTAAGAGGCTGCTCCTAGACCGCCTGCTCTTTGCCCCAGCCTTCCTGCTGCTATTCTTCCTCACCATGAGCTTGCTGGAGGTAGGTGTCTGTAGTCCAGCCTAGTGCCCACAGGACTCGCAAGAATCTGGTCACCTCACTATACTCAGCTTGTATATGTGCTGCCGAAGCGAGCACTACTATACTCAGCTTGAACTCAGTGCATCTTCCTTTGTAAATGTAGCAGCGGATCATGCAGTGGTGGCAGTACCCTATCCCCAGGGGAATCACAGCACACTTGGGTGGCACACATCAGCAGTCATAGGCACCCTGGTGCACATCACTCTCTGGGTCATCCCTGATGGCTCTGTGCTGGACGTGTTGACCAGAAGCCTGTGCACTACTCTATCCTGGGATTGCTGCCCTGTTCTGACGGTTGCATTTGGGTATAATCATTTATTTTGTAGTCCCCTTTATTTTATACACTCATAAAACATGATACTGAGGTGCCCCTATGCTTCTCCAGGGTGCCACAGCCATCCATGGCACCAAAAGCAAAGGGTTGTCTCTGATACTGCAGAAGCCTTTCAAAGTCTGGAATCATATAGCACCATGGTGGCAAACCTATGGCATGTGTCCTAGAGCAGGCTGTTTGTATCACTCAGAGCTCTAAAAGGTTCCATGTCTTGGCTATATTCGAAAAACTATACTTATTTGTATATGTTTATTTACAAGGTTGAATGCTGATGTATATATTTTTGTACTACATGTATCTTTTCACTGCACTTTATTTTCCATTAGTGTTTGTGGTTTTTTCACAGATTTGCATTTGCACATATCAGTAATATCAGTTTTTTACCAAATACAGGTTGCAATTTTGTTTTTCATTTTGAGGTATTTATTTACTTTTGATAAAAGGTCTCACTATGTAGCCCAGGCTGGCTTCGAACTCACAGTGAACCTGAGTGCTGGGGTTACAGGCCTGTAGCATTACACATGACCAGTTTTTAAACTTTATATAAAGTTGCTTTTTTCCATATGAAAGTTCTAAAACTTCATGTGTTCAAGTCTGACCTCTGGCCAAGCATGGTAGTGCATGTCTGTAATATTAGCACACAGGCTGAGGCAGGAGGATCACCACAAGTTCAAGGCCAGCCTGAACTACACACTGAGATCCTGTCGCAGAAAACAAAGTACTCACTGTCAGGTTGGGTGGTCAGAGTTGCTGCTCACCACATCTGCCTCTTACAGGGGAAGGACGCCGCTGCCTTTGTCACCTGGGTGAGAAGCAGTTTCTGGCCTGCCCTGCGGATGAACTGGCATGTGTGGACCCCGGTGCAGTTCATCAACATCAACTGTGTGCCCCTGCAGGTGAGGCCTCCTGTAGTCTTGTGTGCACTATCTCCCAGCAAGCTGTGCTTTCTCTCAAGCCCTGTATCACATCCCTGAGTGCTTGTGTCCTGGGTTTGCAGCTGTAGAGCCACACCAGGTGTCATCAATGCATTCAGCAGATTCAGTTGAGTCAGCACAAGGGACACCTGTGGCTTAATGTTAGGCACGCTTTCTGGTTCGCCAGGCTCAGGAGCTCACTGAACTGCAGATACAGCCACATTGCAGCTGTGCATAAGCAGGCCCTTTTGGGGGAACCCAGAGTCCTTGGGGGCTACTGCCCAGTGAAGGACACAGAGAGAGTGGCAGGGCTGGGCTGGTGGGGACACAGGAGAGCAAGACCCAGGGCTCTGGGGATGCTGCTGTCACCATACCCAGCCTACCAGCCCATGAGGGCTCCAGGTTTTGAGGATTCAGGGTACAGCACATGCAAGCAGCCAGGACCCTGCTGGGTCTGAGCAACCTGTGCCCACTCTTTTGGCATGCGGTCCCCATTAGGTCTCACCAGGAGCTGTACACGGGGTACCTCAGCAAGACCCAGAGAGAGCAGGCGAGAGGAGGGCAGGGTCCTCATAATGCCTAGGTACCCAGCCTGCCCTGCATGCCTGTGGGGTGCAGCCCCAAGCTGCTCAAAAACCTGCCTCTGCACTCCATGAACAGCATACATGGGAAGAGATCCAGTGGACTGGCTTCACCTGTGCCTCACAGAAAGAAGGGAGACCCAGCACTAAATACCTGGGGAAGGAGCCTGGGAGGGCAGGGACAGAGGCAGGCTGGTCCACACACCTCCATGCACACCAGAGAAGCAGGGCAGTATGGATGTGACAGGGCCAGCCAGCCAGAACAGAAGCTGCAGGGAGTTGACACAAAATAAAAAGGTGTCCAGCGTTCACAGCAAGCTAATCAGTGATATTCCCAAGAGCAGCCTCAGGGAACTGAATCCCTTCTCACTGAAGGACAGGGGAGCTTAAAAGTAATCACAGGTCTAGAAGGTTCTCTCAGGTTAAGGAGCCACGTGTGGTGGTACATGCCTGTCATTCCAGCAGCACTTGGGGAGCAGAGGCAGGATTGTGACTTGCAGGACAGTCTGGGCTTCCTAGCAATAGAAGGTGGGGAGAAATAGAAGAGAAGCTAGGTGGGTGGAGGCTGGGACAGCATGGCCACATTAGGTGCAGATGTGGCTGCCTGTGGATGCATGGGTGTTTGGGGTTCCCCGGAGTATCCCAGAGGCTAGGGTGTGGGGCTCTTCCAGACATGCAGACTGGTGCTTGCATGGGGCCTCTGCATGTAGGCAGGTGACTGAATGGCATCCAGTGTGGAGACCAAGAGGAACTGACTGGAGACAGGCCGAGGGCAGAAGGTCAGCTTCCCACAGCTGTCATGCAATCTCTGGCACCTACAATCGGAGTGTAGGTCAGTTTCAGAGGATTCCGTCCGTGGTTGGCTGGCTACAAGGCAGGGATGAGCGAGGAATTGCTTTGTTTGTTCGTTGGTTTTGTTTGTTTTTAAGATAGGGGCTTGCTATACAGTTCAGGCTGGCCTTGAACTCAGTGATTCTCCTGCCTCAGCCTTCTAAGATTATAGGTGTGCACCACCATGGCTGGCTAAAAACTGCTCACTTCAAGGCTGCTAGGTAGCAGAACATGGGGAAGGAATGGCAGAGAGGAAGGGCCAGGGACCAAACAGTCAAAATTAACTGTCACTGTTGGGCATGGTGGGATTACATGCCTATAATCCCAGAACTCTGGAAGGCTGAGGCAGGAGGACTGGAAATCCTGAGTCTAACCTGGGCAATTAGGCCATTTAGTGAGGTGCTGTCTTAACATAAAACAGGGTTGAAGACATAGCTCAGTGGGAGGGCCCTAGGTTCAATCGCCAGTACTGGAAAAAGCAAAAGGTTAACCATCACAGTTTCCATTGGGGGGGGGCGGGTACATATCGATGAGTCGTAAGGGGCAGAAAGGGCATCCACTAGGTATATACTGGGAACTACATGGCTAGTGAGCTGCTCTCATGGACCCACATGCCAGGGAGACAGCACCTACCAGCAGGTAACTCTGGGTGAGGGAAGGTACCAGACACACACACCAAGGTGCAGCACTGGTGATAGTGTGTTCGCTGAAGGGGGAAAGGGACAGCTGTCTGCCCCGCTGCAGTCCTCAGCTTCCACTGGGAACTACCCTATCCCAGTGGGCACTGAACCTAAAGAGCAGCTCTCTGAGGAAGGCAGATGTTTGTACCCCTTGTTCACAGAAGAAGCATCCACAGCAGCCGTGGGTAAAAACAACACAAATGTCCACTGTGATGGAATGGGCGTTACTGAATACGGTGCTGTTTCCCAACAGCCCGGAATCACCTTAGAGTGGACAGCTTGCCCTGTCTCTGCTGGGTCTAGCGCCGAATTGGGTACAAACTAAAGCTCAGTAAGTAGAATAGCAGGTGAGGGCACGGCTGACTGAGCCGCTCCTCCTGGTGGTGCTGCCTCTGTCTGACCCCCTGGCAGTTCCGGGTGCTTTTTGCCAACCTGGGGGCTCTGTTCTGGTATGCCTACCTGGCTTGTCTGGGGAAGTGACAGAGCCTGAGGAGGACCTCGGACGCACAGTGGATGAGGCTGGGTAGCACCCGCCTGAGGGAGAACCAGGACCAATGCGGGCAGGATTCCATCTGGTGCTAAATCGTGATTCATGGTACCTCGTAATGACAGCTGGAGAAACGGAAGCCTTAGGTGTCTCAATCTTGAGTGGAGAAGCAGCTGCTGCCTCAGGCAACAGAGATGGTACTGGGTGCTGCCTTGAACCCAACAAGGGTCTCAATAAACTGCAATGGAGCTGCTTCCTTGGTGATTGTTTTTTCAGGAGTTACCATTGCTTGGGAGAATCGTGTAGCCAGGTGTGCTCTTTTTGTATGTGTGTGCTGTGGGAAAATAACAACACAGTTTGACATCAGTAGTCAGTGCTATGGAGGCATCACCACCATCCACTCTAGGACTGTATCTCCTCAAAGTGACACACCAACTGCCTTTCCCGTTCTCTAGCCCCTAACAACTCCATCCCACTTTCTGTCTCCCTGAAGTTGAGTCTAGGCATCTCATGTGAGTGGAATCACAGTATTTGTCCTTTTATCTCACTTAGGATAATATCTGCCAGGGTTTGAATGCAGACACCAGATATAGTGTTAAATAGTAACAAAATGAAAAGTGCTGGAGTGTAGCTCAATGGTAGTGTGCCTCTGAGTTTGATACCCATACTGCAAAAAATTCATTAAGTTTAATAAAAAGGGTTGAGGGGGCTGGGGATACAGCTCAGTGGCACAACTGCCTGCCTCCCAAGCACATGGCCCTGAGTTTGATTCCTGGTACCAAAAAAGGGGGGGGCAAGTATTGGAGAGCTTCAGTGGCAGCATGTGCCAGGCCCTGGGTTCATTTTCCAGTACCACAAATAAAAACAACTGGGAGTCTTTAAAGGGTGTAATTAAGTCGCTCATGAATGGATCAATACCCATATAAAAGATGGTTCAGAGAATTCACCCCACTGGCCCTTCCTGCCAAATAAGGATGCAGCTCCCTACCCCAATCTGAAGAATTCAGAACCAGGTGCTACCTTGGAATCGGAGAGATTGGGTCCTCACCAGGTGGCACTTTGCAGCCTCCAGAGTGAGAAGTAAATCTCCATTATTGATAAATTACCCAGTCTTGGTGTTTTCTAGTTGTCAAGGTTCGTCCATGTTGTAGCATGTCAAAATATTTTTTCTCTTTGTGAGGCAAGCACTCCAACCTTCACATGCCTGTCCTTTTTTAAGGCTACACATTGTGTTACCAATTTTATCTTCCCTCCAGGCTCTTATTCTGAAGACAACAAAGAATGAAATCCATGGACACAGCAGTGGGAATGAACTGGGTGCATTTTATTTTAGGAAGAAAGAGAACAAAAAAGGTGCCTGCTAGTCAGGAGGAACTCCAAGGGAGGCCGCCCCATGGCACCCATGTCCAGGGGTTTTTATGTAGACTTTGGGGGCACCTTTGGTCAGAGCACAAAAATGAAATAGATAATGTGGTTGCTGCCTTTGCTAGGCCTCTGATATCACAAGGGCTAACTTCCCTTGCACTCCAATTTCCTGGGCTTATCGGAGTTTGCTCACGTCCTTGCCCTTATGTGCCTTATTGGCCCTGTATTTTCTGGTCTCACCTGCATTGCCACAGACACCATATTTGGTAATGTCCCTTCTGCCACAGTGGAGACATCTGTGTTCTTCACACTAGGGCCACTGTGGATGTACAAACATCGGCTTCCCTCAGAAAGCTGCACTTTAGATTCAGTGTACATTAGAGTGGGGTGGTTCCCAGTGGAAGCTAAGACATTTACCTGAGTAACCAACGCTAATGCAGTTGATATATATCATGATGATTCCAGCCGTACCTCCAACTCACCTCTTCCAGTGGGCCCCACTCATCTGGCAATAATAGAGAATTAAGGCTTTGGATCTCAAAAACTATAGGCTCAACTCCAGAGATCAGCTAGGTGCAGTGGTGGGCACACTGGTTAGCCACCTGCTCTGGCAGCTGAGTCAGGACAATGACTTGAACCCAAAAGTTTGCCCAGCCCAGACAATGTAGCAGTGAGACTTCATTTGTAAAAAAATAAACAGTCTAGTTCTCAGTTCTAGAGATCAGCTGTGGTTTTAACATCTATGTCAGGATTCTTGTGACAGAACTGTACAGAGAACACAACAGCATTACTTGATCCTTCAACATTTGGTGAAACTGAGGCAGAACCCTTGGCTAGTGTGGCAGGCTTCTGAGCCTCTCAGACCTCAGGCCTCAGACAAGATGGAGAATTCCTGGGCAGCTTTGTTTTTAAGTAATGTAATTCTTATACCCCTACCCCCAGCTTAGCACAGGCCACATGCCACTCAGCCCCTTTCACACAATTTCCTGGGTGCCACTAGTCTCTCATTTGGACATTCAAGTGATGCAAAAATGGGTGGTGCTAAGTGATTCAATGAGCTTGATACAGGTTCACAAGGAAGCAGTTTTTCTTACACTTGAATCTCGGTGTCTTCAATATTTTAATTATCCTTGAACAATATGAATTCATAAAAAGGTATGCATGGTGGTGCAGGTCCCTCATCCCAGTACTCGGAGGCTGAGGCAGGAGTATTGCAAGTTTGGATCCACATTGGGCAAACAGGCGATTTAGTGAGACCTTATCTCAAAAAATAAAAGGCCTGGGACGCAGCTGTGCGTGAAGGCCCAGGGCTTAACCTTAATACCTAGGGGTCAGGGTAGGCCTGAAAGCAGCATCCACCTGCTGCTTCCCTTATGTCTTTTGATCTCGCTGAGGTGGATACTGAGGGCGCCACAATAAGCTGTCTCTCGAGACCAGGGAGAAAGGGTTTATTTCTGGATACTGCAGCGCCTACACTATCAATGGCTGAGCTAGGGACACCGCCATGAGGTCCCGGGTCCCTGAGCTGGCGCGGAACGCCTGGAGAGCTCCGCAGTCCGTCCCTCCCGTCCCACGCCCCCGACAGCGGTTTGCACCTCTGCCCACTCCCCGCGTTACCTTCCCTGCCACTGCGCCCAGCAAGGGCCAACCCCGATTGCACCATTGCTGCCCAGAGGCCTACGAAAATTCCCAGCGGCCCTCGCGCAGCTAGGAGATAGGGGCGGGACTTCCGTCAGCCGGGAGTGGAGGAGTGCGGAATCCTGGCCCTCGCTGCGCTCCGTCGAGCAGGCACCGGCGGTATGGCGTTCCGACAGGCGCTGCAGCTTGCGGCCTGCGGGCTGGCTGGGGGCTCGGCGGCCGTGCTCCTTTCTGCGGTGGCAGTGGGCAAGCCACGCGGCGGTGGGGATGCGGATGCGCGCGTGCCCGATCCGCCGGCCAGGACTGAGGGCGTGCAGCCAGGGCCCAGCCTCTGGGATTCCAACTGGGATAGGTGCGCGGCGCGTCCTGGGGCTGGCGGGAGAGTGTTCTGTCCCTGAGGGCCGTGTATTCGGGCGGGCTGTCTTCGTGCGTCCCTGAGTATCCACGCGGGACCTTGTGACCGAACAACCTCGTCGGAGGGTGCCTGTATTAGGACATCTTGAGCCTGAGGATCCCCTTGGGAAGAGTTGACAGCGCCTCCTCCCAGCCCAGTCGGTGCTCCGGCCGCCGTCTACTTGTGGATATGGAGCCTTTGAAATAAGGCTCCTGTAGTTACAGGAAGGAATTTTTAGTTTTACTTAATATCAGTTTCAAGTGAAAAACCAGTCAGTGCAGGCTTAGTGTTTTCAGTATATTGGTAAGCCAGCGTCACTGATATTTAACCAATATTTGTTTCCCTCGTTGTATTAGGAACTTAATAGTTTCTTAACTATTTTTAATATTTTTAAAAAATGAACATTTTAGAATAGTTATATAGTCATAGAAAATCTTTAAGCAGGAGCCTTTGGTGTCCCACAACTAATTTCCTCTATTATTAACTTCCTACACCAAATGTATGTTTGTCAGATCTGTTTCCCCCTAGTCCTTAGTCCCAGGGTGTGTTTTGAGATTCCCTGTCAGCTGGGCTGGTCTCTCACTCTTTGATGATCCAGACTGCTGTCGTTTCCTGGGAGGTCCTCAATTGGGATTTGTCCGATTTTTTTCTAATGGTTAGACAGACATCCATTTCTTTTTCTTTTTTCTTTTTTTTTTTTTCTTTTTTTGTTGTTGTCTTTTTGAGACAGAGTCTCACTCTGCAGTTCAGGCTGGCGTTGAGCTCACTTTGCAGCCCAGACTGGTCTTAAACTTGCAATGATCCTCCTGCCTCAGCCTCCTGAGTGCTGGGATTACAGGCATGTGCCACCATGCCCAACCCATTCTCTTTTCTTTAAAAATCAATACTCTGAACTTCTCAGGCCTTTTATTTTGTATTTATTTATTTATTAGCCAGGATCTCACTATGTAGTCTAGGCTGCTTTTGAACTCACTGTGTAGCCCAGCCTGGCCTCAAACTGGCAGCAATCCTCTTGCCTCACCCTTCCCGGTGCTAGGATGTTCAATGTGCATCACTATGCCCAGTATCTCAGCCCTTTTAAAGAAAAACATCCCCTCTGATGTCAAAGAACTTCCTTGAAGTAGAACCTAAAGT
This sequence comes from Dinomys branickii, assembly GCA_004027595.1. NCBI lineage: Eukaryota > Metazoa > Chordata > Mammalia > Rodentia > Dinomyidae > Dinomys > Dinomys branickii. The sequence continues at coordinate 204,710 of PVLD010000237.1, forward strand.
TGGGTCCAGGTTTACCTGATTTTGCTTTCCATGTCTAGACATGGATAGGGAGACTCAGAATGATTTAAATTTGTTGAGATAGGGAGGGACCCTGAGTAGAAAGGTGGTAGAAGGGGGCCTATGTCCTCACGTTGTGCTCATCTGTGCTGGGAAATTCTAGGGCTTTACTTGGGCAAGTTCCCAGCTCTTCCTTGGGGCCTTGTGCAGTTCAGGGCTTCCTAGCTCTGCCTGTTTTCTTCGTTTAGCCTCTGGCTCCCTGTGCTGCTGGGATGTGCACAATAGCCAGGATAGCCCTGCCAGATAGCCTTTGGGTCACCATGATGCCCCTCCAGCCATTCCTCATCCACGAGTCTCCACAGGGGAATCTTGGGAAAGTTTGACTTATGTTCTTCCTGCCTCCCACCTTTAACTCTGTAGCTTCAGTTCCCACACCCACTAGCCAGTGGGATGGCCACTACTGCAGGCGCTGCTGAGCATTCAGTAGATGCTTAGTGTGTCTGGGCACTGTGCACAGGCCTATAACCCCAGCTACCTAAAGGCTGAGGTAGGATGATCATGAATTACAGGCCAGCCTGGTACCTTAGTAAGACCCTGCTTCAAAAAATAAAAGCAAGGATATAGATCAGCAGGAGTGCTGGCCTAGCATGTGTGATGCCCTGAGTTCAATCCCCAGTACCAGAAAAAAAAACTTATGTGACTGAAAAAACTGGGAGTTCTGAAATGATTTAATTTCAGTAACAGTGGTCTTTTGGTGTTCTGGAGATTAGTTCCAGGATCCTTGCAGATACCAAAATCTGTGAATGCTCATCTCTTATGTAAGATGGTGTGATACTTATATATAGCTTAAGTATATCTTCCTGTGCAATGTTCTTTGGTGTGCTTTGTGGAGTTGGCCTCTCCCTACCAGTGCTGAGCTTTCCCACCATGCTTTCCCTGTTTCTGTCATAGCTGGAAATACCATCTAGTCCCAGAACTCAGGATGTCTTGGAACAGAGGTCACAAGGCCTCATCATCTTATCTCCAACATTAGGCGAGAACCACTGTCTCTGATCAATCTTCGAAAGAGGAATGTGGAATCTGGAGAAGAAGAGTTAGCGTCCAGACTGGGCCACTACAAGGCCAAAGCCACACGGCACATCTTCCTCATTCGGCATTCTCAGTACCACATGGATGGCGCCCTAGAAGAGGACTGCACGCTGACCCCACTGGGTACGTGCCAGTGTCTTGTCCCTCACTCTCTTGATTGGCTTTGCAGGTGTCTGGGCAGTGGGCTTCCTCCAACCTAGGGTCCCCAGGTGAGAATATTTTCACTATTGTCACTGTCAAAGGTGCCAGGCTCCTTCTCATTTCCTTAAAAATTCCAGGACCAGGGCATGACTGCTCAACCTCTCCAGTGCACTTTCCTATTAGGGATGAGGCCCTGAGTTCTGGCCCCAGCACGGAAAAAGAAAACCCCAAAAAAACGAAAAGCAACCCTGTGAAAAGCATTGTGGTCGGTGTTTTGTTATACAAAATTGAGTTTAGTGCTTGTATTAGTGGGGCTTTGAGCACATGGTCTGGACCTACTTGTGCCTTCTGTGTCTTGCGGGCCTGTACACCTGGCCCCAGACCCCTCTGTTCACTGATGAATTTGCCTGATGAACATCTTTGTCATGGAGCTTGTCACTTCACTGGTGTGTGTGCCAGCAGACGTGGGGTCCTTGTGACTTCTCACTGCCATAGAGGCTATTTTATGAGCCTTGTGCCATGTTCCTGCAGGAAGAGTTCTTGAAAAAGGGGTTATACAGTGAGCTGATTGTCTTACATTTTTTGTTTTTAGAGAAGGGTCTCACTGATTCCCAGCCTGGCCCCAACTCCTGGGCTTAGGCAGGCCTCCTGCCTCAGCCTCCCTTGTAGCTGGGAACAGGACGTGCCCCTCCTGAAAGTGTCTGGCTCCTGTGCACAGATAAGCACCCACCTGTGGATGTGCCTGCATCTGGTGGAAGCAGCCTTATTGGGCCTTTTTCAGTCAGGTGTAAAATAACACTTGAGGCACTGGGGCCACATCAGCCTGCTTAGGAGCACTGAAGTCCTAGTCTGTGTGAGTGGCATCTGTGTGTCATAGGGCCAGAGGCTGCATTGGACTGCAGCTCGGTCTGTGGACATAGCGGGGTGATAAAGCACACAGCCTAACTCTGGCATCAGGCAGGTTGGTCATGCAGTTAATGGAGCAGCTGCATCCTCTGTGCAGGGAGCAGCATGACTAAGTCATCCACTGCTCGTGCTCCTGATTTAAGTGTGTGAGGTAAGGCCCTCATAGGTGTTTGGTGTCACATGGGACCTGTGTCTGCAGGGAGTGAGGGTGTTCAGGTACTTGAGTTTCTCAGGTGTTTCCCCTTGAAGGTCGGGAGCAGGCGGAACTCACTGGCCTCCGCCTTGCCAGCCTGGGATTGAAGTTTAACAAAATTGTCCATTCCTCCATGACCCGTGCTGTGGAGACCACAGACATCATCAGCAAGCATCTGCCAGGTGAGTGCTATTTAGGACCTATTTCCTGCCTGACCACTAACTGTGCAAAGTGGGTATAGTGCACCTCCTGGTGCAACATTGTGAGCCCCCTGTCCCCTCTAGATGTCTCCAGAGTCAGCACCGACCTGCTGCGGGAAGGTGCCCCCATTGAGCCTGACCCACCTGTGTCACACTGGAAGCCTGAGGCTGTGGTAAAAGCTACCACTGGGCCACCTGGTGGGAGGGTTTGCTGCGTCACCAGCTTGGCCTGCAGTTGCTCTGGGCTGATGCTTCCTTGTTCTGCCCTCAGCAGTATTACGAAGATGGAGCAAGGATTGAGGCTGCCTTCCGGAACTATATCCATCGGGCCGATGCCGAGCAGGAGGAGGACAGCTACGAGATCTTCATATGCCATGCCAATGTCATCCGCTACATCGTGTGCAGGTGGGCACCCCATGTGGCATGGAGTGAGTCTGTAGGCCAGGGGCACAGCCAATGTCCCATGCACAGGTCCTTCACTGCCACCTGCAGGAGCTGAGTTGTCCTGGGAGCCCTTGATCTGTCTTAAGCAGGGGCCTAATCAGTTATGCATGGACTGTGTGTCACATAGAGGTCTGATGCATGGGGAATGGTATAAAGGGATGTGTGCCGGTGCTGGTGCCGGTGCCGAGGGTCTGCTGGGTGCAGGCAGCAGTGCCTGTTTCACTTTGTCAGTGGTAAACAACGGGGCTGCACACAAGCTCACTTTCCCTCAAGCTAGTACCAACTGCTGTTAGGGTCTGGGTGGGATGTAAGTGTATGGGTCACTGAATATATGGGTGTCCCCTAGGGTAATTTGGAAAAGGGTGAAGAAATCCCTGTAAGAGAGAAGTTTGAATTTGTGTGGAACTGTGCTCTCCTAGAGCCATTAGAAAATGATGGACTGGCTTTTGTCACCAAGGGCTCTCATTCTTAGTACAACAGGATTCCGCTCAGCTGAGGTGGGTCCAGACCAGGTGCAGAGCCGCTGGTGTGAGTGCTGTACCCCATGCATGGCTGTGTGGCTTATACTACCAACAGGGTCAGGCGCTTCCAGGGTGGCATGGACCCACCTCTGCTGTGGCTCTGCACATGCTCCTCTGTGCCTATGGACAGTGACCTGGGCAATCTGTCATGTTGACACATTATCACATGTTCAGTAACAAGTCACTAGGTAGTAACACTAAATACTGAAGAGGTACCAGGAGTTACCAGGAACATAAGAGTTAGAACTTCTTTCCCTCTGTGAAATAAAAGTGCTGAAACTGAACCAAAGCTGGGGACAGTGACATATACCTGTGACCCCAGTTACTCTGGAGACTGAGGAAGGATCGTAAGCCAGCCCAGGCAACTTAGTGAAACCATGCCTCAATAAATAAATAAAAATAAATCATTAAAAAAATACATACATATGGCCTGGGGGTGCAACTCAGTGGTGAGCACTTGCCTTGTATGCATGGAACCCTGGGTTTCATCCCCAGTAAAACACACACACACACACTCAAATGCACCCTTTAGCTATCCCCTTTTCTTATATACACACACACACTCTCTCTCTCTCAAATGCACCCTTTAGCTATCCCCTTTCCTTACCCTGGAAAAGCACAAGTTAAATCCCATTTACTTGCAGGAAACCAGTGTGTTTCTGACTTGCACACAGCTCAAGTTGCTAGGGCCTGGGTCCCAGCAAGGCAGGTCCCTCAGGTGGCCCAAGGCATGTGTCCCCACAGGACTATTTCAGTTGCACTCAGCTGCTGCTCCTCTCTCCCCAGAGCACTGCAGTTCCCTCCGGAAGGCTGGCTCCGCTTGTCCCTGAACAATGGCAGCATCACCCACCTGGTGATCCGCCCCAGTGGCAGGGTTGCACTCCGGACCCTGGGGGACACAGGCTTCATGCCACCTAACATGGTCACCCGTTCCTGAGGCCGCTACAGCACTGCCCTCCTCTGTCTCATCCTGTGTTCTGCTGCAAGCAGTCCAAGGCTGGTGGGAAGAAGTGTCTCAGATCACCCTAGGGATGCACCTGGAACTCACTTCTGCTCAGGCTGAGGGAAGCAATCACTTACACTGCCTGGCTTCTCTGCCTTACAGGATACCTGCAGTCTGTGGGGTAGCTGTAGGGCACATGGCTGTCATACTGGGGTCCTGGCCATGGCACCAAGCTGGGGGAGGATGACCAACGTTTTTTTCACACCCTGCCCACCACTTCATACTCTTCTGTCTGGAAACCCGTTATTTAAATATTTGTCAATTAAAGATTTTCCTCCTTTGGGTTCTTGCCTTGAAAATGTTTCTGACTTGGGTTAGGAACTTGACACTGCTGCCATCTGCACTCACAAGGCCAGGACTGGAAGCTGTGTGGAGGGCAGGTTTGTGAGGGGGACAGCCAGTAAGTTTGCCTGAGCTGTCTGACACCAGTAGCTCCAGTTTTGCACTGGTGACTGTGAATCTTGTGGGCATATGGGATAAAATACTCATATGATGTATCTCCCAAAATACTGTATAATTGAGGAAAAAACTAGTTTCTATGAAGTGATATGAACATTTTCTGCAGTTAATGCAATGAATTGTGATATTCTTTTCCCTATCATCTTGGAAATAACTGCATAATAAATTTTTTGGGTGTTTTTAAAGTATTAATTGTGACTTCTTATTTCATAGAAAACAAAGCCTGTGCTGACACAGACAGCAGTGGTGTCACAGTACCTTGTGTCCCCTGGGTGGGAGGCCACCATGTGCCATGGACCCAGGCCTCATATAATGTCACCTTGAAACACCACTCACCACTTCTAGAAGTGAGCAAGTGTATGGGGCAGAGTGGCCTCCCACTGCAGTGCTGTGCCAAGGGCACCCTGCATGCCACAACCTCAATATCTGACCTCAAGGAAGCAGGCAGTACTTTGAGAAGCCTTAGCTCTCAGGGGCCGTGGCACTGCTTACAAGGAACAGGGTCTTCTCCCTTGGGAGGTGCAGTGTTTGTTCTGGATGCAGTCGGTCACACCTCTCCAGTCCCCAGAGTCCTTCCAGCTGTGCCTGTTACGATGAACAGTGGTGATGTTGAACTGAAACAGTGGCCAAGAATGGTCTGTGTACACTGGCCCTGGGTGCTGGAGGCAGCTAGAGTTGTTTAAGTGGATGGATCACAAGGAAGCCCTGCTTCCATAACCAAAAAAAAAGGAAGCTCTAAGATCATGCTACTAAAGTCAAGGGTATGGAGTTGGGGGTTCATATTTTGTCAGTAAAAGTTTGACTTGTTCTGTTCTCAAGGCACAAGGCAACTGTACCCTGCATGTTTTAAAATAGAAAGCTGAATCCTATGTCAGTTCCTGGCAAATTTTCCACTATTAATACAAAGTCCTTTTGCTCTGGATCTTCCTCCAATGGCCTCTCCCCTTAGTGTCTCCAGGTAGTTTGGTGGATGCTCCTCGCTCTGTATGCAACAGGGATGAGCCTGGGACAGCCTGGTGTCCAGCAAGCCCTAGCAGGGTGGGTGGACAGCTCCAGGCAGAGGCCCAGTGACAGAGGGAAAATCCCTGGCTGCAGAGCTGGGAGGAAGCTGTGCCTTTGGTGATGGACAATTAACTACAGGCTCAGGAACATTGGTAACAAACTCTGGATGAAATGGTTGAGGGGGCAACATCTACACTAAGTGGCAACTGGTTCCCTATGACCACTATGGTGCTGTTTATTCCAAAATACTTCCCTGTGAAACAGCAGGGAAGGGAACATGTATGACCAGTAAGCCAGACAGCAGGTATGACTTGGACAGGGGCAAGTGTCACCACCAGAAGAGGCTGACACTGCCCGGATCTCTGTCACACTCATATCTGCCACAGCCATGGACAGTTCTGGGTGTGGTCTCTGCTGGTGTAATAGGCACATCAATTAGCAGCACCCTGGCTGGCTTTTCCCCAAAACAAAACAAAAAAAATGGTGATTTGAGGTGTCTGACAGTACTTTTGAAACAGACACATACTGTTACTCTTGCAGAAAGGCCTCCCACTGCCAAGTGCAGCTAAAAAATGTGCATTAGTTTATTAGACACAAAAAGTTTTCCACAACTGTGTAAGGAAACAAAGGTCAAAAACAACAGCCAGTAAGCCAGGTATGGTGCAGCACCTGCAGTCCTAGCACTTAAGACACTTAGGTGGGAATTGCTGGATTCCAGACAAGATGCTGTCTCAACAAACAGCAAATAAACGACTGTCAGGTCAACATACCACTAGCTCATCAAAATACTGCCACAGGTTTACTAAAAAAAGGGCCTTATGCCCAGATACAAGTAAAAGTGCTTTCTGAAAACACAGTGTAAAAATAATTTATTCCATGAAGTGGTTTTAAAAGGACACATCACCCAGGTGACAGTGTTTAGGGGAATATGTATTGCCTTGTCTCACAAAAGCAGAGAAGCAGTCCTAAAGGGTCTACAGCTTCACAGAATGGGAATCTACAAAACCAAGGAAAAACTATTTTACTTTCTATTTGAGTATTTACAACAACATACAAGATGATAATAAGAATTTAAAGAGATCATCACTAAGTATAATCTCCATGTTCTGAGAACAAAAATGCTTTTTAAAATGCAGCTGTTCTTAGAATGAACTATTTGTGTCTTGTCAGGCAGGTGCTTATTCCACTGAGCTATATCCTCAGCCCCTTATTTGTGTCTTATATTCAGATCTTGTCTGCTACACTGCAAATGAAAACACTCATGTAACAAACGAGTAATTCCAGTATGTTTGACCCGTTTATCACAAGAAATAAGTTTTTTTTTTTTTTTTGGTGGTACTGGGGATCGATCTCAGGACCCTGCGCTTGCTAGGCAGGCGCTTATTCCACTGAGCTATATCCCCAGCCCCCAAGAAATAAGTTTTTTAAAGCATGTTTTAATTCAGAATTTTTTTTGGTACTGGGAATCAAACTCAGGACCTTATGCTCACCTGGCAGGTGCTGTGCCGATGAGCTATACCCCTGGTTCAATTCAGAATTTTTACGAAAGAAAAAAATCTCTTACACTTACTATCATTGTATATTCGCGAACAGTAAATTCTGGAAAATTCAAACTGCTTTACAGAAGGCACTGAGGCTGGCTGAGGTGGGGCATGGAACTTGTTCTGGACCAGACCTCAGGTGTCCACAGAGGCATCTCCACCAGGGGACAGGGCAGCAGGCACACAGTGACTCCCCCAATACTCTGTGTCCACAGCCCCTGTGGTCAGTGCTGGGGAGAAGGCTAGAGGGATGGAAATGACTCAGAACTGGCTCTCAGCAGTGGCATGATGCTCTTTGTTTTGTTTTGTTTAGACAGGGTCTTGCTACATAGTCCAGAATGGCCTTAAACTGTATAGCTTTGGCTGGCCTCAGACTCATGGTGATACTCCTGCCTCAGCCTCCCCAGTGCTGGGATGAAGAGTGTGTACCACCACACCCAGCTTCTTCTGGTCAGTAAAGTTTCCAACCCTGAGGCTGCAATGGTTAAGCTTATCTGCTCTCTGCTGCCAACAGGTGGGAAGCCACAGGGTGCCGTCATCACCCACTAAGAACCTGCTCTGGTAGAAGGAGGCCGAATGCAGCCATCCTCATGTGGATCCTGAGTGGAGTCAGTGGGGTACTACAGGTAACCCACTGACTGCACCTGAAGTTGTCATTGCCACATGGACAATACGTATACAAGATCTGTTTTTCAAGTGGCTGTTAACAGCTTCCATGACATCATTGATCTTTACTTCTTTGTAGAACATTTGCATTTCTAAATCCCTGTACCCTGAAAGCACAGACTGTACGTTACTCAGAATATGCTCCTTTACAAAATCTTGCCAATCAGTACATCTCCCTCTTCATTTGAAAGCGAAGGGAATGAGCGCCTTCTATGGGACTGCAAGCTGAGTGCCGGGGACCACTGTCCGGAGCAGGAGGCGCCCTCGCACAGGGCTGTAGGCCCCAGGGCTGCCCAGGCTGGGGGAGTGAGGAGCGTGACCAGGCCTCCCAGGGCTGCTGCCAGCTGGAGCCCTTCGCCCTGGGCTGCTGCTGTGGGGGATGCAGAGGTCTGACAGCTGACACTTGAGCTTTCCTTTCAGTGCAGGGCTTGGCCAACTGGGGAGACATAAAAAGACGACTCAGCACAGGGACACCAGTGTAGCCAGCAGATTCATGAAAATGGGCAGGAGCTCAGGATAGAGACAAGGTGGGAGGGCCCACCACCGTGCAAAGAAGGTGCTTCCAGAACCAGATCCTAGGGACCTGCCACACAAAACCAACACCATGCTGCCCTTAAGCCCTGGATGCTGCCTCTGCACTCCTGGCTCACAGCACCATGTTCGCCCTGTGTCTGTCCCACTGGAGACCTGTCTTGTGTGTGGGAACCCACGCCCTCTCAGAGACAAAGCATGCACCAGCCTGCTGGAGGGTACAGCTGTGTGACAGAGCACTCACAAGTGACCTGGCCTCCTAGACCCCACTCTTGACAGCTCCCCCAACATTGCACCTCTGCCTGTCTGCAGGCAAGTAGCACAGGACAGCACTCCTCCACTGATGCACGCGTGGGTACTGATCAGGGTCGATGTCCACACCCTGCAGAGCTGCCAGGACATCCTGGTCCAGCTTGCACGGCTCCTCTCTAGAATGCACAGCAAAGAGATACAAGAACAGGCAGAAATGGCCTCGATTAGAAAAAAACAGACTTTTAAAACCTTAACTACATTCTTACTTTTATATATATTTTTTCAGACAAAGTCTTGCTATATAAACCTGTCTGACCTCAAATGTGTGATCCTCCTGTCTCAGCCTCCCAAGTGCTGGGATTCCAGGTGTGTACCACCACGGCCAGTGTATCTCACTGCATTTTTAAAGTAAGCATCCAGCAAATGAGCAGAATGGTGTGTGAGAATCAATCTGGCAGGAGTGGAGAGACCACGAAGCCATCCCAAGGCTCAAGCACCAGCCGAGGGCTAAGGGTCCCTTGTGCTGTGGTGAGAGCACAAGGGTGGCAGGGTTGCCTCCAGGACACAGCTAGGTCCCCACTGCAGCTTTGCATGCTCTGCTGCATATGGTTCCCCTACATAAACCACATTCTTAGGACCTACCCAATAGTTTGGAGGCCTCTCCTTTCCTGGTGAGTGACAGCCAGCACTCGGATCAGCCGGCATGCCCGGCTGGACATGCTACCCAAGCGTAACCTGAGACAGGAACCTGCCACCTATGTCATACTGTGGGAAAACAGCAGGCTTTGAAGAACTGCACACAGGGGCCCACACTTACCCAAAAAGGAAAAGTCTGCTGGAGGGGATGGCCACAGGGCTTGGTGTAGCCTGGGACTCGGAATCCAAGGACATCGTAGCCATCACAGCTGACACATCACCTTCTGCCCCTGTTTGGTTATTTTTGAGTTTGTCTGCAGTGGCGGCAGATGTTGACAAGCCATTTTCTACTGTGTTCTTTATCTTATCTTTAGTATTCTTATCTGTATTTGATGTCTTGGAAAGGCTACCACCTTGATTTTGCAAATTCAGTTTATCAAACTCAAGCATCAAACCAGAGATATGTGACAGAAGGGCCTGCTCTGCTCCAGGAACCTCTGGTCTCCTGTTCAGGGACCTGCTGGGACTTGGGGGACAGCAGAGCCTCTTTGGGCCTGAGTGGCATGGGCCTGAAGCACCCATGCAGTCTGCCTTAGCACCAGGTTCCAAGTTCCTGAACACATCAGCCTCGGGCTGGCTGTGCTTTTGAGCTCTGTTCTGCTGATTTTTCATTTCTTCCAGGTTCACGTCACCATCCCCATCTAGAAATGCCCCCACAGAAACGGAGTTGCAGCACTGCTTCTCATGGCCTGTGGGTGACAAAGCAGACATACTGTGCAAGCTAGGAAGGACCAAGTCCTCCTGTGATAGGGCACACAGCCCCACAAACAAACAAAACTTCTGGGCCACTCTTCCCTCAAAGCAGGAAAGAGGAGTAGGAGGGCGAGAAGCAGCCCAGGCCAACAGTTTTCTGATTTGCTGAGCTCCCACAATTCTATGAGGAAGTTACTGGGGTGCAGCACTGTCCCCAGTTAAGGGAAAAGTTTCCTTGTTAACACAGCAGCCATTTGGTGGAACACTGCCAAGTGCTATTCAGGAAATGTGTCTTGTTAATACTATTATTTTTGAGATGGGGTCTCACTGTGTAGCTCAGGCTGGCCTTGAACTCACTATGTCCAAACTGGTCCCAAACTTACAGCAACCCTCCTGCCTCAGCCTCCTGAGTACTGGGATTACAGTCATGTGTCACCATGCCCAGCTTAAATTAGTATGTTCTTAGGCAAGTAATTATTATGTAAATACATCTACTTTGTAAAAATACATTTACAAAAAATTAAACAGTTTTGATTTTTTTCCTCATTAATTGTAAACTTTTTTCCACATCATTCATTACTCTTTAAAAGCAGGATTTTAAATTTTGCATAAAAACAGTTCAGTTTACCAAACCAGTCTGATACTGTCAGAGAAGGCAGCCATGCTGCGTTGGGGTGTTCAGGCATCCCTAGTCCTCTCCTCCCAGAGACTCTGGACCAGGCCAACCAGCACCTCCCCAGAGACCGCACAGCTCCTGGTAGATCCAGGCAGGGGGCGGTGCCCACACCACAGTATGACACACAGCCATCCCTCAGCACACTTTACAGCTGTTGTTTGTTATAAGGAGTGAGGTGCCTGCTTTTATTTCCTTTGGGGAATTTCTTCTCCTTTGTGCATTTCACTTTTGGGCATTGCTGTCTTTTTCTTACTAACATTTAAGGATTGTTTATATCCCCCCATACCCTGTGCTGAGGTGGAACCACAGCCTTGTGCAAGCTAAGCACCCTCTACCATTGAGCTGCACCTCAGACCAGCTTTCTCTTTTCTTATGTTGTTGTTGTGTCATGAGTTATTCCTAAGTTCTACATAGATTACTCTGTTCCAATCATTCCATCATCTTTTTGTGCTTCTAAGTGTCTGATAAACACCTGAGCACGCTGGAACATGTCCACCTTGTCCTTTTCCTGACAGTACTCGATGTATCCAAATATAAAGAATATCTAGAAAACATGCATAGAAACACAAGCTCTCAAATATTATTGGTCTTGTATGTTTTAGAAAAACAGCACAGAATGAATCTCACTCAACTTTGGGGAAGAAGATGAAGCCAGAAGTAGCAACAATGCTCTTTGCTGCTCTTCTCCTCTCATAGACACCTGTGCACACACGCACGAGCACACACCACACCCCCCCCCCAACATCAGACACAGACACCCACCCACCCACCCACCCAACATCAGCCTGAAGGAAAGTTGCCCATTTTAACAATAAAAACACAAGAGGCAGAGAAAAAGGTCACAGATGGATGCTTCCTGTGGGGCCAGGAGCACCTCAGACCATGCTTGCTCACCAGAGGTAAAGGCTTTCTCTCGGGGGCAGGTTTCATTTTCCCCTGTTCCTTGTTGTGCCTTTTTGCCCATTTCTTGTTGAGCAAGATACTCTTCTAGTCTTTGCAGGCCCTCCTGGGAAGACAGATCCACAAAACAGCCCAGAAATTCCCAGTATTCAGCCCAGGGAATCCTCAGCTCATGAGCAAGCTCCCTGTAGGGAATAAACACAAGTAATAGATGAGAAGACACAATAACACCCACAGAACTGACTGTACAGAAGGCAGCAATTTGCTGCTCCAAGTGCCAAAGCAATATGCAAAATCCTGGGTATATTTTTTTCTATCTAAACTGGGGCTAACTGAACTTTGGGTTTCCTTACCACTCTGGAGACCCAGCAGAGTCTGGAGAAGGTGCTCCAGGATAGAGTGAATCGCACCCACCAATCAAGGGGCCAGTACCTGAGAGCTGTCACCAGCCTCCCTGGGTGAGGCCACGTGGTCACATCTGTCAGTACAAGTCTGTGGCCAGGAATCAAAAATCCAGAGGGCATTTGCAGGTTTAAGCTATAAGCCTCAGATTGGGCACTTATTTTTAATAAGGTTCCAAAGAATCTGATTAAGTTTTGTTTGACAGTATCACATTTTTAGCTTTGTGGTTGTGGGGACTTCTTCAGGAACCTTTTCTATTAGTTTCTAGCCACATCCCTGCCTCGTGTTAAATATTTTATTTTCTTTATTTCCCAAGGAAACATGGTCCATATAGCACCTTCTATAAAATATTAAGATCCCTGAGAACTGCCCTAAGGAGTGGGAAGGAACTGTTTTACCTTAAAATTGCACAAATTAAACTGGAGTGTAAACAACATTTGTAAGTAATCTGTCCTCAATGCAAGGGCTCTATGATCTCCCAGAAAGTCCTTTCTGGGCACCATATTCTGCAGCAGTTGTAATTACATTCATCATCATCAGTCTCAACACATAATCACAGTTCAAACGATACTACACCCGACTCAGCTTCCCTGTACCTTCCTACTCTCTCAATGCCTCTTTCTGGGTCAGACTTCCTGAGGCTGTGGAAGAAGCCTGCTTTCTCTCGAGGTGGTGTTTTCCAGAGTTTTCGAAAATCTTCTGCCTATGAAGAAAAAACATGTTGAGACCTATGTGAGCAGTGTAGCTTACCCAGAAAGCTCAGCCACCAGTGTCATGGTATCAGTACTGATCCCACGGCCATGAGGCCCAGAATCCCAAACATGAGGCCCCACCCTAAGGACAGCAAGCATCACAGAGCTGCCATCCCAAGTGGCACATATGCCATTCTTCCTATCACACAAGAAAGTATGTGTTGCTTTCTTTTGAGCCACCCAAGTTTTACGCTGAATGCAGTTTATCTAATCCTAATTGTCCCACCAAATTTTGGAGCCACTTTAATAGTGGCAAATAAGTGATCATTTAGAAAAAAACTATTTTTTTCCTGTTTTGAGACAAGGTCTCACAAGTTGTCCAGGCTGACCTCACACTTAAGATCTTCCTGCCTCATCCTCCCAAGCAGCTGGGGTTATGGGTGCACACCACCGTGCCTTGCTCATTCCAAAATTGTCTATCAAGCCATTATGTATGTCAGAGTACAAAACAGTTCAGAAGGAACTGTCAGTTGTCAACTGGGCAAAAAACATGTATAACCTCTGACCCAGCACCTCTACTGTTTGGGACCCACATGAACTTCAAGGATGAGCAGAGCCCAAAGGTGAGGCCTAGGGACCAAGCAGAGCCTCCAGGGAAGGCAGCTGATGCCAGGAATGTCTAAGAAGAGGTCCGGGGGCTGCAGGTATGGGGAGTTGAGTTCAGAAGTAACCCCGCTAGGCTGGATACAGTTTGGATAGGATAGGTACACAGGGCAAGGGAGAGCCAGATAATGACTTCTCAGGCTCCTGCACACCCAGCTTAGCCACACATGAGCAGCACGGCATATTCTGAAGCCTCAGCACCATCCTTGGAACAACTGACTTCAGGCCACAGGATGTGCATCTCCAAGAGCAGACTGTGTGGGGACACTGGGGGTGGCTGAGAAGATCCCAGAGCTCACCTTGGCTGGACTCAGGGGCCCCGCGAAGGCCCTCAGGGTCAGCACAGGGTCCCGGGGGTTGGCTCCACAGCAGCCACCAGGCGAGGTCTCAGCTGTCTGATCTGAGGACCACAGCTCCCCAATGACAGGAGAGGAGGTGTCATCTGCTCTCAGAAGTGGCACGTAGTAGTGACCTGGGAGAAAGACGATCAGTAGCAGTCTCTGGCTCCTGCTCCCTGGCTGTGTCAAGGGCTGGTGAGTGGTAGGGGAAATGTCAGAGGAACCAGGTGGTCTTTTGCAGCCTGGGCTGGGACCAGAGCCAAGACAGGTTTGGGCCTCACTTAACTGGGTGAGCGCCCCCTCCTCCTCCATGAAAAGTGGAAAGGAGTCAGGCATGGTGGCACTTGGGAGGCCAACGCAGGAAGACTGTAAGTTCCAGCCCAGTCTGAGCAACTTAGTAAGACCCTGTCTCAAAAAAATAAAAAGAAGACCAGGGATGTAGCTCAGTGCAAAGGCCCTGGATTTAATCCCCAGTACCTTACATCCCTAACAGGGTATGGTGGGAAGGGGTGCAGAAGATATGTCAGGAAGATGGAAGACTGAAGCAGGAGGGGAACAGGACTGGCACAGCAGAGCTTAAAGGGTCACAGTTAATAGGTTGTGTGCCCCCTCTTCCCAGCCCACCCTAACCCTAACTCAAGGCCGAGGCTAGGAGACTCCCCGACTCACCCTGTAAATATTCTCTGATCCTCTCTTTCAGTTCTACAGGTTTATTTTTGTTTCTTTCACAAATTACCTGTTAAAAGAAAACAGGATGTGAGAACTGGAAACCTTATTTTATTGCAGTTTTTTTTTTTTTTAAGACAGGGTCTGGCTCTGTAGTTCAGGCTGGCCTTGAACTTACTATGTATCCCAGGCTGCCTCCAATTTGTGGGGATCCTCCTGCCTCAGCCCCTCAAATACTGGGATTATAGGCATGCACCACCACACCTGCCAACTAAGTAGTATTTTATACAAAAAATACACACAAGTGGATGTGCCAGTGCAGTCCTGTAATCCTAGTTTTGTCGGGGAGGCTGAAACAAGAGGATCAAATGTTTGAGGCCAGTTTGGACAGCTTAGTAACTTGGTGATACCCTGTCTCAAAACAAAAACTAAAAAGGCTAGAATGTCACTCAGTGCAAAGCCCCTGAGTTCAATCCCCAGTCCTGGAAAAAGAAAACAAAGGTGAGTTATATACATGCAAAATAATGGATAATTTCTCAGCTGTAAAATTTCTTTCTTTTTCTTTCTTTCTTTCTGTTGCTGTTGTCATTGTTGTTTGTTTTGAGAAGGTCTTGCCATATAGTCTAGTTTGGTCTAGCATTCCCTAAGTTTCCCAGGCTGGGCTTAAAATTGAATGCTGGGAAAACAGGCATGATCCCAGTTCTCTCACTTAAATGGGCTTCACTGATGTAACAACAGCAGATGCAGAGGAGCTCCAGGGGGCTCCAGGGTCCTTGCAGGTTTCAATTCTGAGGGCTGCTATGTTCAGGTCATGTGACAAGTACAGTGCCTGATCCTCAAACTAGTCTTTAAGTGTATAGTGAGAATTTGGGGACCAACTCCCCATACCTGCAGTTACTATCCTCCTGCACATCACAGGCTGCTCAACTGCTATGGATCATGAAGATGCTTTCTTCACAAGGTTGATGGGTCATGTGAGAAACTCAGGACAAGGGGCATGGTACACTGCCTGGTATATACTGAGTTGAACACAAGAGCAGCATTGAGGATCCTCACCATCACCATCACTATCATCACCATCATTATCACCATCACCACTATCAATAGCTCTGTTCTCTCTGAACCTGGTCAACTGAGATACTCAGAGAGAGAATGATGAAAGACTGAGCTGTTCAGGACAACTGTTCAGGAAACTGAAACTAGAGCTGCACAGACTCTGTCTTCACCTCTTCCCAGCAACCAGAGCTCTGAAGTGTGCTATAGGCAGCACAATTCAAAGACACCCAGTGCTAACTTTCCTGTAGCTATGAACATAGGCTACACATTTGCATATTTTTGTTTCTAACACTAGATAGTAATCACATTTAATAGTGATTTCTAACACTAGATAGCAATCAATTACTGTACTTACCTCTTCAGGTGTTCTGTTGTATTTATTCTTTGGTTTTTTCTCAATCAAAGGGTGTGAAGAAAGAACACTGACCACATCCACATTCCCAAACTTACAAGCAAAATGCAGTGGTGTGTCATACCCCTAGAAGAGGCGCAGAGGAAGCACAATTATCACTTAGCGTGTTTACATTTTGCTGGGTGCAGGGATGCACACCTCTAATCCAGGCACTCAGGAGGACACTTAGTGCATACAAGACCAGCCTGAACTGCATGAGAAGGCCTGTGCCAAACAAACAACAAGAAAAACCACAAAAAAATACAAACTCACATTCACACAATTGTTTTCTAAGGTGAAAATGGGTATTTCTTTAAAAGCCTCAACAAAAAAGATTGTGCAAAAAGAACTGCTATTATAGCTGACACATACCTGAGTGCTAGCACTGTCCACTCTTGTGCAAGACCCAGTATACTCCCCCACACCCCCAATACTGGAGACCTGACTTATTGGCCCCAATGCCATGGACCTGGGCATAGCCAGAGCCTCTGACTGAAGGTGCTCTGTAAACTGTAGCTTCCCTGCATCAGGGCCAGTACCATGTCATGTGACCAGCAGTGCAGTAAGTTTGGAGGGCACCATCCAGATTAAAACAAAGCTCAAGCCAGGCATGGTGGCACACGCCCGTAATTCCAGCACTTGGGAGGCTGAGGCAGCAGGATCTTTACGAGTTCGAGACCAGCCTGAGCTACAAAATGAGCTCAAGGCCAGCCTGAACTGCACAGCAAAACACTGTCTAAAAAAGACAAAAAAAAAAAAAAAAAAAAAAAAAAAAAAAAAAAAAAAAAACAACCAAAAAAACCTTGGTCTGGGCTTCTTGGAGCGTGGTGGTGGACAGCACAGTACATGGGACACTGACCTCAGGCCTCCACACCATGAGATTTTCCAACTGATATTCTCACATCCACTCATGCTAAGTACCCCAGGGCTCCACAGCACCCCTGTGCTCCCCACTCCTCCACAGTATATCCGCACTCCCCAAAGATGTGACTTCCTTTCCTCTTCCTTCTCAGGTCACCTCCAGACCAGTGAATATGTGGCATAGTGCCCCACGTTTGAGATCTGCAGGGCCAGCACCCCCACAGCTCACCCCCACCTACCTGCTGTGAATTTGTACCTGCCATTCCCTCCAGTGACTAGGGATGCCACACTCGAGCTCTTAATTCCTTCCGGCCCAGGGCACCAGACACTTGGAGCCCTGCAGCCCGCACCCATACCCACCTCCCAGGCCTCCCTGGGACCCCAGTGATCTGTGAGTAGCCCATGTCGTGCTCCAGGGCAGCACACCTACAAAGCCTGGTGCCTGCCATCCCATGCTCCACTATTCTGACTACACCTGCCCCTATTCTTAGGGGCGGCAGCTTCATCCATGATGGGCTAGATTCAAAGGTACCCAGTCCTGCTATGATTCAACTGGAGACTGGAGCATAATGGTTGGAGACCAGACGTCAGCAAGTGAACCCAGTTCTGCTCTAGGTACAGTTGAATCCTCCAGTTCACCTTCTACCTTGGACAAATGAGGTGCCAGGGTCCCTCATTTCACCAATACTTTGTCCACTCCCCAGTCCCTCTGCTGCATTCCAAGGACATAATATGGCCACACACACACACACACACACTTTTCCATCTGCCCCACAACCAACACCCCAGTCAGCTGGCTTCCCTTCACCCCTGCATCTACATGGGGACTTTCCCTCCACCCCCACCCCACACCCTGATTCTCCACAGGAACTGTTCCCACCACCCCACACCCCTTGCCCATGTCCTCCCCATGTTCTGTTGTACCCCCAGCCCCACTTCACAGCAATCCACATTCCTCACAGACCCCAAGACTTCTACAGGCCTGAGGTATTTTGTTAGGTATTTTAATAACTCCTACCTTCAGGATTACACTAAGAGAACATGATCTGACACTTCTAATGCCATGTGTTGCTAGGGACTGAACGATGACTACCACTGAGCCAAATGCTCAGCACATCTAACAATTTCTTACTACTCTAATGCAAATAAATGTACATTTTCTGTGAACGTTGAATGATGTTAAGAAATAAGCAAGTATTTCTTTTATTTTAAATTTTACTTGGTACCAAGAATCAAACTCATGACCTGGTACCTGTCAGGCAGGTGCTGTGCCACTGAGCTATATCCCTGGCTCTAAGCAGGTATTTCTGTAGGGCTCACTTTTGCTTTTTATCACATCTATAAATACACACTTGCTGACTGTCCCAATCAAGCCTCATATCCTTGCTTACTCCAGCTGTTACTTACAGTTACTATTATTCTTACTTTGATCTTGTTCTTTCTTTCCTGTTTTGTGCTCACTGATACTCTCTGTAACCATCTCTGACATGGGACAAAGTTGTCCCTTCATATCCTCAGGAGGCTGGTCCATGAGTAATGACCTTCCCCAAGACACCAAACTCTCCAGACACTCATGGAAAATGGCGCAGTACTTCCCTGTAACCATATGTGTGCATACATAACCTCTACATTATTTGGATATAATCACACACAAACATACACAACCTTCATACCTAAATTACCTCTGGGTTAATATCACACCCAATGCAATGCAAACACCATGTCAAGAGTTATTATATTGCACTGTCTGGGGAATAAGAACAAGGAATAAAAAGCTTTCAATGTTCAGTGTAGACATTTTTTCCAGAATATTTTTGATCTGCAGCTGGCTGAGTCTGTGGTGATGCAACCCTGGACAGAGGGCTGACTACTTATATTTGGCCTGCCTTGGTTCCAGTTTCCTAACTTAGAATTCCTAAAAATCTGACAAGGGCTAACTGTCTCACATGCTGATGAGTGGCCTGCCCTCCCAACCCTGAGGCAGGTGCAAGATGGGGTGGGCCAGTTGCCAAGGAGCCAATCAATCATGCTTGAGGAGCTAACCAAGTCTATGTAATAAATCCTCCATAATAACCCACCACAGCAGGTGACGAGCACCCCATCAGGGTGTAAAATCTCCACGTCCCTTCTCCACCCCTGGCCCTATGCGTTCCTTCCTCTATATCCTTTATAAGAGGGGTTCTGTAAGCAAATTCACGAGGGGTCACAGGAACCCTATCTGCAGCTGACTGGTCAGAACACATGCTGTAGGTGGCATCTGAGGACAGTTAATCTTCTGGGACTTGACTACCCAGTGCTAGAATTTAACTGAATTTCAGGACACCTAGCTGGTGTCTGCTACAGGACTGCCTGCCTGCTTGGAGGAGTGGAAACCACTGAATGTCTGACTAACATCAGAAAGGAGTTTAAGAATCGGGAAAGAACCACTTCTTCTTTTATCATCATCATTAGACCACTGCTTTCTCTTCCCTTTCTATGATTTTACTGGTTAGAACCCATTTTTCTACATTTCCCTTCTGTCTCTTTTTTTGAGACAGGGTCTTACTAAATATTCCAGGGTGGCCTTGAATTCCCAACAATGCTCCTGCCTCAGCCTCCTGAGTACTGGGATTATAACAGCACCACCATCCCCAGCCCTTTTTCCCCTCTTACATTATCTTTGCTTCTTAATTTTGGAAGTCAAAATGTTATCTTTAATGTATTATCAAGTAACAAAATCATACTCATATTGCCCGGGTTTTTCCTTGTTGCTTTTTGTTTTGGGGTTCTGGGGATTCAACACAGGGCCTTTACACTGAGTTACATCCCCAACCATTATTTTATTTCTTTTATTTTGAGACAGGTTCTCACTAAATTGCTACATTACCCAGGCTGGGCTGGAAGTTGCAAACCTCATGCCTCAGCCTCCTGAGTGCTGGGATTACTTACAAGCATGGTACACCACCACACAGCATGTGCTTCTCTTACATGCTCCTATTTGTAATTCCCCAAACCTAAGTTTTGCTGAGAATTCAAAGATCTTGGCTCTAACTATCATATAAATAAATTCTTATGTTTCAAGAACCCTTACTTATGCCTTATGCATGCATTAGAAGTCATGCTTTTGAGCTACACAGTGGTGACCACCTGTAATCCCAGCTACTTGGGAGGCTGAGGCAGGAGGACTTCAAGTTTGAGCCTGGCCTGAGCATCTTACTGAGACCTGTCTCTACTTATTTGTTGTTCTTTTTGAGATAGCCTTATCACTGCACAGCCTAGGCCAGCCTTGAACTTGTCGTGATCCCTACTGCTTCAGCCTCCCAAGTGCTGGGATTACAGGTGTGTGCCACTGTGCCCAATTCTCAAAATAAACTTTAAAAAAGACTGTTATAGCCTAATGCTCCCTGAACATGACCCACAGTGGATAAGATGTCTGAGACTGAGGCTCTTCATTTTTGTCTTAATGACAGATGGTTTGTGCTTGTCCAAATCAGAAACAATAAACGAAGAGGGAGTGAACAGTTATAAAGTCTCCTCTTTTATAAAAGGTCCCAGGACCACAAAATAACTAAATAAAAATAAACTCACAATAAATATTCCTAATGACGACTTTGGTAAAATAATACATTAAGGATATAAGATGACTTGAATAAAGGACACCAGAACTTTTTCTACCACACTTTTTTTTTCCGCCTCGCTTTTCTTTTATCCATCCCTCCCTCCCTCCCCCCCCTTTTTTCTTTCTTTGTCTTTTTGAGGCAGGGTCTCACTATGCAGTTCAGGGTGGCCTTGAGTTCACTTTGTAGCTCAGGCTGGTCTCCAACTTGCAACAATCCTCCTGCCTCAGTCTCCCAAGTGCTGGAATTACAGGCGTGTACCACCACGCCTGGCATACCTCATTTTCTACACCTTTCAGCATTTGCTTGCCTGTCACACCCAGTCTATGCCTCCCTCACGAGGCTGGGTGCCCTGTGGAGCACCTGAAGCCATCAGTGGCCTCACATTCTTCTGGTTTCCACTCTCCATGTCAACACATCTGCTTTTGTTCCTGACTGTCCACACACCTTCCACAGAAGCAGCATGGAAACTAAGAACACCTCCACTCCCAGGGATGCCAGGCTCCCTCCACAGCTGCAGGGCACACTCACCACCTTGTCGGGAGTGTTCAGATACAGGTCCACAAGGTAGCGGATGCGCTTCTGCAGCATGTCCGTGTCATCATCTGGGTACATAAGCTGCATGAACTCAGGGTTTTCCAGAGTCTCCAGTGTTAGCTGGCAGATAGATGCCTGGTTCTCTTTGGCAGCAACATGCATGACATTGTACCTACATCCTTCCTGGAAGAAAAGCCTGTTCTGAGTTCTGGTTTCGTAAGTACAGTGCACAGCAGCATGATGCACTGGAGGCAGGCTCACCTGTACAATGGTTGGAGTGTCCCCTGAGCCAATCAGGTACCGGGGGTTGCTCCATATGAGGTCAGAGAAGGCCTTTTCTTCTCCCTGCTCCACGGCTTTCCTCAGCTTAGCAGTGAGATCCTGTGTGCGGGGGCTTTTGTAACTGTTTGCTCCCTCTTTGTTTATTGTTTCTGATTCAGAGATGCACAAACCATCTATTGTCAAGAGACAGAAACAAACACTCAGCCTCATAGACATCTTCTTGCCCACTCTTAGTCACACTGAGGGGTGAGCTCACCTTGGCCCAGCAGCCCATGGAAGTGAAGGTGATAGAGGGTGACAGTGGAGATACAGAGCCACACATCCTGCCCACACAGCAGGGCCCATGTACAAGATGCCATCATACCCTGATGGACTCCTGCCAGGAGACCTTCTGAACAGGGGTCACTTAAGGTTTCAAAAAGTAAGTCAGCTGTGCATGGTGGCACATACCTATAATCTCAGCACTCTGGGAAGCTGAATTAGGACTACATATTTGACATCAGCCCAGGCAATTTAATGACACTTTTTCTCAATTAAAAAGGGGAGTTATAAGCACCTGCCTGGCAAGCACATGGTCCTGAGTTCGATCCCCAGTACCACTAAATAAATACATAAATAAAAGGGAGTGGTGCTGGGGATATAGCTTAGAGAGAAGAACTTGGGTTCAATCCATAGCTCCTTCTCTTCCTCTCAAAAAAAAAGAAGGAAGGAAGGAAGAAGGAAAGAAGCTCAGTCAATTTTGGTGGGTGAGGGATCAGTCTCACACTTGAGGCGTCTCTATATTCAAGTATTCTAGTCATACTCGTGCCATACATTTCCATGGGACAGGAGCCTGCTCTGAGCTGGGCAGTGCATGCAACAAGATTTCTGGCTCTCACAGGTGCTTAGCTCCAGCAGGTCTGGAAAGAGGTACAGCTTCAGAAGGGGAGGAGACTGCTCTCAGCATCAAGGAGACCTTGACCCCAGCAGGTGGCAGGGGAGATAAGGTACCAGGAAGGGCTCGCTGTTCCATCTTCCTCTGCTCTTCACTTCCATTGTCCTGTCCCCCGAACTCCCTAGACCAAGCTCTCAAACCTTCCCCTTGGCTGTCCCACCACTATGTCCTGCCATACCAGATTCCTCACAGGGAGAAAACAAGTCACTGTCATCATCACAACAGAGGAGACAAGGAACTTCAGAGAAAGTATGACCACAACACCAAAGGGAGCTGTCACGTGGTTTACCTTTCCACCCGCCACTGCTGAAAAGTGGAGCCACCTTTACAGGGGACAGAGGGGACGAGGCTTTGCTTGGAGAAGGAAAATAATCACAAATTCCTCTAGCAAATTTTTCAGCATCTTCTCTGGTTGGAAAAGCTTTAAACCGGGACCCTTTGATCATTTTGACAGCTTGCAATGCTTCCTTTTTATCTTCATAAACATGGATTCTTTCTGGGTGGGAAAAGTAACAAAGGAAAGTCAGAGATGAGTAAATGGAACCCCAGTCATTTAACTACACCAAGAGTTTAACAGTCAAACAAAACAGTTATTACTCAGAAACCTGATTTTATTTTTATATTGTAATTCAGATTTTTAGTCTTAGGAAAGAGGACCTGAGCCAAAAGAACCCAGTTAATAAGTCTCACCACGTAGAGGTGTGTGTGTAGAAATGTGACACTGTGTACTTCTACATAATGCTAATCCCAACAGAACATACCATACTAAGAAAGAAATCAGTCATGGATTGAAGACCTAATAAAAATCAATTGAGCCGGGCATAGTGATGCACACCTATAATCCCAGCACTCCAGAACCTGAGGCAGGAGGATTGTTGTGAGTTTGAGACCAACCTGGGCTATAAAGCAAGCTCAAGGTCAGCCTGAACTGCACGTGAGACCCCGTCTCAAAAAAAAAAAAATTCCAGCACTCAGTAGGCTGAGGCAGGAGGATCACTATGAGTTTGAGGCCAGCCTGGGCTACATAGCAAGATCCTGTCTAAAAAAGAAATCAGTTTAAAAAATAAGTTCAAAAACTTTGAAAACATTGGCAAAGAATTTTAAGCATAATTTTGGGTGGGGTGTGCCTTTCCAAGCCTATCTAGGCACTTCTATAAAAGGATGTCCATTAGGGTGTCCATTAATAAAGCTATAAAGGAAGAAGACATTCTGATACAAATGTATACAGATATTTGTATTTTGTATACAGATATACAAAAATATCGACACCTTATAGGGAAATAATCACAACCAAGTTTGCATGGGATTATTATTAATAGTACAAATGATGGAATGGTGACTATCTACTGCTTGATCAAAATGATCAATGTACATGACAAGCCATCATCAAATATAGACTGATCAGAGGAGAAAGGCAAGCAGCCTAAAACTATACCGCAAGTTCCTGCAGACACCATGGGAAGTGCAGTAGCACACAGTGTGCTGACCTAACACTGCCATTTTTCCCTTTCTGGATAGAATACAATGCAGTTTGGAGGAGTAATTTTCAGTTTTACAAATGCATTCCTTTTGAGCCTGCACTTCTATGTACTACTTTTATAAAAATATAAAAGTGCATCTGTACAGTGAGACCCAGCTGTAGCTCCTCTGGGTATCTTCCCAGAAGAGTTAAAGACTTCACATCACAGTGATCTATGCACACCCGTTTTCATAGCAGCACAGCTCACAATAGCTGAATCTTGGAAGCAGCCTACGCTGTACATACAACGAAGTGCTACTCTACCATTAAAAAGGATACAAAAATAGATGCAGTTTGAGACTATAATTTTAAGTAAATCAGATACACAAGCTTAAATATTGCAGTTTCTCTTATATAAGAAACTCAATTGCAGTCGAGCATGATGGCTCATGCCCGTAATCCTAACACTTGGGAGGCTGAGGCAGGAGGATAGGGTTAGAGTTTGAGGCCTGCTTGGGCTATACAGCAAGACTGTCTCAAAAAAAAAAAAAATTGAAAAAAAAAAAAAAAAAGGGAAGAAACCCAGTATATGAAGTACAAAGTAAAAGACAGACAATGGGAAGAAAAAGAAAGAAAGTCATTGCAATCCAGCATTGTCAATGCATCTAAACATGTACACCTTGATTCAGTATAATTGTCTTAGGTGTTTTATGTTTTTTGGCCTGTTAGTCTGGCTGTTAATCTGTGTTTATGATAATTAATTTGAAGTTAAGATAAAGAAATGAATCTGGTGCTGGCAAAAAGAGTAGTGGGAGCTGGGATGTGCTACATACATATAGCAATTCCCCACAATGAATATAACAATATGCACTGCAAACACAGACTAAAAAAATGTTGGATTTGGATTTAAATTGTACTAGAGAGAGAAAGAGAGGGGGGGGATGTGTGTGCGTGTGTGTGACACGTGGTACTGGGGTTGAACTAGGGCCTTCACATTCAGCTCCATACTCAGCCCTTTACCTTTTTTAATTTCAGAAGCACCCTGCTAAGTCATGCGGTTGCTTGGGCTGGGCTCAAACTTTTCTTTGGGGCGGGTGTTCATATTCTGTGCTTTATAATTAACTCTTTAGTCTCAGGAACCAAACTTAATGATCAGTAATATTGTCCATCACTTCAATCTGCATTAGGTTATCACAATATTTTGGTTTTCAGGGCTGCGGACATAGCTCAGCAGCACAAGTACCTGGCTAGCAAGTACAAGATCCTGAGTTTGATTCCCAGTACCAAAAAAAAAAAAAAAAATCAAGCAATATTTTGGTTTTGCTTTGTTTTCTGAGGCAGAGTCTCACTATAATCCAAGCTTCATTCCTTGCACCTCAGCCTCAGGAGTCCCTGGATCATAGGCTGGCACTACTGAGCCTAGCAGTATGTTCTTTCTTATATGTATCAAAACTCATACTAAAGCCAGGCATAGTGGCACACACCTGTAATCCTAGCACTTGGGAGGCTGAGGCTGGAGGATCCTTTTGAGTTTAACACCAGCCTGGGCTACAGAGTAAGCTCAAGGCCAGCCTGAACTGCATAGCGAGACCCTGTCTCAAAAAAAAAAAAAAAAAAAAAAACCTCATACTAAACAATAAGCCCTAGGCTCCAAAAGGGGATCTATTTTTTGTACCCGTCCCTAAGTATTACTCCACAAGTTAGATAAAAATAGATACCAAAGTACCATGGGCTCAAACTTTTGATCTTTCTGCCTTAGCTTGCCAGTGCTGAGATCATAGGCCTATGCCACCACACCCAGCTCAAAAGTGGTTAATCTGGACTTAAAAACTCATGGTGACCAACTATACTTGTCTTCTTAAAATTTTTTTTTTTAAATCATCTGCTTTTATTTTTATTTGGGGGTTTCTGAGAATTGAACTCAGGGCCCACGCTTGCCAGGTAGGTGCTGTGCCACTGAGCTAAATCCCTAGCCTCCCATGCTTTCCTTTTTCTTCAGAGCTTTCAGTGTTTATCCCACTTGTGGGAGGACACACAGAGCAACACATTACCGTTTCTCACAGGGCCATCTTCATACACTGGGCACACGCCATAGTACAGGGCTGGTTCTTTGGAGACTGTCTCTCCAGCCTTATTGGAGCCAATCCTAGCCGAAGCACTGAGAGGCATTGGGCAGGCCTCAGACATTGCAGTCTCCTCCTCTGGGGGGTTCAAGCCCACGCTGTAACCAAAATCTCTGTCCTCAGAGTGACTGGCCCGCCCGGCAGGGCTGCCTGCAGCAGAGGTTAGTGTGCTGGTTGTGTGCAGGCCAACTTGGTTGGTAAGGGAGGGAGGAAGGTCCCCACCCTGCTCCAGCAAAGCTTGAGCCAACTTTTTCTCAAACACAAAACGGGTGGTTGCTGTGATGGGCCCACACTTCAGGCCAGCTCTGACAATCTCTTCTCTAAGGTCGTCTGGATTCAGGTGTTTCAGTTGCGCCAACATGGCCTCCATTGTTGCAGCACCTGGGGACAAGACACCAAAGACAGATGAGCTGGGCAGTGGACACACAGGTGGCACCTGTGCTTGGCGTGTGTTCTCAGGTACCACCGGACCCCTCTCCTCATACAACCTGTGTCCTCACTACCTTTTTGGCTGGGCTGCTGGTGTGAGGGAGGTTTTGTTCTTGCAATCAAGCCTGCTTAGGGGTGCATCACTGTAACCCTTAGCATTATTGAAATTCAAAGCCTTGGTTTCCTCAACTATAAAATGGAGATAATAAGAGCTATGCTCTTAGGTTATAATGAGAATTAAATAATGCATATAAAGTCTGCAGCACTGGGTCTGACACTACCCACAAATGTCAGCTGCAACTATTAAGCTGTCAAGCACACAGGTTTATTCATGTTACCCAATAAGTATGGACTATGCTAAAAATTAGAATAAAAACAAGGCAGGTACACCATTACACACTGACTGTAAGACATAAAAATTCCCAAAACAGCTTACCAGTGTGGGTGAGGTGAGAAGAGGCCAGATGGAAAGGGACGGGAGAAGGCAACACTTCTGACTGTGCTTTTATAAGTTTCTGACTTTCAGAAATGTCACATACAAGAAAGAAGCCGTCAGGCATGGTGGTTCATATTTACAATCCCAGCATTTGGTAGGCAAAAGAATCTAATTTGAGGCCAGCATGGACTACAAAGAATTTAAGGCTAGCCTGGGCTACATAGTGATACCCTGTCTCAAAAAACCAAAACAAACACCAAGTAAACAAATGAAAAGATAGTAGAGTCACTTAGACCGAACACAAATGAGCCTGACTCTTGCAAATGGTAACAGAAGAATAGGGGAGAATTAACCTACATGACTGGAAAACAGTACGTGACAAAGAACTGTACACAGCTGTATCCTCTAGTGGTTTCCCACAATGGCCAAGGGAGGCATTCTGAGCTACTGAGACCAGAGACAGAAAAACAGGCAGTTAGGGCAGGGCCTGAGTAAACTGAAACTGGAAAGCTGGAATGCTAGGCAAGCCTGCTCTCCTGATGTCAGAGGCCTAGCTAAAAGCAGCGAGCGACTGCACCATCTACATATCTGGACAAAGGCCCTCCACAGCGCTCTCCCTTGGAGCCCCTCCTGGCAATCCAGAGTTTTCTTGTTGTTGTTCTTTCTAATACACTACACCAGTACACTGGGATCGTGTTTGGGAACCAGAGGGAGGAGAGAACTGGTTACATCGCTGGCACCCAATGGGGCACTTCTCTATGGAGAGTTAAAGTGTGGCAGAATGACTGGACCTCCTGGTGGGAATGTTGGCCCAGCAAGGAGCTGGATTCCTTTGAGGCTGATCTCTGAATGAGAGGAACCAATCCCCTCTCTTGCCCCCACCTTGAATGCTCACAGGTCCTCCCATGAAAGCAGAGTCCCAGCAGCCTGACTAGGTATCCAGTAGAGACCCCTCCACATGCCTATCATGTCCAGCCAGCACCCCTCTGTGGAATGACATGTAAACTTGCCCTGTGCTCTCCAAGTATCCCCTTTCCAAATAACCTGAGATCCCGCTGTCAGAGCCCTCTTGTAAGCCTCCATTAAGAGTTGAACCAAGGTCTTGGCTATTCTCTCTCGCCTACCATGGGTGACCCTCTCTTCTCCAGATGTCTCGGCAGATTTAATGTGCCAGGAGCATAGGATCCTAGTCCACATCCTGAGTTTTCCCAATCCTGGGTGTTACTGGTGCCTGGGGCCCTGCCCCCACATTCAGGAGGCCTATACCTGGCAAATAGTGCTGTGAATCCCTCAGGGAAGGAACCTTTCACCAAGTATAAGGCTGTGGGAGAGTCCCTCAGGCCTCAGTCCTGTTACCACACATTGGAGATGAGTTTGTCTCTGGTCTGGCACTTTTTCTGGTGTTCACGGGGAACCAACTTCAGATTCTGTCTTGGAGACCCCTGTCTCTTTAACCAGATCATAGGGTCCGCCTGCTTCCTCAGCTTCAGTCAGGTTCCTAAACAGGCCAATATTGACTCCACTGTGATATGGACCATAGTCATCAATTCCTGAGAGAAAACTCCTGCCCCTCTAGACAGTGACCCTCCTCATTGGTGGCTGGACTAAGGGATACCCTCATGAGGGCCTTTTGTGCCTCCTGAGATGCCCTCAAAATGCCTGCTATCAGACCCAATCATTCATCACAAGGATCAGGTGCACCCTTGGGAGGGTGCAGCCTCCCAAGGTGAGACCTCAACACATACCACAATTGTTGACCACCCCTCAGTATAGGGTTCCCTCTCCTGCTGTTTCGAGCAGAGGTAAGTGGAGAAAAAGCAAGAGAAGATGTAAATGGGACACTCTTTTCTCCCTGCCTCTCTTATAAATGGGAAGCGCTCACTCTCAGAGCTTTCTGGTTACCTCCATGTTTGACCCTCAGACCTTCAAGCAAAAGCGCCTAATCTTCTATATCCATGCATGGCCTGTCTGTCCCTTGGGAGGATGAAGAAAATGGCCAACAGAAAGGAGTAACAATTATAATGCAATCCTCCAATTAGACTTATTTTGCAAAAGGCAGGGTAAATGGTCCAAAGTGCCCTATGAGAAAGGTTTTACTGTCAGAGACAATCATCCTGACCACTGCAAGTCATGTGGCATAGACTCAGCCCTGCTGACAGCCCTTACCCCCTCAGGTCCAGAGGAGCCCCCTCTCCAAGAGCCAGCTGTGGTGGTACACACTTGGGAGGCTGAAGCAGGAGCATCACCATGGAGTCTGAGGTCAGCCTGGGATGTACAGTGAGTTCAGGACCAGCTTGGACTACAGTGCAAAGCCTTGTCTCAAAAAACAAAAAAACTCCTGAGGAGAACCATCCTTACCACCACCCCAAAGAACTTCCTAAAGAGCCTTCCTATCTCCCTATCCTGGGCCCACAGTGCAAGGGTGGGGGCAAGGGCACCCCTCTCTGCTTCCCCTCCAAGTAACAGAAGCATGGCCAAAGAAGCACCCATGCAGGCTCAGATTCCCTTCCCCTGGGCAACCTGGGACACACCGAGACAGACCTAGGCAAGTTTTCAGAGGACCCTGACAGATATCTCAACAAGGAATGTGCTTCTCCTTTTGAGCCAAACCCTCTCCAACTCAGAAGAAGAGGCAGCTCTGAGAGAAGCACAGGCTTTAGGGATAAACAAGTCACAGCCCAACAAGCAGCTGAAACCCATTTCCCGCTGGGAGCTGTAGCAATTCCCCATGAGGAGCCCCTAGGGGACCTTAGCAACCCTACGGGATCAGGACTTTGGACACACAGACATTTGCTGGCCTGTATATCACAGAGCCTCCAATGGAACCGAGTCAAACCTCTGAACTATTTTAAACTCGATGATGACCCAGGAAAAAGAAGAAAGTCCTTTAGCCTTCCCCAAGCAACTCAAACAAGCCTTACTCATACATACCTTCCTGCAACCTGAGTCACCCGAGGGATAACTTACTTTAAAGGATAAATTCATTGCCCAGTTTGCCCCTGACATTCAGAAAAATCTATAGAAGTTACCTTTAGGACCAGAACACACTTTCAACCATCTACAAAGATTAGTCACCAAGGCTTTTGTCAAATCAGGATCAGAAGAGGCCAAAGAGCAGGAGTGATGCGACAATTAAGAGGGCTACCCTTGCTACAAGACCTTATCTGACTGGGTTTCTCAGGACTCTTCCACAAGTATGTTATAAATGCACAGAGCCAAGACACTTCAAAAAGAAGTCCAGCTAGCCTCCACCTAGGCCCTGTCCTAACTGCCACAGACCATTTAGAAGGTTGTTTGTCACCAGATGAAGGAGCAAGGAGCAAAGCACTCTGACATAATGATCCAGCAGGACTGATGGCACCAGGAACTTTCCCTTGGCTCCCAAGACCCAGGCAGGAACCCCAGATAACCCCAACAGTGGAGGGTCAAATGGTCAACTTCTTCAACACTGGTGCTGGTTTGTCTGCTCTTTCTTCCCTGTGGGTCCAACCATGAGATGGTATCAGAAAAGGCAACACTTGGTTTTTCACACTTAAGGTGCAGCTGGGGAGCTCTTCTACTCACCCACCCCTTTCTGGTTATGGTGGAGAGCCCCAACCACTGCTGGGAGGACATCTCTTCATTTAGATGGACACCACAATCCTAACTGCCCCAGGACAGAGTAGAAGAGACTGAGATTAACCCCTAAGTTTAAACCTCAACTGGAAAAATAAGCAGGGCTTTAACTGCTTAGCCATACAGACTCCTTAAGGACTTAGCATCCTTCCCAGAGGTCAGATAAGGATTAAGAAAGATCAAAAATCTAGGGCCCTGGTTTTAAAGTCCCAGGGCCTCCTGTCCCCCTGTAATAGCCCCTGTAATTCCCCAATCCTGGGAGTCCAAAAGACCAATGGGGAGTGGACGCTAGTACAAGACTTCTGACTTATTAATGATGCTGCAATTCCCACACACCCTATAGTTCTCAACCCTTGGAATGCTCCGTTGACCCAGGTACCCAAGGGGTCAAAATCGTCTACAGCATTAGACTTAAAGAATGTCTTCTTTTGCATTTCTATTTGCCTTTGAGGACCCCTTAGACCAAATGACCCAACTTACTTGGACTGCCTTCCCACAGGGTCTCAGGGAGAGCCTTTACCTTTTTGGACAGCCCTTGTCACAAGATCTATTTGACTTCTCCCCAAAAAATAAGATTCTGCACTATGTAAATGATCTCCTGGCATTTGCTCCACCTGAGGATTCCCAAAGGGGAAACCAGGTCTTCCTCAATTTCCTGGCACACAGGGGATACAGGGTCTCCAAGAGTAGGGCTCAGCTATGCCAGTCCTCTGGACAATATCTGGGCCCCACTATATCTGAGGGCTCCAGGGCTTTGAGTAAAGATCAAACTGACCCCATCTTATCCTTATTCTTTCCCCCCCAAAACTTTAAGACAGTTAAGAGGATTCCTGGATATCACTGGCTTTTGTAGCCTTATCAAATGGTCAGACACACTGGCACAAAAAAGCCTCGTCCTAGCAGGAGAACCAGAAGGAAGGCAGCCCTTCAAAACATTACAAAGGCTCACTTAGGGGTCCAGCTCTGAGCCTCCCTAAAGGAAGAATCTTCAATCTACATGTGATGGGAAAAAGAGGGTGTGCTGGGGGTATTACCCAAGCAAAGGGGGCACTCCAACAGCCTGTCAACTATTTGAGCAAAGAACCAGATGTGGTAGCCAAAGGCTGGTGGGCCTGTCTTCAGCAACTGCGGCTGCTCCCCTCTAGCTCTAGAGGCTACCAAGCTCACCTCAGTAATGATGTGGCCATGTCCTCTCCTTAGCATACCTCAGGGCCGCTGTCTTCCAAGGGAAAGCCTCTGGCTCTCAAGAGAGCTGATTCTCAAGATCTCAAACTATGCTGCTGAAGGGACCTGCCATACAAATAAGAACCTGCCCTCCCTTCTACATTTCTCCCAGAAGAACAAGAAAAATTAACCCAAGACTATAGCCAGCATTAGAAACTTATGCTACAAGAAGGGGACTTGAGAAACCATCTGTTTAAAAATCCAGACTGGACACTCGTTACAGACAGGAGCTCCTGAGTAGAGCAAGGTGTTCAAATGGAAAGATACACGATGGTGTCAACAGAAGCCACAGAGAGCTCACTCCTTTCCCTAGGAACAAGTGCTCAGGCAGCAGAACTAACTGCCCTCACCTGGGCTTTTGAACTAAGTGAAAGCAAGAGGGCTAACACATACAGCCTCAAAGCATGCCCTTCTGGTCTTTCATACCCATGCTGCCATCTGGAAAGAAAACTTCCTCACAACCACAGGGTCTCCAATAAAATATACCAAGAGATCGACTGCCTGCTATGCACATTATCCCTCCCTTGAGAGATAGCCCTAACCCACCACAAAGGGCACCAAAAGGGAGCTGATCAAATAGCAAAAGGAAGGGGTAGCCCTGTAGCTCAAGGAGCAGCACAAAAGCTCCTAGAAGCCACTTTAAATTCCTTACTTTGGGACTATTACTTCAGAGAGATTAATAAGCCCGAGTCCTCTCAGGCGGAAACTAAAGAAGTTTTTGCTAATATCAATGCCCTGCACTTATAGCCCTCAGGATGGTTTCAAACAAAAAAAAGAACTCCCATCAGCTAGCCAATGAAATCCTTGAAGGCTCTTCCACAAATCTTCCATTTAGGGAAGGAGGAGACAAAAGCAAATGAACTATTTACTGGGCTAGGCACTAATATATTTACTATGGGGCCATAATGCACATGTCTTTCCTGGGCAGCTCTGATATCAACATGTTATGTTCCTCCTGGGAGCCACTGGTGGTACATGCATGACTGTCCTATTGGGTGGCTCATACTACCTGTGGTACAAACCAGCAGGAAATGTGTTTCAAAAAACTGTAAATTAAATTGTTGGGGTCATGTGAGTTGTGACAGAAAAACAACACTCTCTCTCACAGTAAGGCCCTCCCACATCCAGCAAAAGGGGATCTACTCTGGGGAAGACTGATTGATTTTTACCCTCCTGCCCAGAGTAAAAGGGATCCATTTCCTCATGGTCTGGGCAGACACATTCACTGGTGGACAAAGAAATTCCTTTATAGGACTGAGAAGTCCACTGAGGTGGTACAAGCCCTAATAAATGAGATTATCCCTTGATATCGCCGGTTTCGAGGGCTGCAGAGTAACAGTGGTCCACTCTTCCAGACAACAGTTACTCAGAAGTCTCAACAGCCTGGGGTATATACAGTGTCAGCTACACTGTGCCTGGAGACCCCAGTCTTTAAGAACAGTAGAGAGGACTAAAGGGATTTAAAAAACCCATCTCCACAAATTAACCCAGGAGACCCAGCTTCCGTGAACTGCCCTCTTCCCCATCACACTACTTAGGACAAGGAACTCCCCTCAACAATTGGGCCTCAGCCCCTATGAGATGCTGTACTTCCACTGGATCCAGAAGTAACTATCTGGGTGAAACATCCCTCTCTGTCCCACTTCCAAAGCGCCTTCCACAAGGCAGAGGCCCAATCCAGAGAAGATAAGCCCCCTCTTTTTGACCCCAGGGGATCTGGTCTTACTGAAGTCTGCCTATCCCCACTTCCTTCCTTGACCCATTGTAGGAGAGACCCATATGATAATTCTCTCCATCCCTTCAGCAGCTAAGATTTCCAGACATGATTCCTGGATCCACTACTCTCAACTAAAACCATGGTCAGTGAACCAGAAAAACTTCTCACTGGACAGGTCAGCAAGAGAGGAATAGCTTGCCAGATATTCCTGTGAACCATTAGAAGACTTAAAAATTTGTCTATAGAGAAGGAGATGTCATCTCCTCCTTTTCTAAATGATAAGTAATGATCAACAGAGACACCTTCAGATTTCTCCCCTGTTCTGGTTAAATCTGCTAGAACTCTTCACTCTGATTTTCCTCTCATGTCTCTTAACATGTCAGCTCCCCAGAGAGTGGAGTCATTTTCATTGTCAAATTAGGTTAAGTGCTCCTCTAGTTAAAAAATTAGCCCCATCCTAAAAATAGATCACAAGACCCAAAAGCTGACCTCAGAGTTTCATGTCTCTCTTACTCCTACTCTGTCCAATTTACCTTTGTCCTCCCCTCTGACCTACAGTAGTACCCACTCCCTCTAGCTCTACCTCACCAATACTACAGGAATACTTCAATTCACAAACACTTCTGTTCATGAAAAATTTAGTCTACAGATAGAATCATTCAGTAAAATTTTGTTTCCATTTGTGAACTCTGAATTGGGTGACAAACACAAACATGGCCATCTTCTCCAGAATCATGGAACAAATTAAGTTCATGAACCAACGTATCACTGTAGACACCTTCCTATCTCTTGTACACAAACTGACTCCATGGCACCTTCCAAGAGTTTTCACCCATCCAAACATTAGTCTTCTGCTTCTGTCTGTGTTTTTTAGTGTAAATTCACCAACCCAATCTACCACCCATTCCCACCCAGGATAAAGCTCTTATATCACATTTTCAATTTTACTCATCACCTTCTCAACCAGTCTAACCCTAAACTAGCAAAAAGCTGCTGGTCATGCCTGACCCCCTACTGTCACTCATGGTCCACTATGTGGTCCCATGCTGGTCTCCACCTGGCCCCAGGTAAGGGCATCCATCATGCACACATTCAGTTACAATCCTTTCTTAAAGGCAGTGGCTGGGGTCCAGGACATTGCTACGCAGTTTGCCCCTCAGCTGAAGATCCTCAAACCCTCTGTCATCCATTACAGAACCCTTGCTTACAAACCTCAGTATTTGACTCACCCCCCCCAGACCTCTGTATAAATATCTCCTCCCAAAGACCCACATATTCTTCCAAACCCTAGGGACTTGGGGTCTTTGGTGTGAATCTATCTTCACCATTTACAGACAGACTGATCACAGGAAATATTTACCTTCCTAAGATCTACTGGGTCACCAGACCCATATAAATAAAGGAGAATTTAAAACCAGCCCAACATTCAGTAACACAAATAGACAACTCCCACCACAGACTCACAGAAAAGTCCAGATTACAACCCCAGAGGCTGGGCAAATGGTTTCCAAACACAAAAACTTGTACCTAGCTCACACATATAGAGGACAAGACTACTCTTCATGTCTAGGTGAGAAAAAGCTGGCCTTCTCCCTTATAAACAAAATAGACACATAATCAAAGCAGCAGCAGGTTCCCTTTCAGACCCTCACAGGGCAGCCTGGGCCAGTCATTCCAAGTGTGGGACACACTTAGCACATTGGCCACCACAGGGATTATAGCCCCCTATGCTGCCTTAAAATTGTCTGCTTCACTGTCCAACATCTGCTTTAATTTGATCTTCAACATGCATGGAGACTAGACATCTCTGCATATTCTTGCCTGCCTACCAACAGGCCAGGTACATGCACATTAGGTTATCTATCCACCTTAAGTCATCCTTAAAGGCTCCCAGCCAGTTCCAGTTCTTGTCAAGGTAATGATCCCAGAAAAATTTAAAAAGGGCAATCCAACCTGGCCCCTTACTGATAGGAATGAGGATAACAGTAGAGACCCATGCAGGATTAGTGAGTCTCACCACACCCTTACCTAATTCAACAAACTCTCTTCATCTTGCTAAAGGTCTACAACAGATGACACAGACCCGAATAAACCTCCAAAACCAAAGACACTGGCAGCAACGACTCTACAAAACTGGAACTTAGACTTTCTAAATATTAAAAAAAAGGGGGGGGGTTATGTCTATTCCTAGGAAAAGAAAAGCTGTTTTTATGCTTACTAGTCTAAAATAATAAGAAATACAACACGAAAACTAACTGATCATGCTTCTAAAATTCACTGAAAATTATCTGGGCCATAGGGATCCTGGTCATGGATCTGAAATTAGAATCCTGCTTACTTCCCCTGGCAACACCACTGCTAATGCAACTTAAAGCCTTATTATTTGGATCATGCATGTTCAACCCCAGTCAAATTTGCTTCTTTCCAAAAAATAAAATAAAAATTTGTTTCTTCCCAATAGTCAAATTTAAAGCTATCAATGATGCTGTAGACAAAATCACTGATGGTTTCTAATCTGGGCCCTTAGATCTCACAGTCATGAGGTTTCTAAGAGAGACCTCACAATGGTGGACCCTGACTGCTGTAGTGTCAATGCCCCTTCTCAGCCAAAAGCAGCAAAAACTGAGGGTCCCTTTCCCCTAGTGGCAGTTAGAGTTATCACTGCTGAGGGATGACTGAGACTAGGAGACAGAAAAACAACAAGCAGAGCCTGAGTCTCAGTAAACCGAGACAAGCTCCAGGAAGTCGGAGTGAAAAGAAAGGCTATGCTTCGGATGTCAGAGGCCTAACTACAAATGGCAACCACATTGTTTCAAAGGACAAGAGCCTGGGTAAACTGAGATAAACCCTGGAGAGTTGGGGTGCAAGTGAACTGTGCCATTCTGAAGTCAGAGGCCTACCCAAAAGCTCAACTGCATTTCATTTTCACACTGAAGTCTATATATAGACCCCTGGACTTAGGCCCCTCACAGCATCTACCCTTCCCTTCTTTGTTCTTTCTAATAAACTACACCTGAGTCATTCACTATTGTGATTGTGGACTTTATTTTTTGTCGTGTTCAAAACAGAAAGCGAGAAAAAAGAAAAAAATTGATAACGTTATTTTATATGTGGACTCTAGGACTAAGCAAATAACTGTAGCTGATATGAGACAGTTCCTTGCTGACAAAGGAGAAGGAGGGGAAGGACAACTGGGGTGAGTAGACCACTCTAGGGACAGCCAGGGAGCACAGAGCTGCAGCTTTGAAAGACAGACCCTCTCTAGCATCAGAAACAAGCACAGACTACACATAAGCACAAGGAAAGAGCTGTGGGTACAGTTCACAGATCCTTGGCTGGAATAAACTCAATGATGGAAACTGAAGTATCTATACAAACTGGAAGTATCTGTACAAATTCACTGGACAGACAGACACAAACACAGACATGAAAATTGAGTTTAGGTCTGCAGACTGAACAGCGTTCCATCAACATCGATTTCCTGGTTTTCATACTTGATCCTAACAGGGTGTCTAAGTGAATGGTATACAGAATTTCTATTACTTTTTATTTTCATTTTAAGTTTCGTTTTATTTTTTTGAGACAGGGTCTCATCCTGTAGTTCAGGCTGGCCTGGACTCACTATGTAGCCCTGGCTGGCCTCAAACTCACGGGAATCTTCTTGCCTCAGCCTGCAGAGTGCTGGGATTACAGGCATGCACCAACACACCCATCTATTTTGAAATAATTGTAGATTTATAAGAAGATGCAAAATTGTACAGAGATGTACCATGGACCACCCAACTTTCCATAAAAGCTAACATTTATGTAATTATACAGTATGTTATCAAAACCTGGAAGCTAGCAGGTCACAGTAACATTGCCTGAAGTTGAGGCAGGAGGATCTTGAACTGAGGCCAGCCTGAGCTACACATTGAGTCTGAGGCCAACCTTGACCTTATACAATATTATGAACAGACCTGGGACTGCAACAGCCCCCTGCAGGCACTTTGTCTTGAATCCTGACATCACACATACGAAGTGAGTTCTCATTAAGGGGAAATCAAATTATTAAGTAAAAGTAGCCAAGAATGCCAGTCAAAACCAGACAGACATGCCTAGGCAAGAATGATAACCAAAGACTCCTTCCTTTGTGTAACCCCTGTATTCACTGCCTCTGTATAACTGATGGCCTTACAATGTAACTTAGGATGTAACTGTGTAAATGATGGCCTTGCAACGTAACCTGAGATGTTGGAACTCCCTTGACAATCCATGATGTCACCCAACCCTCCAAACATAATGCATCAAATATGTCTCTTAATAAAAGCCCCCAAACCCTTCTGGGAGGGGCTCTGACTCTTAAGGAAAGATGCTAGTCATGCCCACTGGTGTAATAAACTGCCTCCTAAACCTTTTTGGTGCCATTTCTTCCCATGTTTGGTCTGTTTTCCATAACACCATCACCAAAGATCTCCTTCCTGCTGCTCCTCACAGTTAATCCAGTCTCCCCACTGTCCCCACCCCTTGGCAACTACTAATTAGGTGCTATGCCATAATAGCTTCATTTTGAGAATATTCACCAAATGTAATCACCTAGTCACCTGGGCTATTGTTTCCAGTCTCAGGCAATCACAAACGAGAAACTATGAACATTCATAGATGGGCTTCCGTATGAAAGTAAGTTTTCGTTTCACAAGGACAAAAGCTCAAGAATGAAGGGCAGGTCTCATTTTCTGGAGAAACTGCAAGAGATGTATGAGAGACCCAGCTTCTTGACATCTCTGTATACTTTTGGAAATATAAGGTTTTGTTTTTTAAAGTCATTCTAAACTGAGAATGGTGGCGCACGCCTGTAATCCCAGCACTTGGGAGGCTGAGGCAAGAGGATTGTTGCGAGTTCAAGGCCAGCATGAACTGGGACCTGTCTCAAAAAGACAAAAAATAAAATAGAGTAATTCTAATATCCATGCAGAGATCTCTCTCTCTGTCTCTCTCTGTTTCTCTCTTTCCTTCCCTCCCTCCCTCTCTCCTTTTGTCTTCTGGAGACAGGGTTTCACTACACAGTTCAGGCTGGCCTTAAACCCACTTTGTAGCCCAGGCTGGCTTTGAATTCACAGTGATCCTCCTGCCTCAGCCTCCTGAGTGCTGGGATTACAGGAGTGGACTACCATGCCTAGTAGTGGACCCATACCATAGCTCATTTTAGAGTTAACTTTTATTTCACTATGGCTGGCAATATTGAACATCTTTTCACATGTTTGGGTCATTTGTACTACTTTTACAATCTTTTACACATCTCAAACAAAAAACTAAAAATCAAAAAGAATTTCTTAATGAAAAAGACACTGCAAATTCTAATGCTTTAGCCTCAACCCTACTAGCATATACTTTATTCTGCTTCGTGTCTGGCCAATTTTCAGTATCAGTCCTATTACCAGCCACTTAGGCTCATACACTCAGGTTTGACTGAGGGCTAAAATAAGCAAAGGGGCCACATGTGATGTGCACCTATAATCCCAGCACTTGGGAGGGTGAGGCAGGAGGACTGCCATGAGTTTGAGGTCAGTATGGGCTATACAGCGAGATCCTGTCTCCAAAAAACAAAACAATAAATAAATATAAAATAAAATAATTAAGGAGAAAATTATAATGGACAATTTCTGTGAAACAGAATTCCAAACTTTATGCTGCTGAGCACATAAAACCCGCCCCGCTTCAGGCTAAAAGAAATAACAGAAAATGCACATGCCAGTCCTAGGAGACCTCAAGCCTAGTTTGTTTTCCACAAGAGGATGAGGTGAAGATGGCTGAAAGTGACAAAACAAGTGTAAAGATCTGTACTGTCTCTCTATGTGCCCCTCCCCTCTGTTCCTTACTACATAAAAGACTCTTGCCCACCTCTAAGCAGGTAGATGGTGCTTTGAAGCAAACAGGCCCTTCCATCTACTCAGAGCTAGCTTTAAATAAGTCTTTTTTCCTTTTTACCTAAATACATGGCCTCCTTTGATATTGTCAGCAGCCAACAGATGACTGTATGAGTCTAACAGGCTCTTGAGTTTTTTGCAAGTTGACAGCGTCAATGATCAAATCAGCATTCTACTTACTAATGATGCCCCTAACACTCACTTAAAAGGATGAAAAAAGGTAAAACTCAATACAGTGGAGGGTGCTGCACCCAATATCCAGAGACCTGCATCCCATCTGCCCTCTGCCACAACCCTGTACGATCCCAGCAGGATCAGGACCTTTCTGGAACGTCCGTCAGCTGTAAAACCAGCAAATGAAAAATAAGTTACCCAAAGAACCTCCTTAATCTAACATATGAAAGTAGAGTTATCGGTCTTACTGTTTACTGTTTCACTTTCCTATAACAGTACCTGCCAGAAAGACACAGCAACAGGAAGGACACACAGCCTGGCGAGGAGGTGGAGGGCTGACAAGGTGCTAAGCACCAGCTGCAGGGCGCGAGTCCCGGGTTTCTCAAAGTAAAGTAACAAATCCTGCCGACAGGACCCCATATGAGCTTCCAGCCTTCCAGCCTACCCACTGTCTGTGCTTGAGGACGCTTAAATTTCATCTCCAAATCTTTTCTGGGAATATCAGACTGAGACACACACCTGCCGCCTCAGCAGCTCCACAGGGCGCTGCCTGTCCCGACAACCACAGTACTTAGATCTGTACGACCCAAATCTCAAAACTCCTCTTACTGCTCCTATCTTGCTCACAGCAAGGACACAGCTCTCAGTCGTGGGGCCGCTCCTCTTTGTGCCCGGACCCAGCTCCAGCCTCTCCTCGCTGCGAGTAATGAATGGCAACCTCGCTCCCGTCCTCGGACATCAAACCCGAGCCACACTGGACTTTTCTTTCCCTCCTTCTACATCCACTCGGAATTCCGCTCGACTTCACACTTCAAACGCCCCCAGAACCCAGCCAGCTCCCATTGCTGCCCTGGCTGAAACTGCCTGCCCGCCCTGCTTCCACCACGGCGAGAACCTGCTCCAGATCCCGTCCCAGCCCCAGTCCAGGCCCGGCTCCTCAGAAGACAGGGTTTGAACCCATCCCGCCCGGGACAGTCTGGAGGCGTCTAACCTGGGCCGGGGCCGACGGGAGCTTGAGGCAGCCGGGCGGGGGTCCCGCTCTGGCCCAAGCCCCGCGGTCGCTTCTCTAGCCGCCGCACCAGCCAGCGCACTGCGAAGAGTAGCACGGAGGCGCCCAACAGCTCCCAGGCCAGTGCAGCCCACTCGGCCGCTGCTAGCCGCGGCCACAGCATCGCCTCACCGTCAGGAACGGGTCTCGGCCGCCGCCCGAAGCGTCGCCCGTGCTGTTAGGACCCTGGCCGCCCGGGCCCTCTCCTGCCGCGCCGCGCGCCAAGGAGGACGGAATCCGACAGGGCTGAACGGGAGTGCGACGTTGCCTCTGTCCACACCCCAGTAAGAGAGTGCAGCCCAGGCCCCGGCTCTAGACAGCGCGGGATGCAGGGGTCTTAGTCCTTCCACGGCGCCGTCAGGCAGCGCTACGGCCAGCCGTGGGTCCTAACTCGAGCGCGTCGCTCCGGTGGGCGGGGTCGAGCAGAGCCCTGGGTGGCCGGCTGGAGGCGCCCTTCTGGTGCCGCGTCGTAGAACCCTAAGAGCTGGAGTTGGGATGGCTGGTTACGGAGGACGTTCCCCCGGAGCCAGAGCGGACCCGGCCGGGGCGGGGCAGAGGGCGAGAAACCGGGGAGGAGGATGAGTCATCGAAGGATGCGGGGTCAGGGGCTGAGTAGGTGTGAACACACTGGAACCCGCGTAGGGCCTGCCTGACGCCCAGGTCAGGTCTGGACAGAGGGCCGGCCACTTGGGGGCGTGAACGTACGCGGCAGCGCCCAGAAACCCTTGCTTGGCGGTGCTACGTGGCGCACGCCTGTAATACTGACAGTTTGGGAGGCGGAGAAGTAAAATTTAAAAAGGGCTTGGGATATACCACAGTGTAAACAAAGGTCCTGAATTCAATCTCCAGTGCCCAAACAAACAGAAACTCCTGCCTTGGAGCTTTGCCCAGAGAGGCAAACGCACCTGCTTCTCTAGGGCAAAGTGACTTAAAGCCTTCAGATAAAACTTTAGAGAACAAACTGCCCCCCCCCGGGGGGGGCTCACGGGGAGCTGTACAATACTGCAGATCATACCCAGGGCCTCAGGCATGCTAGGTAAGCACTCTGACCGAGCTACATCCCCAGTTCTTTTGTTACTGTATTTTCTTTTTGAAATATTTTACCCTGCTACTGGTTCCGTGACTCCGGTGTGACTTGCTTTAAGAACCAAGAAGTGTGGGGAAGACCAATGCTTCCTGGCTATGCAGGAAAGCACTAGAATCACAACATTTATAAGGCAAGATTCTGCTGGGGACAATCTAAAGAATGCACGCATATTGAGAGGGACTTTTTCTCCATTAAAATTGGACCCCATTTACTGCAGTAGCTGTTCTGTGAAACAGCTTTCTCCCTTGCTAATAGAAATAGGTCATCCACACAGATTAGTGTGCCTGTCCACTACAGTCATCAGTCCCCTTGTACCTTGAATATTTTCTTTGTATCTGGGCTCTGATTAGCACCTGGCACCCAGATGGGATTACAACTTTTGGTCCTCTTGCCTCACCTTCTCAGAGTGCTAGGATTCTATGTGCACACCACCACACCCCTGCTAATTTTCAGACAGGGTCTTGCTGAATGTTCAGGCTGGCCTCAAATCTTCTATCCTACTTCATCTTCCCCGGTAACAGATTACAGTCATGCCACTGACCAAAACTAAAGAAAAAGTTTTGAAGTGAGTAAAAAACCTGTCCAGTAGCATTGTACACTTGAGAAATAGTTTGCTGTTTCTTCGTCTGAGTCACTTTTTACTTCTCATTCCCTATCCTTGAAGGAATGAAGGTTTCCCTGAGGACTGGAGGTGACTTTTACCCTCCCATACTGAGGCTCCCACCCACAGACACTCATGCAGAGCAACAGAAGACGAGGAGGTCTGTGGTGATCAAAGATGGACAGCAAAGTGGCATGAGGGGCTCTGAAGACCAATGGAGGCATTTGTATCACGACTGTAGTAGTGGTTTTTCAATTGCATATTCATGGGCCTGGGGATATAGAGGCACAATGCCTGCCTGGCATGCTGAAGGTCCTGAGTTCCATTCCCGGTACCAAAACAAAAACAAAAAGAACTCTCAGAGACATGCAAGATCTGTGCTTTAACTTTTTTAATGAAAAACTAAAAATTATATTAATCTAGGCTTATCTTCTTTTTTTTTTTTTTTTGGCAGTACTGGGGATCGAACTCAGGACCCTGAGCTTGCTAGGCAGGCGCTTATTCCACTGAGCTATATCCCCAGCCCAAACTAAAAATTATAATAAATATCCCTGGTTTAAAAATTATTGAAAGCTGGACATGGCACATGCCTATAATCCCAGCACTTGGGAAGCTGAGGCAGGAGGATTGTTGCAAGTATAAGACCAGCCTGAAAGCAGAAGTGAGAGCTACAAAGTGAGCTCAAGGCCAGCTTGAATGCTAGTGAGACCCTGTCTCAAAAAGACAAATAACTAAATAAATAA
The DNA here is from genome assembly GCA_004027595.1 of Dinomys branickii. NCBI lineage: Eukaryota > Metazoa > Chordata > Mammalia > Rodentia > Dinomyidae > Dinomys > Dinomys branickii. The sequence goes on from PVLD010000237.1 coordinate 247,600, forward strand.
TAAAAATTACTGGATAGTGCCAACGATTGAGCACCAGAAAAGCCAGTAAATCCGAAGATAGATGTGCTGCAAATTACCCACAATGAGCTGGAGTGTAGCTCAATGGTGATGCACTTGCCCAGAATGCTTGACAGCCTAGGTTCAAACCCCAGCACCACAAAAACAAGCAACAAAAACACAATGAGAGACTGCTTTATGTATCAGACCGGTTAAAATTAAAAGATAAATGTTTTAGGTAGGATGGGGCAAAGTTTTGGGTAAGATGGAGTGCAGTTTTGGAATTGTAAGACACTGGTGGTAGAAGTGTAAATTGAAGTTACTGCTTTGAAAAATAATGTAGTATGTTGCAATCCTAACCCCTAGGCAATGATATTGGGATGTGAGGCTGATGGAGGTGGTTAAGTCCCAGAGTAGAGCTCTCATGAACAGGATTAGTTCCTTTAACAGAGGCCTGAGAAGATTCCTGGGCTTTTCTACCAGGTGAGGATATAGTAAGGCACCCTCACCAGTGTGCAAGCACCTTGGCTTTGGACTTCTAGCCTTCAGAACTGGGAGGCACTTCTACAGTCCATGCTAACCAAGGCAACCTCCCTACAGCTCAGCACTGTAACCTTGGTGTTCACCTGAGCAGTGAAAATGGAAGTCGATAGGTTTGTTCAGAAATATCCCGAGGGGAGTAGCTCCCAACTGGAAACATTAAACACGTCTCTGTGGATGGATAAAGAAACTGCGAAATTGTCATGTGATGTCACATCGCACTGGGCGCTATGCAGCAACATGGGTGAGTTTGAGAAACATTAAGAAGTTGTATTACTGGGCTTGGGGTGCCGAGTCTCCTTCTAGAGGGGGTTTCTAGGTTCTTTCTGCTCTGAACAAAGAGTTGGTCAAGACAAGCACAAAAGAGTGAGGTTTCACATTTATTAAAGGTATGAAAAGAAAAGAAACATGCTCTGCAGAGTGAGCATGGACCAACTAAAGGCAAGAAAATACACCCTGCAAAGGTGGGCCACTGACAGAGGCAGCACTGGTACCCAGCTTGAAGGAGTCTGTGTTTTGTATCTCAGGCTGATGTCAGGTCTAGGCTGTTGTATAAAAACCTGTTTGAGTTCTACCAAGAACTGAAGACAGCGCTCTGATTTGTTCCAGGTGGAGGTTTTTAGGAACTGTTCTGAGCATGTGTCCTGTAACTGAGTTTTGAGAGAGCACTCCCACTTGCTCAGCCAGTTTGTCATGCTCTAATCTCCAGCCTTATTTGGACACAAGAGTGTATATAATTCATTTTAAGAACAGGCAGAGCTTTTGGTAAATCAGAACAGTTCTCCCTGATTGGATGCAGTTGGCTAGAAAAAGGCACAGCTGGCTTTACTCTTCATGGTTTAAACATGAATTTAAATTGTGTGTGTGTACCTTCAAAGATGGTACAGTGCTCCCCAGTCATAAGGGATTTCTCACCTGAGTCTAAAATCGAAGTACTCTGAGAACCAATCTGAAAAATGATGAATGGTGTCGTCAGTTGCCAGCCAGGTGGGACCCAGTACATCTGTCCCCAGAGACAGAGGCAGCTTTGTTCTCAGCCCTATGAAGTTGCCATTACTCATTGTTTCTATCCTTGGGCCGTTATAGCAGTGAGAAACTGCTGAGTCTTGGGGTCTCTGGTCCAACAGCCTGATCAGTACCTTCACACCTAGATTTCTATAGATCCAGCCAAAAAGAGTCCTCACCCACACCATACCATCTATGGTTAAACAGATGGAAGTTGAGGGGAAAATGGATAGAACTGCCCTGTTAAGAGGCTACTGTGGACCAAGAAGTGAAGTGCTAGCCTGTATTTCCAATAATCTTTCACAGCCTCAGGATTGACTTTATTGCAACAGAAATTTAGATACATTTCAATTTAATCTTCACTACAGACTGATGCTGGTGGAATGAAATTATATTAATCTTTTAAGAATATAGGCCCAAGAATAAGTCCCAGATCAGCAGGAAACAGCTAATGATATTTTTAATTCATTTACTTTCAGTATTAATTGAACTTCTTAATTTAAAAGTATATATACAAAAGCCCTGACACATCAGCCTGAGATACAAAACACAAACTCCTTCAAGCTGGGCACCACTGCTACCTCTGTCAGCCCTGGGTACCATCCCCAGTACCAAACAAGAAAAAGGGGTATATTTCCATTGAGATGGTTACCAGCCTGTGGAAATCCAGTCACATAGTATATTGTGTAGAGAGGAAAGAGCTCAGGCCAGGGGACTCAGGGCTGAGACTCTCTGGCAGAACATGCTGGGAGAGGCTAAGTGGGCTGGGCAGCAGTCACAGGAAACAGACTCAGAGATGGCTGACAGAGGTCTCCCAGGCTCAGGACCAACTCTGAAAAGGCAGCTACATGCTGGGGAAACTCTGAAAGTACGTATTTGATGTTCAGAAGTTATGTTTAGCACATAAGAGAAGCTTCCTGTGAGGCTCTGAGCTGGGACTGCCCCTCAGCAGACCTGCACACTTAAGGGTATTCAGATATGACAGTACTGTGTAAAACACCCACAGTGTCCTTTGCAGATTCCTGGATGAAAGAGGGCAGAACAGCTGAGCATTCCAGGGTGCCTGTAAACCTGCTCCTGCCTTGGAGCTGCTGGGAGCTCTACCTTTAGGAGGTGTCAGCCCCTTCCCCCCTCTCAGAACTGTATAAAGCAGGTGGACGGTGGGGCCAGGCTTGAGCCCACCTATCCTAGATGTAGGGATGGAGATGGCAAGTCACCGCCCCCCCAAAAAACCAGGTGGATGAAGAGTATCAAAAAGAATGGCAGAGACAGCTTGGCAACACAGTTTAATAGTGCCCATTGCTTCCAGGAAAAAGACCTTTATCAAAGCACACTTGTCAGAATCTGCAACAGTAAAAGCATGCATAATGGCAGGCAGAGTTCCAATAAATGTTTCTGCTTTTAGGAGCCACTGATTGCTATGCTAAGAATTCCTTCTTATTTAGGAAAGGCTTGAGGATGCTTCTAGTAACTATCATGTTTACCCAGCAAACTGGATGGCAGAGGTGTAAATATTCCCATTTTACAGTTTCCCCCATCATCCATTTCCTGGGACTGCATGAGGGCTCCCCGATAGTGCTGCCACTCCTCCGTGGCAGGAAGTGGCTATCACAGTCTCCCAGTCATTCCCACAATGGCCACCATGCAACCTGTAGGTGGATGGAGCATCTACTGCACAATGTACACATAGCCTAAAAATATATCTGCCAACTGAGTTAATCCAGTGCCTGCAGGTTAGCAACTTTATAGACAAAAGCAAAAAGTTCAGACACATACAAGTCCCTTAATGGCTGCTGCAGACAAAAAAAATATTGCATCTCCCATATTTCAGGAGGTTAAGGCCACAAAAAAAGGTGGTTAGGGGATTTTCCCTTAGATTGTAGAGAACCCTCATTGCCTGACCCTCCCACCAAAGCCGATACAGTGGAAGCACAGGGGAAAAAGAATGGAGAAAGCCAAACTCTGGCTTGTTTTCTTCTTTTCTAGACTTTGTAAAAGCATATGGGTTATTAATAGTAACACTTAGCTGAAAACTTTACACCTGGATAACTTTTTAAAATTTTTTTTATTATTATTATTATTTTTTGGTGGTACTGGGGATTGAACTAAGGACCCTGCGCTTGCCAGGCAGGCACTTATTCCACTGAGCTATATCCCCAGCCCGATAACTTTTTTTAAAAATCAAAAGTAAAAGTATGGATGACAAGAGGAGCTGGCAGGCACAGCACTCAGATGGGGTGCAGCACAGTATCCATGCTGGGCTCAGCCCCCCTGTCCCCTCAGCGTCCTCTCCTTTGGGCTCCCAGTCTATAGCAATGGTGAATACAGCCCAGTGAGGGAGAGGCATGTAACCTGCTGCTCCTGCCTGGTCTGAGCTAGATTTCATCCTGCCTCAAATTCTGAAAGCACAGAATTCTCTGCTAAAACACATACTTGGACAAGGTGTGCAACCCACATGAGCTAAAAAGGACACTCCAAAATATGACAATGTAAATATTAAAGTGAAGCCCCACCAATGAAATATGAAAACCTTTACCAAAAATAGTTTATTGCACAAAATTTAAGGAATTCCCAAGCACATTTATATTCATAAAAAAATCAACATGCTTCTTAAAGGTACAAACTATTACACATGGTGACACTCTTCCCAGAACTGCCCCAATACGACCAACTCCATTTTGTGAGGAATTTTTTTACAGAATGAGTAACTCAAAACCACTGAATTTTTGAGACACTTGGAAGACAGCCCTCAAGTATAGCCATAGACTGAAATAGAGTAAGATTCACACCACGGAGTTATTTACATCAGTGGTCTTTGGAAGGAATGCCCCATGACAGTTCCCTTTCAAATATGTAGGTCCCTTTCACGCCCAGAATCTTTACACACAACACTTAAATTTTTGTTAAAAAATTTCATGGAAATAGTAGTATGTGTCATGGTTATTCTGTATGCTCATGGCTTTTGCAGTATCCCTATACCAAGAAAAGGAAGTTTAAACTGAGAAAGAGTTTAATACAAGCTTCCTGATGTGGTGTACTACACTGTCTTCTTACAAGGCCAATCCTGTCCCTTGGAACCAGGCCTGAGTACAATTTCATATCCTATTGAAAGCACTCCTTGGAAAACACTTCCAAGGAGTAGAACAAAGGTGTATAAATCCATGAGATCCGTGGCATTGACCTGATATATACCATGAAAAAAAAACCTTGATGAAAACCACATTGAAATAAATCTTCTTTTGAACATAAGAAAAACAAGTAATGACACTGTAAGTGCCTGAGCCAACACCCCCTGCAACAGGAGATGACAGTGTGTGCATAAGTTATATACACACATATACTGCAGTGAAGAGCTGTCTCACACAGTACTCCTCCTGGCCTGACTAGTCTCCCCGAGTCAATCTCAAAACTTCCGCTTCTGCCCACAAGCACAACCACTGAGTCACTGAAGAATCTAGCTCTGGGAGGTAGAAGTAGAGAGTTCCCTGGAGATAAGAAAAACCCTCAGCAATCAAAAGTAGGCCATTTACAAACCCAAGCTCTCTTTAAGGTGACTTTGCAAGGAAGCAGACAGGCAGTGCCAGCTTGAGCACAAGGCCTCAGGTCCAGTATTACAGGTGTATGTGCAAAACCAACACACAGATATGGACAGGGGCTAGAGCCAGGATAGCCAGGCCCTTGGAACAAAGAGGGCCAGCCAATGGGGTTGCAACAGGCTGGTCATGGAGCCAGGTGGAAGGGATGAAGGGGCACAGAACAGAGGGGTCACTCTTCCTGAATGGAGGAGTCAGGGTAGCCTGCTCTTTCCTCAGAAGAAAGCACAGTGGCTTGGGAGAAGGCAGCTCTGCTACAGAATGTGCCCAAGGGTTACTTCCTAGTGTAGGAGTAACACAAAGGATAATATAACTAAAATAAATAAGGCAAATTACCATTTCTCTTTTCTAATGGTATGAGAACAATTTAGTCAAAAACAATGTCCAACTTAGATAAAAAGTAGGATATATTTATAATGAAGTTTTCAAGTGTTATTTCAAGATGAACCCTGTACAAATGTATATACATTTAAGAAATTACAATACTTGCTAGCAAATTTTTTTTTAAACACTAACTATCTTTGTGGTTAATGCTACTTTAACCATATCAATTAACCTTCTAACAGTATATTACAAAAGAACACAAACAGCTTAAAAATTCCTTATGGTTTTCTCCACAAAATAGATACAAGCAATCTACTAACAGCACACTGGGACTGATCAGTAACTCTAGAACTTCATTTCAGAGGGTACTGGACTTCTCTCCCTCACTTCCTTCTAATGTTTTCTTAGTAAACTAGGGGTGAGAGACTAGAGATTTAAAGACCTTATCTCTCCCAGTCAAGTCTGCTGCATCAGGACCTTAGGTGGAAAATATATTCCAGGAAAATCACTATACTTGGTGCCAGTCTTGAACCAGGCATCAGACTCTGGGCCTCCGTTCCAAGAAGACTGCAGCAACCTGGCCTATGGCCTCTGCAAGTCTCTTCCAGACCTCATAGCTGACTGCAGGTGACACTGGCACTGATGTCCCAGGCCCTGGTGAACATTGCCACAGGAGGCCTACAGCCCACACAAGGGTCAGGCCCTCCTCCTCCCTTGCTTTCTTCCATACCCTGTGCTCCCCACCTAACAGGACAGTGTGGGGACCTTGGCATCCTCGCTTCACGTGCTCAGCAGTCAGCCAAGGTGGACCACACTGGGCCTGCAGCTGGACAGGCCAATGTTGTGAAGTGATGAAAAGATTGGGCAGGAAAGAATGGACCCCCCCCAAAAAAGTGAAAATAAAACAACAAAGAATCTTTTTTTCTTTTTTGAGACGGGGTTTCTTATGTAGTTCAGGCTCACCTGAACTCACTAAGTAGCCCAGGCTGGCCTCAAACTCAAGGCGATTCTCCTGCTTCAGCCTCCTGAGTGCTGGGATTATAGGCATGTGCCATCATGCCCGGCTCAAAGAATCTTTTTTGTGCAAGAATTTTTGGCTTTATAGAGTAAATAAAATATACTTCTTTAAATATAGTTTTTTGACTGACAACCCTAAATCCTACATGTACATTACTTCCCAACAGCATATTTTCAAATGGCAATCAATAAAAAGATAATCAGGTCTTTCTTAAATAATATATGCATATGCTCTTACAAGATTATGATTTTCAGTGCTTATATACACATCCTATGGTGGGATAGCTATTGGAAAAAAAAAAAAAAGCCAAAGGTGCAAATCAAACATTTCTGAGGGAAAGTAAAGCTCTTTCTAGGTGGGATGAAAGAAGAGCTGCCCAGAGGCCCAGTGCTGCTGCCCCCACACCGTCCTGAAAATCCTCCACCAGGACTCGGCTGGGGTGTGCGTGTCACTCACGCTCATCAACACCTCCTCCTGCACAAAACCCCCAGACAGACATCCAGGAACTCCCTCCTGAGCTCTAAGCCTAAGTAAGGGGCTTCTAAGATTTGATCATTACATGAGGAAAGCTGGCCATAGTTCCCAAAGACTACTTCTCTAATCCTTGGCTCTTACTGTTATTTTACTCCTTGTTAAAGGCAAAAGCAAAACTTAAAAATTTTCTCTCAGGAAAATGCAAAGCACACAATTAAATAAATAATAGTAGAAATGGCACATTCCTTCACGCGGCTGCCCATTGCCCTCAGGCGTGTTGGTAGTCACTGTTCCAGGCCTTCTCTGGGCACCCTTCCACAACCCTGCTGCTGGGTATCTCCCCGGGGGTGGGCGTGCTCTCCTGGGGGGTTTTCCACCTGAGTCCAGGAGGACAGGGACTCGTGCACAGTGATGGTATGTTCCTCCATCTGCCGCTGTAGGCTGTCCATCTCCTGCCTGGGGAGAAAGAGAAGGCACGGGAAGAGATCCAGATCACACAGGGGCCAGACATAAGCCATTGTCCATAGCCTCCTCTAACAAGCTTGAGCTGATGGCACTTTGCTTTCTAGCATGGGTGGCACCTCGGAGACCATGGAGCCCCTATCCAGGGCCAGCAGAACCAGCCAAGGTTGGGAGGTCAGGGTTCTTGGACCTCCCTCCATCCTGTGCTTCAGCTTTAGGCAGACACCTGGAATGATGCAAATGACAGATCCAATGGCCTGATGCCAACCAAGTCACTGTGAGACAGCTGCTACCTGAGACCAGTGTCACACATGATTTCCACTCACAGGGTCACCTGCCTCTGGGGGCCCCATATGACCATAACACTGGCCTTTCTTGTTTGACAGCTGGTGGGTGCAGAATGTCAGGGCTTTGCTTTCTGAAAGTGCATCAAGACAATTCATTCCCAGCAAACTTCACCTTGAGAAGTTCCCATTTCCCAACCACCTGCACTAGCATTGCTGCCTTCCTGCCAGGAGCAAATTGTCCAAGTTAAACGTGCCACATATCTTTACAGCTAACACAGCAGGCACACAGCATACTTGAGCTGCTGCAGACAGCTGTTCAGGTTCTTAAGGGGCTCCTTGCTGACGGCGGGTGGTGGTCTCAGCAGCTCCTCTAGGAGTGAGGCTGGGACGGGGCAGTCAGGGATCTTGATGGGTGTCGCTGGGCTGGAGGAGCTGGCTTCACTCTTCGGTTCTTTCCTCTGTTTGTAAAAGCGTATCATTAGCTGCCCCAAGGGCCTTGTCAGTTCCCCTACCCTCAGTCAGATGGGTGCCTGCTTGATCAAGAGCAGGGGGTAAGGGATTGTCCTGGTCTTTGTTATCAGTACAGTCTGACAATCACAAGAGTCAGGAAACACTGCAGGAGCTGGGTATGGAGGCACAAGCTTGTAATCCCAGCACTATGGGAGGCTGAGACAGAAAGAACAAAGTTTGAGTCTAGCCTGGGAAGTTTAGCAACTTAGCAAGACTCTGCATCAAAATAAAAATAATTAAAGGGGGGAGGGTAGGCACTGGGGATGTAGCTTGGTGTAAAGGCCCTAGGTTTAATCTCCAGTACCAAAAAAAAAGGAAGGAAGGCAGGCAGGTAGGTTGATCACAGGGTGGGAAAGCCTTATTTGTAATGCATATAACAAAGCACAAATGACCTATGTCTAGACCCTGAAAGGGATATGGCTGGACCCTAAATGAAGCTCAAGCAGGAGCTTCCCAGGCATAGCTCCTACTCTGAGCTTTCCTAAGACATTAAATAGCGCTCCCAATTTTTATTTATTTATTTATATTTATTTTAATTTAATTTTTTTTTTTTTGCGGTACTGGGGATCGAACTCAGGACCCTGCACTTGCTAGGCAGGTGCTTATTCCACTGAGCTATATCCCCAGCCCCTAGCGCTCCCAATTTAATAGCCTCCCTTCTCTATGAGAGATAGCTTTCCCCCCTTGTTCAAGGAGATTGATCCCAGGGAGTTACAGCCCTAGCACTTCTTATTTTGAGACAAGATCCCCCTAAGGTGCCTAGGCTGGCCTCAAACTTATAATCCTATCTCAGCCTCATGACTAGTTGGGACTAGAGGCCTGCACCACTGCACCCAGCTAGGACAGACAATTTTTGACAACAAATGATGCTAAATAAACCTCTGAGTCAGTGAGAGCTCTTTGCCACTCTCCTTTGCTGACACTCATGTGGACTGAGTGGAAACCTGTTGCCATGCTGGCACCTGAGCAGGGCTGACGATGTAGCCTAGAGCCTGGCCCAAGCCACGTGTCTACTGTGGCAGGATAACAGGGCCACTCCAACACAACCACGCTCTTGTCTGGCTTACAAAGCTTATTATAACAAAATGGTATTTGGATTCAAAAGCAACAAACTTTCTACTTGAAAAGGCTGCAAAATAAAATGATTTGGCCTGGTGTCAAAGTAGAATCTACCACTATCATTTATTTGACACACAACTCTTTACTAGACATAGGTTAGCACAGGAGACACAGGTCTGCGCCCCACCTTGGCCACACCACGGCGGAGATCCTGGTGGAGTTGCTGGTTCTGCTGAAGTAGAGTCTTCATGTTGTTCTTTAGCTCAGACACTTTAGCTTGGAGCATGAATTTATCCTTCTGGGTCATGGACAGATCTTCCTGCACCATCTCCAGTTCAGACCTGGTATTCTATGGAGAGTGAATTCAGATTTTTTAAAGCAAAATGATCTGAAACACTGCTGAGACCTTAGTTTGTATGTCACTTCTGGTGGAGTGATTTTTAAAAAAATTTTTGTAGTTTTGAGACAAGCTCTCACTATGCAATTCAGGCTGGCCTTGAGCCCACTTTGTAGCCGAGGCTGGCAATGATCTTCCTGCCTCAGCCTCCTGAGTGCTGAAATTACAGGTGTGTGTCACCACACCCAGCTTTTTTATTTTTTAAGGAAGGTTTTGGTTAGGAGTTTTTACTGGAAATAAGGAGAATTGATACTAGATTTTCAGAAGAGGTCCTGAATGGGGCAGCCCCAGACTGATTTTTATAGGAGGAAATGTGAGATGTCTCCATTTTAGCAGTTTCCTCTCTATCCACCAAGACTGTGAAGGGCCCAGTGACAATCACACCCCAATATCTCAAATTCCAGAGCTATACCCAAGAATAAACATTATCCACCTGGTTGCCTTCCACAACCAGGCCAAAGAATATAACTATTTCTGGGAGTTAAATGGGCTCTGACTGTGACTGTGGTCATTCCCTTCCACATGAGTAATCTTAGCAAGTCCTTCTGCTCAAGGAAGAACTTTGACTCAAGTCTTTGCAGAGAAGCTGACTCAGGACAGACACCTGCTGCAGGTGCCACCAGATCCCAGAAACAGACACCTGTAGCAGCTGCTGCGTTCCTTCCAGCTCCTTCCTGCCTTGCTGCTCTGATAGGCTCAGCTGTTGCTTCAGGGACTGGAGCTCCCGCTCCTTCTGATCCAGTTCCCACTTGAGATTTTCCATCTGAAGGAAAAAAATTATATGAGCAAGATAATTATACAGTGGCACTCTTATACTAGAACATGACTGTATGCTATTTCTGCTTATCTTTTATTATTTAGCAAAACAAAGATTCCTTTCCAAACACACAAGGCTTGAGGTCAGGGGCCCAATGGTCACCTCTTGGCTCCCTGCAGGCTGCTGGCTCAGCTGCTCATCCAGCTGCTGCTGCAAGAGCTGGAGCTGGGTCCGGGCCTCTGCCAGGTCCGCCTGGAACTTTGCTATCTCCTGGGAGTGTTTTCCCTCTTGAATCCTGGCATTAGAAGAGGTAAGAATGAAAGAACTGCAACTTCTCAGCTTGCCCTCCACTCTGGATGTGGCCTGTGGATTGCAGCTACCCTGGTGAACTCCAGACTGCTCACCTCAGGGTGAAGATGGTACTGGGTGCTTTTAACACTACCCCCTGCCCTGCAAAGCCCTCTGGAAAACAAACTCTGTCTGCACCATTCAGGGTATGGTGCTGAGTGCTTGTTCCCAGACCACAAGGTGGACAGAGGACTCTGAGGCCATTGTGTGGACACATGCATCCCCAGGCCTGGCCATGCCCCAGTGTGTCTGAATTGATGCTGTGCTAGGGTGGAGCTACAAAAAGGCCTTTCTATGCCTAGGACACAGCCCTCAAGGAGAGTGGTCATGCAGATCCCTGTCCCAGGGAGGACAAGTAAGGCAGAAGTACACCAGGACAATGACGCTTCCTGAGATGGAAGTTGGGTCATCTCTCCCTTGATTGGTCCCTAAAGCAAACTGGTAAAAGCTGCCCAGTGCTGAGTGAATTATAGGCCGGCAGAAGAACCCTGGCAGCCTGGCCTTCACCAGGTCACCTCACTGGGTAGGTGGCTGCTCCACCCACTGTACGGTGTCCCATTGCCCGCCACTCACTGCAGCTCATCAGCCTCAATTTGCAGTGTCTGCACCAGGTGGTCCTTGGCTTGCAGCTCTTTCTTCACCTCACTCAGCTCCATGGTGGCTGCCTTGAAGTGGCGGCGGTTATGGCCAGCTTCCACTCTGGCAGCAGCCACCTATAAAAATAGGAGGAAGTTGGCATTACCCACACAAGATGCTCTGTGGGCCCGAGGCTTGATGGGAAACAAACACCCTACATGAGTCCCAAAAAGCCTGAGGGTGCTGTCACAATGCCCAGCACTCAGAAAACAAACAGGACACAGTTGCTAGGGTCCACTGGATGAACACATTAATTCATAATTGTCAAGTATCTCCATCTTTCTACTTAACTTTATTCATATATTCTTTTTTTTTGTCTTTTTGAGACAGGGTCACGCTATGCAGTTCAGGCTGGCCTTGAGGTCACTTTGTAGCCCAGGCTGGCCTCAAACTTGCAACCCTCCTGCTTCATCCTCCCGAGTGCTGGGATTACAGGTGTGCGCCACCATGACCAGCTCTATTCATGTATTCTTCAGCGATTTACTTTTCCATCATATTAGCTATGTGCAATAAACCTATCAAGTCTATTTATCATGTAACTAGTCCCCTTTCTGAAATTTTAATGCTTTTCAGAGCTAACACAGATTCTGTCAAGGCTTCTAAGAGGAAAGCAAATTCTTAAAAGTATCAAAAACATTTAGGTGGGCTAGGTTGCACACTCCTGTAATCCCAGCACTCAGGAGGTACAGGCAGGAGGATCTTTAGTTGAGGCCAGAATGGGCTAACCCTTGTTTTAAAAAAACTAAAAAACAAACAAACCAATAATAAAAAAGAGATCCATTTTTAATAATTTAATTTTCTTGTTGAATGGCATTTTATTTAAAAGAACTCTTACATATTATTAAAAAGACAACTCCAGGCAGGGGTATGTGTACCTCAGTGGTACAGTACTTGCCCAGAAAGCACAGTGCCCTGGGTTGAATCCCTAGTACCACAAAAGAAAAAGAACACAACTCATATGTAAGATACTAAGTATCTTAGTATCTAATGACAGCATTGTCATTAGGTAGATATCTAATATGATCTAACTTTCATCTTTGTGCTTTCTCTCTCTTCTTTCTTTCTTTTTTTTTGGCCTTTTTGAGACAGGGTCTCGTTATGCAGTTCAAGTTGGCCTTGAGCTCACTTTGTAGCCCAGGCTGGTCTCGAGCTCGCAATAATCCTCCTGCCTCAGCCTCCTGAGTGCTGGGATTACAGGCATGTGCCACCACGCCCGGCATCTTTGTGCTTTTTGAAATGCTTGACCACAACGCTAAATCAGGATAAGTCTAAATGCACTTAGAGAAGAAATAAGCAAAATTCACAACTGTTGTTAAACAAGGCTAGGCATGGTAGTGCATGCCTATAACCCTAGCACTCAGGAAGCTGGGCTACAAACTGAGTTCAAGCCTATCTTGAACTGCATAGTGAAACCCTGTCTCACAAAGACAAAAACAAGGATACAGCTCAGTAGCACAGTGCCTGCCTGGCAAACACAAGATTCTGAGTTTGATTCCCAGTTACGGCCCCCCCCTAAAAAAAAGGACAAAAACAAAAACATAAAAAGAAGAAAAAAAGGAATAAATCAAAGTCACAAACGCATCATTTATTTCCCCCAGCACTTTTATATATAAATTTCCTAGTTGTATCTTTTTTTTTTGTTTCCTTTTCCTGTGATACTAGCTCAGGGCCTTGTGTATGCTAGGCAAAAACTTTACCACTATATCCTAGCCTTTTTTATGATTTTATTGGGACAGGGCCTTGCGAAGTTGTCTAGGCTGGCCCTGAACTTGCAATCCTCCTGTGTTGGTTTCCTGAATAGCTGGTGTTATAGGCATGCACAACTACATCTGGTTACTTATGTCGTCTTTTAAGGTAAAAATAAACTTTCACCAGGAAAAAATAAACTTTCACATTCCAATGGAGAAGAAAAAGGCCTGTGCCAGAGCATGCTGCAGTTGGTTCCCACATAAAAAGGGCTGTAAGGAGCATCTTTCTTATCTGCATGTCACCCACACGGGCAGTATGTGTGTCTAATTCAACATTGCAGGACACAGACACCTGCTCATAACAGAGATTTATGTGCTCGGCCCATTCCCCTCAGATCACATGACTGAGTGGCCACCTAATCTGATAGCACCTTTCCCTGACCAGTGCCAGGTCTTCTGCAGCCTGACATCACCACACAGCATGGACAATAGTGTTCCCTGGAGCACAGCCCTAGAAGGAGCAGAGTTTCAAAGGTACTTCCCAGGCCCCTATGGGCTGTGAGTAGGAAGCTAGCCACATACCTGCTCCTTGAGGCTGCTCACTTCCACCTTCTCTCTCTCCAGTGAGGCTTGCAAGGCCTGGACGAGCTGCTTCATCTGGCGGTCTTCTTCCTCTTTGCGCTGCAAAACTGCCTGCACCTAGACCACATTGCAGAAGGATGGTAAGGAGGCACTACTGCAAGAAACCTGCAGAGCCCACAGTAGGCACTGTGCAGGGAGCCCTGCAGGCTGAGCACATGCTCCATAGGGCATTATAGAAGGGAACACTGAAGCAAGGGGGGTCCTGCTATGGCAGTAAGCATCGATCATGGGTACAGTCACATGATCCCAGTGGTGCATATATATTGGGTTATAAACACAAATGCTGTCATGTGGGAGTGGTGGCAACCAGGGTAAAGAAAATGCTCTCTGGAAGGAGTAAGGGGACACAATGTTGGCCCTTCCTGTCTCTCTGAAGGCTCCCAGAAATGCTAACCATTCCATGGGCCACAGAGCAGATGTGGAAACCAGGAGCTAAGAAAGAACAGTCTCGCTATGACCCAGTTCTAACCCATGTGAGAACACAGGTGAATGTCCACTGCCTCTGTGACTGCCTAGGACTGGAGGACAGTCTTCCTGCCCTGCCAGGATCACCACACAAAAGGAATGAATGATTTTTGGTTTCACAAGCAGAGCTCCCACTCTACACCTACAGCTGGGAGATCCAGGCTTATGAATTAACTAGATTCTCTGAGTTTTTGTTTGTTTCTTCTTCTCTAAGACAAGAAACCTATGTTTCCCTGAGTGCTCATGGAAATGTGATGTGTGTGATGCTGAGAGTGTACTCAGCCCACCAGCTCTCACTGTCCCACCACCTGAGTCTGAATACCTGGAGATTCAGCTGAACCAGGTCAGCCTCCCTCTTGGCCAGCGCTGTTTCCAATATGCTGTTGTGCTCCCGCAGGGCCGCACTGGACTGCCCAAGGCCTGTGAGTCTCCCTCTCTCATGTTCCAGCTCGAGAGCCAACTTCTTATTTGATTCCTCCAGGCGCTTTATCTTCTTTTTGAAGCCTCTGGACTCTTGAAGCTAAAACATCGGAGTGACCAAAATGACCTGCTGTTCTGCGTGGAATCACTGTACTCCCAGAAACAGCAGGAAACAGCTGGCAGTAAAGCCAGCACATACTGCTCTCAATGCATGACTAAGGCTGCAGTGGATATGGCAGCAACTCTACAGGGACCATGGCTTCCCAGAAAGAAGGTCCAGGGACTACACAGCTAGCAGAGCCACTGCTCAGCTGAACACAAAATGGACTGGTCTCAGCAACACATTTGGAGATAGGATAGACAGCTGAACAAGGCAAGCAGCCCTAAAGGGATAACTGGCCTCCTGGTACCCTGCTGGAGGGGCTGGGAAAGTGGTGAGGGAGCCAGGGGTCACCGTGGCTGTAAGTGATAGCCCTGAGCTGGAGTATGTGCCACCTGAAGCTAGAACTGCTTCTCTCTCCAAGTTCTCTTAAAAGTTCAAGTTGGCTTTCCTGTTTGCAACTAAAGCCTTCTAACTAGGAAGAAGTTTCCAGTATGAATCCCAGTGGCCATTCTAGTGGATACCAATGGATGCCACTGTCACTACCCTCTCTAGAGTGCTGGGGACAGTCTGCCCTGCCAAGGTGCTCTGTACCAGGCATAGCTCAGGGTTACCTCGTCCTCCAGCTCTAGCACCTTCTCCCGGGACTCATCCAGCTCCTGGCTTGTCATGGCAATCACCTCCTGAAGCTCCTTCTCCAGCATCAGCTTGCTGTGGCCCACACTCTGCAGCTCCTCCTCCAGGCCCCGGATTTTCTCCTACAGCAGATGGGGCAGTGTGTCCGGTCACTGACCCATGACAGGTCCTTGCCTCACACCTACAAACCTCCAGGCCTGAAGCTACCTAGCCATGTGTCAATCGTGCTCTTACCTACTTCCTCTCGTGAAACAGTCTGAGGTCACTAAGCATGGTACTCACACACTATGATACAAACAGGTACTCTGCACAGATAAAGGATCTTCCCATTAAACAGTAAATGGTCTGGAAATACAGAAAAAAGTCCAACCTACAGTAAAGGTTCCATGGTACATGAGTGGCACTCAGCATATGAACACAACACATAAATGTTCACACATGCGAGCACATGTACACATACTACACACGTACTTACACATACAGGCACACATTTTCTACCACTACTGTATGGGTCCTGTCCTAAGCATGCTCCCAGTGCCACTCAGCCACCTCCTGAGGAAGGACCCAACTTGCTCTGATTTCCTCTGAGGATCAAAGACACATGGTAATACTACAGACCAAACCCATGACTATCCTCAGCTGCAGGTTCAAGAGATTTTACACCTTCTGCCTTACTAGCTGATCCCAAGGATTAAAGAAGGGATATTTTAAAGTAATAAGGAAGATAACAATTGAATAAATGTCCCTCAACATTTTTTTGCAGTACTTAGGGACTGAACCCAGAGCCTTGTACATGCTAGGCAAGTGCTCCACCACTGAGCCACACCCTCTACTTTCTTTTATTCTAAGGCAGAGTCTTGCGAAACACCCCAGGCTGCCCTCAAAGTTGAGATTCTCCTGCCTCAGATTCCCAAGTAGCTGGGATTACAGGTGTGCCCCAACATATCCAAAGCCCTCGACATTTTATAAAGTCATTAGGGGAGGAATATTTACTCAATTGAACAAGAAAACACCATGTTACAAGACAGTCTCTTCCAACTCATGAACTCATTAAGAGGATAGGAGACAAAAAAATTTCACAGGAGAAATACGATGATGAGCCAGGCATGGCAGTACATGTCTGTCAGCACTCAGGAGTAGAGGCAGGAGAATCGCCATGAGTTTGAGGCCAGCATAGTAAGTTCAACACCAGCAAGACCTTGTCTCAAATAAACAAAACAAAAAACATAACCATAAAAAAAGAAGGAAAAATAAAAAAGAAACACAATGAAAAGTATGAGCAGTATAATGCAAACAAATTTACACAGGAAAATGTAACCCTTTCTAGTACAAGTAACAGACAGAGATTTAAAGCTGGCAAGGATGTGGGGACTATGAGGCTCTGCATGTAAAAACTGCAGGGCTATGCATGCTGGCACAAGGACACTGGGGCCCCTGTAAGCACCAGCTGTCCCTCCCCCAAGGCCCCTCCTCAACATAGCACTGCTGTTCACCCTAACAGATGGGAGTAAAGGGGTGGCTCTGGTCACAGCCCCAGCCCAGTGTTCTTCTGAGGCTCCTTCTCACCATCAACACTCCTGTGCCTCACTTGGACCTCAACACTGCCCCTCCGCCATGGGGCCCAAACCTGCCCACTCCACTGCCTCTTTCTGCTGCCCTTGGTGGCCTGTTTCCCATCTTGCTCCTGAGGCACTGTGGCAGAATCAATGCCATCTCCTGCCCGCCCCTCTCACCTTACTGTCCTAACCCATTGCCTGCCAATGTCTAGGACAAGAGAAGGATGGCACCAGATCCACAGGTGGCGTCTGTACTTCATTACTGCCAGGGCCAAGCCTGAGCTCCTCCCACCTAAAATGCCCCCTCTTCCCTCCAGGGCCGCCTCCTCCTGCCAAGCACTGGCCCAGCCCTGCTGCACCATACCTTCACTCAGTCCTGCCTCTGTCCATAGTCCAACACCCTGGGCTACACAACCAGGAGAGAGTGCAGGACAGGTCCTACTTGCGCCACGCAGCCAGAATGGGGTTTCTCCACACCAAGGAGATTCCTCGGTGAAAATTGGTTCCCAGTGCACATGCCATGGCTGAGGCTATGGATACCATGCACAAGTCACTGATGATACCTGTGGTATTTCAAAGAAATATGCCCACACTTTTCAGTTCTACCAGTTCAAAAAATTCCCTTCTAGCTGGGTTTAGAGAGAGAAAAATGTTTGTAAAACGTCTGTGCCCTACACCCAGAGTCCCCGCAGCTCTGATGGGTGAGGCAGTGTTTACCTACATGTAGGACAGGGTCGCTACCACCGCCGGTACTCTGGGCTCTGAGCTGGCTCAGCTCCGTGTCCGCAGCCTCTTTGGCAGCCAGGGCCTCCTGCAAACGGCGGCTGAGGATGCTCACGGCGTTCTCATAGGCCTTGTGCTTGGTCTTCATCTCCTTCTGGGCATTGGTCAGATCTGAGCCCAGCTGTTTCATCTTGTGCTTCTGCTCTGTGATGGCCCTGGGATATGGTGAAGCAGACACAATGGAGGCAGCTGAGCTCCAATGCCATCATCCAGCTTCCTGGGCCCAGCACTAATGGCCAGTGAACGATATCACATTCACCTTCAAGGGCTGGACAGGGGTCAGAACCAGCCTTATCCCCACCCCAACAGCTGCCCCCCTGGATGCCAAGGAGAGCATAAGGGCAGGCAGCGGGCGAGTGACTGTCCTGGTGGCCTTGGGAGGGAAAGGGGCACCCATAGCAGGTACCTCGCAAAAGCTTCATGGTTTCAGCCATATCTGCTAGACCTGCCCACCTCCTGTAGCAGTTTTGAAATGACTTCCTAAGCAGAAGTTACCTGCATTCTTCCTGAAGGTTAGCAAGAAATCCCATGACCAAGTTTATGAGGAAAGCACCCACCAAGAGAAAAACAGCACAGGACATGGTGTGTGGGTACAAGGCTCAAAGGCTGTCTGCACATGTGCCTGTGAAGGCCTGTGTTCAGGATTATGTGAGCACAGAATGGGGTGCAGGATGAACACCACAGTGTTGCCCCTGATGAAGAAGCAGTAGTGAGGAGGTATTGCCACAAGTATGTGGCACAAAAGTTGATAAAATAAATAAGGGGTGTGTATGGGCTGTGGGCATGGCTCATGATAGAGACCACTTAGCAAGCGCAAGGCCCTGGGGTGGATCCCTAGCATCATCAAAAATAATTAAAGCAGGGCATGGTGGCACACGCCTGTGATCCCAGCACTCAGGAGGCTGAGGCAGGAGGATTGCCATGAGATTGAGGCCAGCATGGGCTGCATAGTGAGTTTAAAGCTAGCCTGAGCTACATAGCAAGACTGTCTCAAAAAAAAAAAAAAAAAAAGAAAGAAAGAAAGAAAGAAACTCCAGGATTATTTTGTAGAAAAAGCAAGAGTTCAATGTTGGTGGAACTTTAACTTGGACCTGAATGCCCTCAGTGATCTTTCAAGAGGCAGAGTTAGTTCTCATCACCCCTGACCGCAGTCACACTGCTTCCAGACTCACTTCTTGGCCTCTTGCTGCAGCACTTCTATTTGTTCCTTTAGCGCCTCGTTGGCCTCTGTAAGACTGACCATCTGCTCTTTGTCGAACTGTAAAGACTTCAAAGGAAAAGGGCACATGAGAAGTGCAAGGCCACCTGCTGCAGATGTCTGCCTTTGACAAATGGCAGTTTGTAGAGCTCCACCACTGTGTCTAGAGCATGAGTGGAGCAGCAGGGCAGGGTAGGTTAGCAGAAAAGTTGCCTCCCTTGTGTACGTGCCAGGATTTCCCAGGACCCTCCTACACCCCACTGTAAACTGCTGAATGATGGGCTCCTATTCCCTTCCTTTGCTGGACTTTTTGGTCCTGTCTATGTTGTGAGTTTCATGGTAACATATAGGGTTCCACATGTGCTCTGCCTCAAACCTGGGCCATTGCTACCAACTGCTCCCTGCATACAGGAAACCCTGCCCAAGATGTTTCACACAGACCTGCAAGTGCATCTCCTTCTCGTCCCGTTCCTTCTGTGCTGACTGGAGGTGCTCCTGGAGGTCAGCCATCTGCTGGTGAGTCAGGGACACTTCCTTCTGCAAACGTGAGTGCTCTACCTCCACGGCCCTCTTCTCCCCCTGCAGCCTGATTAGTTCCTGCCTCAGCTCCTTCATCTCCAAGTCCAGCTGCTTCTTTGTGGTCTTCAGCTCACCAATGAGCTGGTCTTTGGAGGTAGCATCCCGTCGGTAGGCCTCCACCATCACCTGCACACAATACTCACGAGAGTTGGCACGAACTGTGGCCTCACCAGGGCACGGTGGCTTAAATAACTCATTAACCATTCAGCTAGAGTGTAACTTTTGAGGTAGACAATGTATTTCATCCAGTCTAAGACACTGTCCATTGAGGCATCCCACTGCTCTGTACCAGGACAGGCAGCATCCTAATGACCTGGGTCTTGCAGGGGGCCCCCAGTCTACCTGAGGGACATAGCAGTCCTTCTTGGATTGTTGGCTGCATGGCTCCAACAGGTCCTCCCTTCCAGGCCAGTCAGTGACAAACCAAAACACCACTTAAACCACAGCTTCCTTTTGCAGCCCTGAGGGGCAGCTGGGTAGGCCTTTGTGCAGAGTGTGGATCAAAGGCATCTACAGGAAACACCACCTCTGCACACAGAATCTGTGTCTCATGTCTTCTGGGGACACTAATCTGTTGTAATGTTGGATCACAGTAATCACTTTTCAATGATATTTCACATGGCAAACAACAACCTGCACAGTGACAACAATGTTCAACACACATGGCTCTCTGGAGTGACAGCAACAGGGTGTTGTGACAAGCACCACAGTGACAAGTGCCTCATATGGCCCATCACATGGCCCACAGAGGGTCATGCTCACCTCACAGACTGGGATAGGAGGTGCAGAGGACCTAGATCCTTCCATTCTCCTGACCAATTTCATGCTACAAAGCCAAAAGACCACAGAGGCCTAGGCCTAACACATGTTTCACTTGAGGGAAATCGTGTCCTACCTTCTGCTGAAGGAACTGCTCCTTCACCTTCTGTGTCTGCTTTCTCAGGGAGGTCATCTCCTGCTGCAAGTGCTCCACCTACGGGATAGGTTTGCACATAGGTGGCCTCAGGGGTCCAGGAGGCCTGTGCTCTGGTAGCACAAAGAAGAAACCCCACACCAGTCGATCGCAGAGGCACTCAGGCAGGACACAGCCCCACACCCTTCTTCTTCACCACATAACAGCACCCAGAGTAGGGTGGGTGTGGAGTGAGTACTCTAGACCAGGTGTCCACAACCCTTCCTGAAATGGCCAGAGAAGAAACCTCTTCCCTTCCATGGGCTATGCATCTGCTGCAGCTTCTCTGGTCTACTTCTGCAGCACAAAAGCAGCCACAAACACCATGTACAGGAAGGGTAAGGCTGAGCTCCAGGAACCTCACCATGCCAGGGCCCCAGGCTCTGTAGCCTCCCACCTAAAGCCTCACCAAGCTGCACCCAACCATGTGGAGATGCTTCTGAAGAAGCCAAGTGACACAACAAGGGCCCTTGTAACAAACTGTGAGGAAGGTGCAGATGCATGTCAAGTGACAGACATACTATGTGACAGCCTCCTAAAGCCATTGCAGTAAAACCTTGTTCACCATGCAGCAGCTGGTCTGAGTCAGTGCCCCTGCCCAGGTCATTGTCCTGAAGATGTGGGGTAAGCGTGCGTGAGTGGGTTATTGTCCTGGGCTCATTTGGGTCACCATCTTGGATGTGGAAGTCACCATGCTCATCTTGTTAACTGTCCTGGGGGTGCAAGGGTTAGTGTGCCCATCTGGGTCACTGTATTAGCACATATGGGTCACTGTCCTGAGGGTACAAGGGTGAGTGCATGCATCTGGGTCACTGTCCTGGGCGGTGCAGGGGTCAGTGCCCCTGTCTGGGTCACTGTCCTAGGTGCGCCCACCTGGCATGGATACATCTGTCTCAGGTGGGGAAAAGCCTGTTTCTGTTTGATTCTTCTTTTTGAAGACATGTTCCATATGAGTCCTTGTGATCACTAGGGCACAGTAAGGAATGAATCATCTTTCCCTACAGCATGGAGGTGGCTCTAAACTTCTCTGCCAGGAACCATCCAGGGCAGACCAAAGTACCAGCACATCCTAGACGTATCATTCATCCCCTCCAAGCATCCTTGTCACGTGCCCCTGACCTGTGCAGTTCCATAGAAAGAAAAAATGGACCTGGGCCAAGGGGAGCCCATGTGGACAGGCAGTCTCAGTGATGCCTATGGACAAGCATGCATACCAGTGAGAGCTGTGGGGACCGAGGCCCAGGCGGGCTAGTGGCTGGGGCACAACTCTATTTCCTCATTAGGCTTCCTCTGGTTCTCAGGTCAGGAAGAGACTTCAGAATTGGGAAAACAGTGGCCCAAGATGATAGTAACACCACTCTGCTACCTTTCATCTCTTTAGGAAAACCATCATAACCCAATGGCACCTACAAGCAGCTTTGTCAGTAATAATGCAGATAAGATCCTGATACCATCAATACTGTCTTGTGCCAGCGTAAGTTCCTCTCACCCAGCTACCAGTCATCAGAGAACCCTGATGACCCTTCTAAATGAACACTCTCACAGGAAACAGATCAGAGTCCCTCTTACACTTGACCCTGTGGAGGAGGATATAAAGACTGAGCAATTTCCTGATAATTCTACTTCCTACGCTTCCTTCTTCGCTCTCTAGATTTTTAAAAATATACCTGCCTACATCCAACTGTGTTGTACTGTTAGCCTATTGGCTCTTGCCAGTTATGACCTGCTGTCAAGCTGTGGTCTCAGTACTGGGACACCAGAGTGGCTGGCAGGCCCTGCCTGCCCCTCCCTTTACCTTATCTCACATCAGGAAACCAAGTTTCTTATAGTTCCTCCCTAGGCTCAGGTCCACATCCTCAGCAGACAGAAGCTGATATTTTTTGGCAAATGGCTTTTAAATCCCCCCTCAAACCAAACCCAGGTTCCCAGTTCTGGTTTCTTCTCATCCAGCAACCTAAGTGGGCCTGGAGCAGAGCCTTGGATCCCTCCCCTACAGAGTTCTCCCATGGTTACCCATGTTCAGAAAAGAATGTATTCACAGGAGGATGATCATGACATAGCGGTGGGCTGGTTACCTGGCTGGACTTGATGGCCAGCTCTTGTCTCAGCTGCTCTAAAAGTTCTGATGTTTCCTCAGTGCCTTCTTCCAAGCGCCTTGCTTCCTGGTCAAGCTCCTCCTTGCCGCTCCTGGCTGCCTGCAGAGCCACCTCTAAGATAATCTTCTCATTCTGCAGGAGGCGGACTACATCCTCCCTGGTGGCAGCCTCCCCTTGCAGCTCTTCCACCTGTGCCTGCAGCTCATCATAGCGGGTGTGCAGGTCATTGAGGGACTGTTCTCGGGATTGCAGGGCCTCCTGTGCTGAGGTGAGCTGTTTTACCAGGCCCAGGTGCTCCTGCTGCAGCTCCACGAGATGCTGGTCTCGCTGCTGAAGAGTCAGTTTCACCTGAAAACAGGGGTAAGCTTACCCTGCTGCCCTTACCCTTGCGTTGACAATGCATGTGCTTTTCCCTGTTCAGAATCTAAATAACTTTGATGGACTCTTTGAAAGGTCTTTTAAAAGCAAAATTCTGAGACAGGCATGGTGCCACACATCTATAATCCCAATACTTAGGAGGCTGAGGCAGAAGGACTGCCATGAGTTCAAGACCAGCCTGGAATACATACTGCATTCAAGGTTCAGCCTGAACTGCATTGTGAGACCCTATCTCAAAAAACAAGCAAACAAACGAAAAAGCAAAATTCTCATCCAAGGTATGAACAGAGGTGAACCTGGCATCCCTGGTCTGATGGTGATCTTTTACACATAGTCAGCAGGCAACCCAACACAACCTACATTGCCTGCATGGCCTGACAGGAGAGGTTGCTACACAGGCTGGCTGTAGGTAGCCCAGGGTGTGCACACTGGGCTGGGTCTATAGCCACTGGGCCTCTGTGTGCCTGGTTCTAGGGCTGTGGCAGCTACTTGCCTGTTCCAACTGCTGCTCGAGGGCCACTGCTGAGTCAGCCACCTTCTGCAGCTGTTCTCGTTCACCCTCAAACTCTTCCAGTCTCCTCTGGAGATCCTCCTCCACCATTGTCTTTGCCTCTCGAATCTGCACAAAGGCTGCTTCCTGATCCAACATGTCAGCCTGGGCCCAGGAAACAGTATTTTTTATATTTTTATATTTTTTATTTTAAAGAGAACAATAACAAAATAACAACAAAGACAAAAACAAAACAACACAAAAACAATAAAAATACACAATTTTAAAACAAGATGATAGGAAGTTAACAATGGTTGTTATATTACATATTGTTATCTTCAACAAAGTTGCTCAGATTACCAGATGTAAGAATGCAAGATCGATCAATTAAAGAGAAGAAAAATAATGAAACAAAACATTAGAAACAACACAGAGCTTCACTAAACAAGATGGTAGGAATTCAACAATAGTTGTTATATTACATATTGTTGTCTTCAGATTAGTTGTTCAGATTACCAGACATAAGCATGCAAAATTGGACAAAAAAAATTTAAGCATTAACTGTTCCTTTCAATAAACCAATAGATATCAGCAGTACAATTATCCTAGCTATCCTTGCATATACATATGTATTTTTTTCCCCTTCTTTCTTTCTTTTCTCCTTTCCCTCACTGGTCATTTGAGAAATGCAAATTAAAACAACACTGAGATTCCATCTTACCCCAGAAAGAATGGCCATCATCAAGAAATTAAGCAATAACAAATGCTGGAGGGACTGCGGGGGAAAAGGAACCCTTCTCCACTGCTGGTGGGAGTGTAGACTGGTGCAACCACTGTGGAAATCAGTGTGGAGATTCCTCACAAAACTAGGATTAGAGGTCCCACTTAACCTAGCTATTCCCCTCTGGGTATTTTCCCAGAAGAATTAAAAACATCACACCACAGCAATATATGTGCAGCCATGTTTATAGTGGAGCAATTTGTCATAACTAAATCTTGGAAACAACCCAAATGACCATCAGCTAAGGAATGGACAAAAAAAGTGGTATTTTTATACAATGGAGTACTACTTAGCCATAAAGAAAGATAAACTCAAGGCTTTTATAGGTAAATGGATGCAACTAGAGACCATATTCATAAGTGAAATAAGTCAGATCCACATGTGTAAACATCGTATTGTCTCCCTAGTGTAAAAACCTGAAAGGTATAATTGTTGTAAAAAGGAAAGAAAGTGCTCAAAAGGAACAGTATTTTTTAAAAAGCAGGGAAAACTGGTCTTCAACAGTAGCCTCGGATGAGGGGAACCTGCTACACTGCAAGCCCCCTGGTTCACATCTCTATCCTGTGTACAAATGCTAAGTGAGAGACACCCCACTTGCCACAGAGCGACTGCTAGCATGGGCCTGACCCAAGGGAGGAGCAGGCATACACCCAGTATTAAGAGGGGGGATCTACCCGACACACTGGTATGGACCTACAGTCTCAGCAGCTTAGAAAGCTGTGGCAGGAAGATCACTCAAGCCTACAAGGTTGAGACCAGCTGGGCAATAGCTAGACACAGGCTCAGGAAAAAAAGAACTGGGATCAAGCAATGGATAAGCCTCCTTGGTGTTTCTCATGGGAGAATGGGGGCAACATGTTCCACCTTCTGGAGTATAGTACATGAAATTTTCTCTTTGACAAGACTGCTGCTCCACATCACTTAGTAAAATAAAGTAAGAAACAGGGACCACAGGATATGGTGTTCATTACATTCTGGCTGTGTGAATGAGACCTGCCATCTTGGTTTATCTCTTAGGGAAAAAAAACTTTAATAACTCAAAATGTTTTCTGTTCTTTTACACTGAGCTCTTGGCCACGTATCCATGGAAAAGGAGGCAAGTGCAGAATAGCAAGACGAGAAACCAGACAAGTCTGAGGAAAGTGGACTTCCTGTGTGACTTCCTATGAAGGGCCAGCAACAAAACTTGTCCAGCAGCACTCTCAGCACATGGTGAGAGTGTTACAGTTTCTTCTTTACATTTTCTAACAAGAACATTAAACAGGTTTTACTGTCTGTTTTATAAAAGAGGAAACTAGGCTCAGAATGATTAAGAAATTCCCCAAGTTCTCAGAGGTACAGAAAGCAAGCTGCTGATACAGCTCAGTGGCACAGCATGTGCCTGGCAAGTGCAAGGTTTTGAGTTCAATTTCCAGTACAAAAAGAAAAAACAAAAAACTTTAAAAAAAACAAAAATAGGCTTCAGGTCTATGCCAAAGCTACTGCATCTCCGCATCATGAGATGATCCTACAGACAGCAATAATAAGGAGTTCATGTGGTGCAGGAGGACTAACCAGCAATACAGGTAAAGTACTTGGAATAGCCACAAATGCCCACCCACACCAAGACACATCACATCATCCAGCACACAAGATATGAAAGATCACCTCCATCCACTCTGCTCAGCCTGGGGCCCAAGGTGCCACTGACGTGCAGGTCTGACACAGGGTGGGGGTCCCTAAGCCCTAAGGAGCTTTTTAAAACATACATGTTTACATATATACATACATACGACATATTTATGTTTACTTGTATGTTTTATGCTTATGACTTAGTATGTTTTCTCACTTGTCAGTGAGATCAAAGCCAAACAGAAACCAGCACTACCAAAGCCACAGTCCTTACCTCGATGCTCTGGAGCTGCACAGCTATGCGCTCCTTCTCCTTGATGGATCTGTGCTGTGTCTCTGTCAGCTGCTGAGATAGGGACACGTTCTCAAGCTTTAGGTGCTCAAGGAGGCCAGCCTGGGTCATCTGTCCAACCTTCAAAGGAAGATGAGGGTAGAATGCTGCTCAACTTCAGGTATCAAGTGCAGAACAGCCTGCTCCAAGTAACATTTTCTGCCCACCAATAGTGACCAGCTTCACTGATGGCCCCTGCAGCCGTGGCTGCCACCACCCCAGGACTCACCCACATAGGCTGCCCCATCTCCAGTCTGGGGCTATATGGGTCCTGCATACCTATGACGCAAGGCAACCACCCAGAAGTCAGTTCTCACACTAAGACTACAGTCTGGGCTAGACTCACATACCAGCTCCCACCAAACGTGGACCTCTGAGCCCCAGATGAGGAGCTGTTCAGACAAGTGCAGCCATACCCACACAGGACCCACAGTCCCAGCCTGCCTGCCTCATTCTCATGAAAAGAAGCCAGGGGCCAGGGACCCAAAGGGTGAGGGGCAGCAGGGAGAAGCAAGGGCTGACAGGCCTGTGGCTGGACTGTGTTCACCTTAACTCTAGACTCAGTGGGCATCTGGACTGACAGCATGTGAGGTGTGATGGGAGGGCACTGCAAAGAAGCTGCTGGAGCCAGGAAGGGAGGGATTACAGCTTGTTCATGTGTTTCCGTCTGTGAATGGCTACTGGGAACCATGGAAAAAGTAGTTCAGGGATGAAGTGGCAAGAAAACCCTAATTCTAAACAGTGAACCTGGCCAACAAAAGAAAGCAGGAAGGTCCTCAAATTTCCACCTCCTTTGGTTCCTCCTCTACCTTTGTCTTCTAAATTGCCTTTCTGATTTATTTACCCAAAATTCTGCTTACTTCTTTAAGTACTTTATTCTGATATAAATGCACTGACGCTTGTGGTATATAATGACCGATGTTCAAGTACACAGAAGCAAAACTAATACTTTCCTATGTGGTCCTTTGGCTTAAGAAGTGTAATATAAATGTAAGAAAACTTCTGTTTTGCATATCGGTAAACTCTAGATAAAAACGAAAAAGGAACATTTGGTGGAGATGGTATTTTATATGCTCTATTTGAAAAATAAAGTTTTAATAAATCTGTAATATTTTATCTGTGGGAGGGGAAGCCCACAGTTAAATTTTCATAAGGTTGACCAAAAGTATTCTTCAGCTCTTTTACTCTAAGCAGTCCAGACACTGAGCTTTAGAGAAAACCATTCCAGCAGGTTCCTGTTCCTCCCTCTCATCTTTAGAGCAGGCTGCCTGAGGCTGCAAGCCTCATGCTGATGTGCATGCACACCAGTGCCACACAGAATGATACATGTTCCCACATAAGCAGAATCAAAAGCTAACGTGGCCTGCAACCAATACAAAGAAAGTGTACTCTATGGGAACTAGAAACAAGAGTTCACATAAGAATGACTTAGTGGGCCAGGCATGGTGGTTCACACCTGTAATCCCAATACTTGGGAGGCTGAGGCAGGAGGACTGTTGTGAGTTCGAGGCCAGCCTGGGCTACAAAGTGAGCTCAAGGCCAGCCTGAACTGCATCGTAAGACCTTGTCTCAAAAAGACAAAAAAAAAAAAAAAAAAAAAAAAAGAATGACTTAGTGGCCAGGGATATAGCTAGGCAGGGCAGTGCCTGCATGGAAAGCATAAGGTCCTGAGTTCGATTCTCAGTTACCCCCCCAACCTCAGTGAGCTGGGCATGGTGGTGCATGCCTATAATCCCAGCATGGAGGAGGCTGAGGCAGGAGGATCACTGTAAGTTGGAGGCCAGCCTGGGCTACAAAGTGATTCATGGCCAGCTTGAAACATGTAGCAAAACAGTCTCAAAAAGACCAAATAAATAAATAAATAAAATAAAACAAACAAATAAAATAAAACAGACCCTTCCACTCAGGACCAAAGTTGAACCGTTTAAAATTAAAAAAAAAAAAAAAAGAATGACTTAATGACTGTATTTCTGGGTTTAAGGAGCCACAGTAAGGTGCAGCCCTAGCCCAGAAGGGAACACCTGCCATGTTGAGTGCTTGATGGAGAATGCCACAGAGGAGGGATGCAGGGTAGGGAGGCCAGGCGGGGGACCCAGCAGGCATGGTTTGAGAAGAGTTATCCTTCAGAGGAGGGCTGGAGCTGACTAGCAGAGCCAAGAGCCTGGGGCATCTCAGAGCAGGCATTTCAGAATGAAAGACTCAGGTAGAAGCTGAAAGACTGAAGGTCACACAGAGCAAGGGCCCTGCACAGGAGGAGTGCAGACCACATTCCTGGTTAGCAGACTTTAATGAAAATGCTTAGTTTAGATGAAAGCATGGTTCCCCAAGGCATGGGCACGTGCCTGTCTTACTGAAAGAAGCCATGGGCCATACCTGGATGTGGGCCACCTCACCCTGCAGCCTGACCCGGGCCTCCTGGGCCAGGGCCAGCTGCTGCTGGTACCACTGCCGGGCATGCTGCAGAGAGGCGATCTCAGCCTGTGATGCCTGCAGCTTGCTGGTCAGCGTTGTGCGCTCTAGCTGCACTTGCTGGAGCTGGCTCTGCAGGGCTGCCATCTGCTGTCGGAGGTCGTGCACTGAAAGGGAGCAAGCACAGCCCGCTCAGGCCACCAGCACCACTAAAGAGTGCATAGTTTTGTGGGGCATCTGACAAAAAGTTACCAGGTAGACAGCAAGGATAGTCAACGTGGCTATCTCTGTAATTCTGTTCTACAGAGTCACCACTGCATGGTAGATTCAGACCCCTCCTCCTGGGTAGACACAGGGTTGGGTTCTGGTGAGTTTTCAGTCATATGCTCATCAAGGCATGCATAACCTTTTATTTACACATGACTTTTTTTTTGTTTGTTTTTCTTTGAGATCAGAATATATTTATTGAGGGAGAGCTTCTGTCTAAAAGAGAAACAGAAGGGGTCCTGAATGGGTTGCCAAGAACCCTGCCTTTTCTAGAGATTTTTATAGAGCATGAAGGTAGTCCAAGGTGGGAAAAATGGGAAATCACAAGGTGGGCATGAGGTGGGATACACATTACTCTGTTTAAAGACACTTTATTTAATATCTGTTTTCTTTCCTGAACATCAAATTTATGGTCAGTAACTTTGAGTGTGCCACGGTGGCTGAGCAAAGTTACCCTAACCAATGTGTTCTCCACAAATAGCCCACAGCCCCCTTATGCTGAGCACACCAGTGTTTTGGGCCATTTAAGCAGCAAAAACACACTGAAAAGGAACAAATCCATAAATGTGGGCCTGAAGAGACTACAGAAAGGACCTAGCTCACAGCCTGAGCTAAGGGGAAGACCTAGGGCAGAGAAGACCAGAGGCAAACAAGAGGGCAGTTTTGGTCACTTCGCATCTCCGCAGCCAGGTGCAGGTGGACTGGCAACTGAAGTTTGTACTGTGCACATGTCCATGAAAGACCATGGAGTGCTATGAGTACTGGCTTGAGTGTTACAGATAAATTTAAGAAAGTAGGTAAATTAGGTTATGGAATCTCAAATACTGAGAATCAACTGTGTGTCCACAAAATTGCCATGGGTACCTTGGTGCTGGGCTTTGAAACGCCTAGCCATGTCTATCAGACACAAACAAATTCAGCAATGGAGTCCTGGGCTCGCCACCCACTAACTCTTGCTGGTCTGCATGTGTGGTCAACTCTTAATGTTAGCAAGGGCAGGGTGGGAGGAGCATGGAGAGCCCAAATCACAGAATAAGAAAATCAGATACTTTTACACTTAAATTATACTCCAAACTTAAAAATGCATTTATCATTCTGAAGATATTTTTCAAAACTTTAATTTATTTTATTGGGTTTTTTGAGACAGAATCTTGCTATATGCCCCAGGTTGGCCTTCAACTCATAGAGATCCTTTTTTTTTAATGGTACTAGAAATCCAACTCAGGACTTTGAGCTTGCCAGGCAGGAGTTGTGCCGTTGAACTATATATATCAGAGATCCTTGTGTCTCAGCCTCCTGAGTGATGGGATTACATGTGTAGGACACCATCCATAGTTTTGAAGTCCGTCTATCTCCCTTCCTTCCTTCTTTCCTCCCTCCCTACCCCGTCCGTCTGTCCATCCGTCCATCCTTCCTTTCCTTCCTTCCTTCCTTCCTCCTTCCTTCCCTCCCTCCCTCCCTCCCTCCCTTCCTTCTTTCCTGAGACAGGGTCCTGCTTGAACTCGCTATGTAGTCCAGACTGGCCTTGAGCAAATGATGCCCCCTGCCAGAGCCTCCTGAGTACTGGGATTACAGGTATGTGCCACCATACCTGCCAAAACTCTTAAATAAAAGTTGAACAGGACAGTCTGAGAGGGCTTGGGTCCATTATCTGAAGAGCTTCAGAGATCAGGGTGGCAAGATCTTAGAATGGCAAAAGAAGTGCCTCTGCCCCAAGCCACACATGGCAGGAGGTCTGCAATTTGGCACAAGGCCCTAGCACTGGCCCACGAGTCATGCCCGGGCAGCACACCCAAGCTTGGGTCAGTTATGCTGACTGGTCCAGTGAGGCTTTGCAACCTCCAGGTACAAAACCATCCTGGTGTTCAGAAATTTTTGGATCTTAACTTTCTTAAGGGATTGGGCATCATAAAATGCTCAGACTGAAAAATTAACAGCTATCAAAACAGTATTTTGTTGCTCAGTGGACTCTTTCTCTTCTTTGCTGTCAGAACTCAGCCTCTGAGACAGCAGCTCACTGTTCTCACCTGGGTGATCAGCCCCACAGCCACTCACAGCCCCACACCAAGTCTCTGCACAGCTCTGGACACAACTGTCCATTCCCTCAGGCTCTTCTTTAGCCCTCCTTCTCCCTTCACTCCTTCTCCCCCTGTGCTCAAATGCACTCTGAGCATAGACCAGTCTTCTTGGTCTCAGGGACACCTGAGATTGTGGGATTAGCTCAAGTAGGGATGAGCACAAGGGCTCTGCTCTCTTAACATGACTAGCCAACATGATTCTGTTTTCTCTAGGTTATCAGGAGCAAGCCTGACCAAACCACTGAGCTTAATGCTGGAAGAAGGTCCCTAATCCAAGCGCGCGCTTTTTGGTGACAGGATCTTGCTATGTAGTTCAGGTCTGCCTTAAACTCACCATTTAGCCTAGGCTGGCTTCAACTTATGGTGATTCTCCTGCCTCAGCTGCCCAAATGCTCGGATTAGGTGGTTACTTTTAAATATTTTAAACAGAATGTGAAATAAGCAAGAATAAGTTTGGAATAGGCAAGCAGTTCTACTCCTCCCAAAACACTGGACTTTTGAGGCAGAATGAGTGGAAATGATTACTCCTGATGGTCAAGGGTTTAAAGTCAATTTCTGAGACCTAACTCATTCCCCTGGATGTTCATGCAAAAAAGTACAGAGTTTTAGGGGGCTGGGGATATAGCTCAGTGGAATAAGCGTCTGCCTAGCAAGCGCAGGGTCCTGAGTTCGATCCCCAGTACTGCCAAAAAAAAAAAAAAAAAAAAAAGTGATAAAAAAGTACAGAGTTTAACCAAAGCTGCATTCACTTTAGCAAGGAGACATCTCGTGTCAGTGAGGAGCTAATGCCATCTGCAGCTAAGTGTACACCAGTAGCAGCAGCAGCAGCTCCAGCCCAGCCTCACCTGTGTTGTCCTTGCTGAGGATGCTTCTCTGCATGTCCTCAACTTTGGCCATCAATCTCTGGTACTGTTCCTCTGCCACCTGTAGGTCACTGTTCGAAGAAGCCAGGCTGGCATTCTTGGCTTCCAACATGTTCTGTAGGTCAGTCATGGCCCTCTCCAGGTCCCAGCACGACTGCTTGAGAGTGTCCACCTCAGAGCTGAGGGAGTCTTGCTTCTGCTGGCTACTGTGGCTACGCTCCACCTGGGCCTGCAGCCTTGTATGCAGGGCAGCCAGCTGGGCCTGCAGCTCTGCCTTTTCCTGAAGTGCCTGGAAATACCAAGCCATCACACATTTTCAGAAAAACAAGTCACTTCTTTCCAGCATGCTAACAAGACTGCCAATATAGGGAGACAAATGTGAGTCACAGGAGGTATGGCCAGATGCAGCTCACAAGCACTTGCAAAACTATATCGAACATTCTTTTCAAAGACTGGACACATGAAACATTCGTATTATCACTTACCTGACTGGCCTCTAGTGATAAAGCCTCCAGCTGTCCTTCAAGTCTCATTTTTTCTTTAAGAACCTGCAACATTTCATCCTGTGCTTCAGCAAGGGAGCTCTCCATGGACACACTGAAGATAAAGGCACAAGGTTAGGTGATGGGATCATGCCAAGCACCCTTCTTACACTTCCCTCTGTACCCCAAACTCCACAAGCACTGCTGCTCTCCCTTATATTTTTAAAAGTAAGTAGAGACTTCAGTCTCTGAGATCAGATGGGGCGGCCTCCCACAGCAGGCCCTTCCAGCAGCTGCCACTGGAGTAGGCTCTGGAAGCACAAAGCCCCATGAACATCTGTGCAGATGCAGAGACAAGACTACAAATGCTGGAAGACAGGATGTGCCAGTATCCCAAGCAGTTGCTGATTAGATCTGATTCTATTTTCAAAGCACAGAGCTAGGGCTGGGGATATAGCTCAGTGGAATAAGCGCTTGCCTAGCAAGCGCAGGGTCCTGAGTTCGATCCCCAGTACCGCAAAAAAAAAAAAAAAAAAGCACAGAGCTATAAGTGAAATGCTTGCATGAACACTATAGGTGGTGTTAAAAAGAAATGCTGTGCCTGGCAGGGGCCTGAGTGCAGAGCAGGAGGCTGAGCCACTGCCCACCTGCTGCAAATACTGTCTCTGCGGCTCCGCACCTCCCCGTTGACCTCCTGCCCCTGGTCTTGGTGCTCAGCTGCTGCAGCCTGGAGAACATCCTTAATAGAAGGGAACTGGCCCAGAGCCTCCGTGGCAATCTCCTGGCCATTGACCAAATAGGCAGGTCCTTGCGTGACCACCATGTTCCCTAGGACGCCACAAGTCCCACGGGTGGAGAGGCTGCTATGTGAGGAGCTGTCACTCTCATTTCCATCAGCCTCCAACACACTGTCCCCAGTCAGCGAGGCATTCTCAAGACGGCCATCAGTCTCGGTAGACAGGCTGACCTCAGACACTACTGAGGTACTGCTCCTGCTCTGCTTTAGGGAGCTCCCAATAGAGTTGGCAGCAGTAGTGAGGCCACTGGAACCACTTCCATCTTCAGTTCTATAATCAGCCAGAGACCGGATTTTGCTTGATTTGGAACTCTTTTTATCCTTGGCATGTGTCAGCAGCCCTAAGCTGCCCACCTTGGGCCCTCGAGGGACGCTGGTACGTAGGAAGGAGTACTCTTTTGTCATAGCTACAGTACTGGCCCTTGGCAAGTTTTCTGGGTGCAACATGAGCTCAGGATCAAGAGTGCTAGAGAGTCTCATTTTTGTTGAAGGTTGGCTGGACTGTGAAGGATACAAAAATACATTAAAATTTGCAGGCAACATTCTAAAACTGTCACCCAACTAACATCCTGCACCAACTAACATCCCTTAGAGTAATGAACAGCCTTCCAGGAGCTCAGCAGGCACCCAGGCCCACTAATCCTCAGGCTTTTGTGTTCAGCAGGGCCCTGTGGCCACCTGACCTGAAGCACACTTCTAAGAAGTGGATCTAACACACTAACAAGGATCTCAGAGCAAGTCTCTCCCACCACACTTTCTTCACAGAGCTCCCCCAGCTCTTCTCCTATCTCTCCTCTTCCAGGTACATTTTTCCAATTAAAAGAAATTACCTATAACTACTTTAAATCTATAATCAGGTATTAGGGACTGTTGCCTTGCCTAGAGTCTAAACCCTTTTTAAATCACCATTTTAATTTTCAGATATTTTATCATTTTTGTTGTTACTATGTTATCTTTTCCCACTCATTTTGTGATTGATCATGGCAGAGTAACCATTTATTTTTCATATTTGATTTAATAAATTGACAATTTTCTAAACTCAAATTAGATCTAATAATTGTTTTCAATTGATTCTCTGGAGTTTTTCATGACATTATCAGCACCTAAAAATGTAACTACAACACTCTCCCCTTTGTCAATATTTCTATCTCTTACTTGTTTTTCTTGTGTCAGCCACAGCTTGCAAAATGGCCTTGGTTGAGGTCAAGAGTGTAGGGGAGACTCCCTTCCTTTTGTTATATCAGCACAACTTTCCCTTGTGGAGAAGTAATCCTGTTACTCTACAAAATCAATGTCATCCCTGGGCTGAAGCACACAGGGGAAGTTAAGAACCCTCCAAACGACAGGAGACCCTGCTGGGTGCAGAAGTGAGTAAGAACTGGGAAACAACAGGAAGGCTGGGAACAGGTGACGGGAGACTGAACCATCCGCACACAGACAAAGACTATCATGCTAGGGAAAACCACTTTCAATACACATCAAGAAAGGATCGTTTTCTGGGATATATGCAACTACACAGCCAAGACACCCATGCACACAAGAAAGACTCTGTATCCCACACATGGGCTAAGGGGCTATTGATCAAGTCCACTTCATCCTGAGCTTCAGCATGGCGGGGACAGACAGGATGGAGGACTACCTGAGAGAATGACCTTTGAAACAGATGCCACAATCTGGGCTGCTCAATGCTGCCTTTGGCCTTCCCAGAGGGCTTCCAGGGCAGGGATAGTTGGTGGTGGAAGTGTCTGGCCTCTTCCAACCTTTCTGCCCCAGCCCTGGGGTGTGTGTGAAGGGGGCAGGTGAGAAACATGTAATGAGGCAGTGACACAGAAATGTCCTATTAGCAGCTAAGGAAGTGCCTTCCTATTTAAAATACAGATATATATATTAAAAAAATACGAGATATAATTTTTTAGCTTTTATTATTACACATATGGCTTTTCAAGATTTTGGATTTTATATGGAACTATTGACACATTTGTCAACAAATATAGATGCATTAACATGGATGCAGGAACTGATGTGTAGTCGGTGCCTCGTTACCGCCAAGTGAAAAGTCCTAAGTTTCAGTTTTCTCTTCCCAGATGTCAACTTTTTCATCTGATAGTTCTAGTATCTGTACTGCATAAAGTCTGCAAGGAATTTAACACAATGCCTAGTGCACAGTACTCACTAGTTCTTTGCCCTCACTCACTGTGACTATCGCTGGCAGGCCACCTAGAGAGGTCCCCAAGCTCACCCCTGGCCAGGCATGAGGCCCAGTCCACTCAGCCTGGGGCTCGCTCCTCCCTAGAGCAGCAATGCTCTCCCAGCAGCACTTCCTCCTGGCTCAGGAGGCAGACTCACTCGCTCCTGCTGGCGCTTCACACGGTACTGCCGGAGCTGCTCTTCCAGGCGCTTCCGGGCCTGGAGTCGGACCTGCTCCTCCTTTTCCAGGGGCAGCAAAGATGCTGTGGAGCCTGCAGAGAGAAATGGCATGAAGAGGCTCCTAAAGGAGCAGGTGCAGAGAACAGACTAGTACTATACTGTAACTACTGTTCATTCTTTTCATTTCATCACCAGTACATGTTTACTCCCAAACAATGCACAATCATCTAGTGGCTGGGTGATTTCCAGATTGGGAGAAAACTGTGAGCCTGGGCCACAAACTAGAAAAGATCTACCTTGAAGGAAACACAACACTAAGTGCTAGGTCTCTGTTCATTCAGCGTATACCCTGAGTGTGACAGGGTTTTAGCTGACAAAGTGGGAAGCAGTAACAAGTACCTCTTAGTGACAAAAAGAACTGAATTTAAAGTTGACATTGGGACTGTGCGCTTAGTGATTACAGGCACTGCAGTGCAAACTCAGAAGGGCAGGCCCTTCCAGCTTTCATGGACCCAACTCTACTCTGTTGCAGGGGCCACGCTCCTTGACAGGAACCAAGGTCAGGCTGGCTGCACTCAGTGACATCACTGAAAAAGCCACCTTATGATCAGTGGTGACAACACAGATATCTTATGCAGGTACATGTGAAGATACAATTTGATCCACAGCTCATCCTTCACTTCTAGTAGTGATCAATCATGTTATTAGGTTTTGTAAAATTGAGTTCTTAAATAAGATAGCGGTACTCAGACATTATTTAGGTAAGGAATGAAACCACTCTTGAGTCTGTGGTCAAGACTCACTGCAAAGCAGAGACTAAGCAGACACCTGCCTGTGAGGGATGAGGCGGGCAATGTACCTTCCTCACAGGTGAGACTCCAATCCACATGTCCTGCTCAAGGATAGGACAGCAAAATAACGTTTTAGCTAAAAACAGAATTTAAAATATTTAAAACCACTGGGCCAGGGACATAGCTCAGCAGCACAAGCACCTACCTGGCAAGTGTAAGATCCTGAGTTCGATTCCCAGTACAAACAACAACAACAACAAAAACATAAAAACCATTGGGCTAGGGATGCAGCTCAGTGGCAGAATGTTTGCCTATCCATGTGTCCATGTGTGATGCTCTGGGTCTGACCCCCAGCACCACAAAGAAAAAAAAAAGAAAAGCACCTATGAGAAAATACTTCAGGGGCTGGGGATATAGCTCAGTGGAATAAGCGCCTGCCTAACAAGCGCAGGGTCCTGAGTTCGATCCCCAGTACCTCCAAAAAAAAAAAAAAAGAGAAAATACTTCAGGCTTGATCTTAAGTGTTAAAAGTGTTGAACAGTGATCACAATGGAATTGCAGGGGCAAAACCAGGAGGCCAGCCTTTTCCAGGGCTGAATTTCTGAGCTTATTCCTTTGTGAACAGCAGCAGATGGCCTAGATGTTACCAAAGGACATAAATGCAGTAACTTTGTACACGTGGCACCTTCTTGGACATGGATTCTGAGGAAATAAGTGGTACCATTTTAAATATTCATTAAAACCTGGGCAG
The DNA here is from genome assembly GCA_004027595.1 of Dinomys branickii. NCBI lineage: Eukaryota > Metazoa > Chordata > Mammalia > Rodentia > Dinomyidae > Dinomys > Dinomys branickii. The sequence continues at coordinate 284,517 of PVLD010000237.1, forward strand.
TTACCAAATTCACGAGGAATCTGCCACTGTTGTTACTAACTTGTGCACTTTATCTCCAAAGAGACCTCACGTACCTTTCACATGGCTGTGAGCAGATAGATGGCTAGGCCATCACCATCAAAGTGGCAAATTTAGGGGCCACGACCATCAGGCACGTGCCACAAATCAGCAAAGTGGGCTAGGCTTACAGTGACTCATACTGAAGATTAAGGACCAGCTGCATGGACAGAGCTCAGGGCCAGGTGGAAGCAGGAGCCAAATGTGTGGTGTTCCTCATTCCTCAGAAGGTGCAGCTGCCAGAATGGGCAGCATGTTTCTAGAGATGCTGCTATGTGGCCACATGGAGGCAGAGCTCACAGATCTTAAGAGCAGGAGCCCAGACTTCATGACATCTCTTGGCCTAAGTGCTGGCAGCTCATTTTCAAAATGTTTAAAAACACAAGGCAGCCTGAGAAAATAATGTCTGTGAAGAAAAAGGCAAATAATCCAAAAAGAAAACTGGGCCAAACAGTAAGAGACAATTCATACACACACACACATACACAAAGTGACCAACAGATAAAAACATGCTCAGATCCTCTGTTTAAGTAAAGTAAAAATGAAGCATCACAGCACAATCACCAGCAGATATGGTGGTACACACCTATAGTCCCAACTACTTGGGAAGCTCAAGCAGAAGGCTGGCTTGAGCTAATTTGAGGCCAACCTGGGCAACATAGTAATATTTTGTCTCAAAAGCAAACAAAACCAGAAAGGATGTGAACAAGGTGTCCTCATAGGTCCTTACTAGTGAACAACACAAAACACACTGAAGGCCCATAGAGAAGAAAGCCCAAGGGCCCAAGGATCCACACACCCTGATTCTGGCTATGGACCAGAAACCAGGCAGGCCGCAACTGCTGCTGAGGGCTGGCACTGCCATAGTGGCCCACAGAGACTAAACTATACCAGGCAGCAAGGAGCCACCTCCATGCAGTTCAGACAAGTGGGACGTATGCAATCACAGGAACAACACACTCTCATTTACCAAAATAATGACCAAAACCTTGCATGCTTACAGAAGTCTACAAAGATCTTGCGCTAACATGGCTTACAGAAGCGCAGGACTGAGGTTTCAAAGGTAAACAAGAGAATCTAATTGCATTAGGTAAAATCATATTATTAAAAACAAGGGTCAGGGCTAGGTATAGTAACCTATAATCTCACACACCTATAATCTCAGCAGTCTGGGAGTCTGAGCCAGGAGGACTGTAAGTTTGGGAGCAGCATGGGGAACTAAGCAACTTAGCAAGACTCTATCTCAAAAAATATTTTAAAAATCCAGGGATATAGCTCAATGTGAGAGCCCTAGGTTCAACCCTCAGTACTCATCTGTCACTCACCCCCAGGGATGGGCATGTAGCTCAGTGATCTGTACTTAGAGTAAAACAAACAAATAGACAAACTAAACCAATCCACCACCCAAGGCTGAGAAAAAGGTCTGGAGGTTTCCAGGGCTCAGAGGCTACGAATGTGGGACTTGTTCATCTCTGTACCCTCAGACATCAGCATAAAATAAATACTAAAGTAAGTATAAAAGAGTATCTTTAATTACAAGCAGACACATCTCAACATAGGCTTTGTCTGCTTGTTGGCCCCTTATCAGGGACTGTGGCACAATGCCAGTAACAGACCACAGTGGATGCTCAACTCCCACATGCACCTTCACTCTTCGAGCAAAGCTTCTTCATTGGATGCACCACCCCCCATCCTCCCACCCCGGTGATAAGATGGCACAGGGGAAGGCCCTGAGGGCCACTCTGGAGGGTTGGCGGAGGACAGGGACAGGAGAGTTGGGAAGATCAGTGGGAAGGATGCTTACACAGTTGCGTTTCTTGCATGGGAAGACTGAGTCTGAGAGACTGCAAAGCTTCTTTTCTAACACTGCCCTCAGCACTAGTTCCCTGGGACTTCCTTAGGTTGTCATGGAAACCAGCCACACCTGGAGAGGCATCAGGACCCACTGGGCTTGTGGTGGGATCAAGAGATAACGGCGAGTCTGGGAACTGTGGTGTGGACCCATTCTGGTAGAGCTGCCCCTGCCCAGGTGTGTCCAGGTGTCCTACTTCCTCGGAAGCTCTGTGTACCTCAACACTGGCACCTGCAGAGAGAAAGCCTGTTGGATCACTGCTGTTTCAACACAAGCCATTTTTAGACATGTAGCTATATAGACCAGAAGAATCCAGACCCATGCACAGGAGCAGGTCCCTATCTTACAAGCGGGGAGTGGCAGGGAGACCTGAGCAAGTCTATGCCTCACTGGGCCTCCATGTCCTCACCTGTAAAGTGGTCTCATCCTCCAGAGGATGGTTGGAGAATGAATCATGTTTCCTTTCAGTTTAAATGAGAATACTTGCCAGTCTTCCCCCTCCAGTTACTCAAGCTTTCCTATCTTCTTCCCAATTAAAGCCTTTACTTTTTTGTTTTTGTTTTTTGATACAGGGTCTTATTTTGTAGTTCAGGCTGATCTTGAACTTGCAGTGATCCTCCTGCATCAGCATCCCAAATGCTAGGATTACAGGCGTGTATCACTATACCCAACTAATTAAAGCTTTTTCTATAAATTCATACTTTAGTTTTAATTCCATTATAACTAAAGCAAAGAGCTATACTAGCCTGTAGTTTTTGGCAGCCAACATGGGGTTGTTCTGGCCTACAACAGTATTTTCCAGACTCTGAAACTGATGGAGGGCTGGGGATACAGCTCAGTGGAATAAGCGTCTACCTGGCAAGCACAAGGTCCTGAGTTTGATCCCCAGTACTGCCCAGAAAAAAAAAAAAAAGAAACTGATGGAGTGCTCCCAATATTGGGCACAGGACAGACAGGACACTAAGATAAGGGATTCACAGAGATATTCAACTGTATCCAGAGTCTCCAGCCATTATCCTCATGCTATGGTCACCTGTATTTCAGGAAAAGCAAAGTCCTATATGGCTGAAACCACTACAGAGACAATCCTTTCATGGGGACAGAACCAGCTTACATACAGGAGTCACAAGATTCAACCTAAGGTACAAAATAGGACTAAGATAGTAACTGACTGGACCCTGATCCATCTCGGCTAACCCTATAAGCAGCCCCGTCTCTGCAGGTGAGCCAGGCTGATCCCCTGCATTGAGTGTGCCCCTCCAATTACTCATGCTGAAGTCTTCTCTTTTATTTTCCCATTAAAGCTTTTTCTGGAAGAGAGAGAGAGGAAGGGAGAGAGAGAGGGATGGAGAAAGAGGGACAGAGAGAGACACAGAGAGAGAAAGAAAAAAGAACAAAAGAAAGAAGAAAGAAAAAGAAAGAAAGAAAAAGAAAGAGAGAGAGAAAGAAATCTTATGAAAGTCTGTTTTTAATTGCTGGGTGTGGTGATGCACACCTGTAATCCAAGCACTCGGGAGGCTGAGGCAGGAGGATCGTTGAGTTCGAGACCAGCCTGGGCTACAAAGTGAGCTCAAGGCCAGCCTGAACTGCATAGTGAGACCCTGTCTCAAAAAGACCAAAAAAAAAAAAAAAAAGAAAGAAAAAAGAAAAGAAGATGGGTATGATGGTATATGCTGTAATCCCAGTACTCAGGAGGCTGAAGCAAGAGGATCTTGATGACTACACACCAAGATCCTATCTCAAAAAATAATAAAAGAAGAAAAAGAAAAAGAAAGGGAGGGGTGGTGGTACATCCCTTTCTTTTTTTTCCGGCATTCAGGAGGGTAAGGCAGGAGAATCAAACGTTCTAAGTCACTCTGGGCTACATAGTGAGACCCTATCTTAACAGAACAAAACAGAAAAACAAAACAAAAAAAAGCTCAAAAGCAAAGCTGACAATCTTTCTAACAGGCACTGGCAAATCAGGGCCAATCAGAGCCCCAATTCCCATCTTTACAGGCAGTCCCAAAGTCAGTTTGAAGCATATGTTCAGTCTCCAAAGCAAGACTCCTAAGTGAAGACATGGACGACTGGATTAGTGTGACTACGAAGGTTAACACAGAGCCCAGAATTTGCATGTGCGCTGCAAGAACGAAAAGCTCACTTCCTTTCCAAAGCACCTACTGCTCACATCTTTGTGATCAGAGGCAAATGCCAGCAGCACAGAATAAACTGGCAACTTACACTGGACTTCATCTGGCTGGTCAGGCAGTGCCAGCAAGCCCTGGTCAGTGAGGAGGGCCTCAGGGCGAGCTGAGGTGTCGCTGTTGGGTCTGTCCTCCAAGAGGCCCTCGTGCTCGGCTGACACACTGTCCATGGTCAGGATGGCCCAGGCTGAGCAGGCAGTAAAGGGCTACAAGTGACCCTAGGATGGGCGCAGCTTCTGCCATCAGCAACAGCCCAGAGCTCCCAGGAAGGACTTCACCCTGTGTTGCATTTTCAGGGCAAAATTTAAAGTCTCACACATAGCTTGCAGTCAAATCAATCAACATTATGATACCTGATAGGAGGCAAAGAGAAACTGTTATAAAACTTCATTTATTAGATTTCAAGTAAGAAGTATAAAACTAACATTCACTTCTCAATTTTCGTTTAGAAACTAACATAAATTTGTTCATTTAACAAACGATCCCTGAATACTTTCAGTGTTTATATTTTTGTCTTTTTTGGGGTGGGGAGTGCCAGGAATTGAACTCAGATCCTTGTGCTTGCCAGGCAGTTGCTATACTGCTGACCTATATATCCCCAGCCCCAGTGTTTATGTTTTGAGGATAAAATGCTGAACCAGTCACATCTGAGCCTTTCATGAAGGCACTCAAGGTCTATGTTGGTGCTGGCTAAAGAAAGTTGTGCCAAGTTAGCCAGAGTAGCACATGCCTATAATCCCATCATTCTAGAAGGCTAAGGCAGGAAGATTCTAAATTTGTGGGCTGGAGACAGCTCAGCAGCATAAACACCTACCTGGCAAGTGCAAGGTCCTGAGTTCAATTCCTGGTACCAAAAAAATAAATAAATTTGAGCTCAGCCTGGGAATGTTAATGATTTAGCAAGATCCTGTGTCAAAATAAAAATGAGCTTGGCGTGATGGTACACACCTGTAATTCTAGAGCCAGGGAGGATGAGGTAATAGGATCCTTATGAGTTCAAGACCAGCATAAATTACCTAGTAATTCCAAGGCCAGCCTGAACTAATAGCAAGATCCTGTCTCAATAAACAAACAAAACCCTTTTGACTCATCCTGCTAAGCTAAATCTAAGGAAATAAAATTTCATTCTAAATTTAGCAACTGGAAAATTAAATAAATAAATTTGGCAATTGCTTATCAACTCCAAGGTGTATAGATGACATCAACTCACTTCCTTTTCAATAGAAAAAATATTCTGTGAACTTCTAACATTTTGCAGAAATGTTGGCATTAACAACTTTAGGATAAATTTCATACTACCCTATGTTCTGTTCTGTGTTTGGCATGTTTCATGACAAGTTATATAACCTTTATCCCTAATTTATGAATCCTATACAGATATTACAGACAAGAAGCCCAAGTGGGTAGTCCTCAACAGTGGCTGTGATGCTGACTTAGTAGCTGGGCTGACAAACAGCATGCTCCTGTGGCCAGCCCACACAGTCTGACTCCATCTGTCTTCTAAGACTGGTCACGCAAGAAAGAGGGGCAGCTGCTACTGATGGGTACATCCCAGTCTAAGACACAGTTCGTATTTACTACACAAATGTCCCTCTGTACAGACCTATAAGTATTTGCTCATAAACTGTAATAATCCAGTTATTCTTTTCTGCTGCTCTGTATCCTACTGACCAGAGACACTGTGAGTTAATAACAGCACTACTAAGAACATTAAAAAGGTAATGGCAGACCTTTCAGAGCTTTCAGTGATAATAAACAGCCAGCTGTGACACATGTGCCACAGGTTCGCCCCCACTGCTATATAGTGCTATTAGTGTGAAACTAGCAAAAGGGCTTGAAGCTAGAAAGTACTGGTGATAAGAATGTATGAAAACATTACAAACTGCAAATCCACTGTGGCTAATAAAACAAAATACCATAAACAACAGGATCTGGGAGTGAGTCTGATGGACTAATGGTGTCTAGCACATGTAAATATTTGAAGACTAAAATAATACCTGAGTCACAGAAATGAGGGAAGTTATTGAGGTTGGACAAAAAGCAGTCCTGTGTGTAGTGAGTTTTCAATTTTACCTTGTCTCTATAATCATCAGTGACATCTTTCACCCCTGGGGAGATTTTTCCATTTGTGTGGACTGATCAACAGGATTCTGGAGTCTGATGAGAGTTCTGTGCTACACATTTGTCCTTACACATCCCACAGACCCCTCTGAAAATCACCATTTCACAGGATCCCACCTCTGGAAAGCCACTATCACAACCACCAAGCCTATTCCTCAGAACCAGTTCTAGACACTTTCAAGGTGGTGAGCCAGCTACTCTAGGATGTGGGGCTGTGAAAACACCCAAAGAAAGATGAGGCACAACAGCAAAATGAGGCCAAAGGTGCTCCCTTCATCAGAGGCTTGCCACTCCAAGGACAGATGTGCAGGAATAAGTCCAGAGGAATGTAGAATACACTGGGTCACTGAATACTGGTACACCACATTATGGTCTCCTATGAAATTTCTTAGCAAGAGAAAACCTCTACAATTTGCTTTGAAACGTCTTTGCTTCTGCCTGGTGGGGAAGATGATGTTTAAATCGCGATGTGTTCTTGCAATGACCACATCCCTACTATTTGTGAGATAAAAGCCGAGGTGACAGAAAGCCAGCCCCATAGCTGAGAATTAAAGTCCCCACTTTCTACATCCACATCAGGCACTGCTCTGAAGTCTCTCCTGGCCCTAAGGTAAAATCAAGATCTACTCTTTGCTGTCACTATATCGATATTATGTGTGTGCCTCAATCACTGCATACCACTGCAATGTGGTCCATCTACTCCATGACACTGTACAGGCCTTGAAAGCTGAAACCATCACTTCAAGTCTCCCTGAATTACCTCACAACTCTCCCCACTCACAGTCCCACTCAACACAGGTTAATACATTAATCTTTGCCTCTGCCAAGTTCTATGCCTTCACAACTAAGCTAGAAGTGTTCCAGGCAGGCGCTTGTGCTGCTGAGCCATATCCCTGGCCCTAAGTAGTGTAATTCCAAAGCAAAATGATGATGTATCAGAATCCTTGAGCATCAAATTGCCTTTTCAAGTGCAAAAAAATTCTTACCTACTGCTTCTAAAATTATCTGGGGGCCTAGACATGGTAGCATGCATCTATAATTCCCCAGCACTCTGAGAGGCTGAGGCAAGAAGACTGTAAGTTCAAGTCCAGGCTGGACAACTTATCAAGACCCTGTCTCAAAACAAAAGGACTGGGCCTAAAATGGGGATCTGGGATGAATACACAGATAATGAAATACAAATGGCAAATAAATATATGAGAAAATGTTCAACATCATTAGTCATTCAAGAAATGCAAATTAAAACAACATTGAGATTTCATCTCACCCCAGTAAGAATGGCTAGCATTAAAAAATCAACCAATAACAAATGCTGGCAAGGCTGTGGAGAAATAGGAACTCTTCTCCACTGCTGGTGGGAATACAGTCTAGTGAAACCACCTTGGAAATCGGTTTGGAGATTCCTCAGCAAACTAGGCCTAGAGGTCCCATTCAACCCAGCTATTCCCCTTCTAGGTATTTTCCCAGAAGATGTGAAAACATCATATCACCACAATATATGTGCACCCATGTTTATAGCAGCGCAATTTTGTAATACCTAATCATGAAAGCAACCCAAATGTCCATCCACTGAGGACTGCATAAAAAAACTGTGGCATTTTTATATAATGGAATATTACTCAGCTATAAAGAAAGACAATCTTGAGGCTTTTATAGGTAAATGGTCACAACTAGAGACCATACTCGTAAGTGGAACAAATCAGAGGTGCATGCATAAGGAGTGTATTATATCACTGGTGTAGGAACCTGAAAGTGTGAATATAGATTAGGATGTATGATAAACAGTGCGAAATGAAACTGCTCAAAAGTAGGGAGCAGCAGGGATAGGGGGAGGGAGAAAAGGAAGAAGGGGATAATTATGTATGTATGTATGTATGTATGTGCAAGATGGCTAACATATGTTGTACTACTGACTTATGTTGCTTTATTGTAAGAAACAGTTAATGATTAGTTGTTTGATCAGTCTTGTATGTCTATATTTGTCTTCCTGAGTATACACTTCAAAGTTATCAATATGTAATACAACAACCACTGTTAATTCCGTCACCTTATCTGTGATTCAGTTTTGATTGTACTACTCTGGTGCTACTTTGTAAGTGGTTGTCTGTTAACATGTTTTCGTTCCTTTACTTTTTAAAAATGAAAAAAAAAAAAAAAGGACTGGGGATATAGCTCAGTGAAAAGGGCCTGGGTTCACTTCCTAGTATGGATAGTGGTAGTGGGCCAAGCTTGCGGCTACAGTTCAAATGAGGGGCAAAGAATGGCTCTGAAAGTTATAAATTGGAAGTGCAAAGCACAAGGTCAGGTTCTAGAGAAGCAATGTCACCTCATAAAGAGGAGCAGGACACTAACGCACCATGCTTAAAAAGACAAATATGAGGCTGAGGCAGGATTGCTATGAGTTCAAGACCAGCCTGGGCTTCAAAGTGAGCTCAAGGCCAGCCTGAACTACATATTACATATGGAGACCCTTTCTCAAAAAGGCAAAAAACCCCAAAAGACAAATATGCACAAGCGAGTAGCCAAGAGTCCCAGAGGGAATGTGCCTCTGAGGCAAAGTGATAATGCCCACACTTAACACTGTCCAGAAAAGAGGAACACTAGCAAAAAACGTCCAAGTTCCATTGATGACAAATATGGCAACAAATGGATTGGGGTGGGGGAGCCTGAGGTCACTATATACTCTACTCTCAATTACCCTTATTCTGATTTCTTGCCAAACAAGATACCTTCTGATTCCTCAACAATTCTACCTCCTCCCAGAGATGGGGTGGTGGAGCCCTCCAGAATGCAGGACCCGGAAACTGTGACTAACTTTAGTAATTCATGAAGACATCTCCTGGTCACATGTAGGTCCCCCAGAAGCTGATTAGAGAACTCTCTGACTGTGCCAGAGTGGACTGTGACAATGGTCCTCCTCCATTAAGGGCAATAAACTATCTTCAAGATCTGTCCATCCTCTTACTCCCCTGAATTTTAGTTAGCATGACTCAGTCATTCAGGGCCTCATTATCTCACACCGCTGACAAAAGCAAATCTCTGGGCAACAAGGAGGAGGACCAGACAGTTTGGAGTGTGTCAGAAGGAAGCTGTTATTTGTAACATGCACTCTCCATTTTATGATTGCATTTTTAAGAGTTCTTACTATACTATCATTTTTTACCACTTGCATTCCTATGTCCCTTAGAAAGTAGACACAGGACAAAGCTATCACCAAGCACTCACTCAGCAAGATGCACAACTCTAGGTTCACTCATGTCTACTGTCATGGGGCTTCTCGTTGAGAAAACATTGTCTTAGGCACCTCCCGCTTGCACCACAGCAGAGCCCTTGCATTAGATATGCATATCCAACAGCTGCTTCTTGAGGTTGTTCTTACTGGTAGTTAGAAACAAAATGTAGTCCAAGACAAAACATGATTTCCCAAAGAAAATCATGTCTGAGGCCATACTAGTAACCAACAGTAAACGGGACCATACACATGTGAAAACAAAAGGCCAACCTCGGGCCAGTATATAGCTGAGATATAAAGAAGAGGTTCAGAAGTGAACAAGCCTGCTTCACATTCTGACACCTGTATCACTAGTCTATGAGATCTTGGGCAAATTTCTGATCCACTCTCAGTGCTTCTTTATCAATAAAACAATGAAAAAGCAAATACAAATTATTGCCAGTATTGAATGCAATAAAGTATGGGGTCTAGCTGGGCATGGTGGCAATCTGGAAGGATGAGGCTGACGCAGAAAAGTTTGAGCCTAGTCTGGGCAATCTAGTGACTTCGCAAGACCTTGTCTTAAAAAATAAAAAAGGGGGGTGTAGCTCAGGGGAAAAACTCTACGTTCAATCCTCAGTGCAGAAAAGGAAAAAAAAAGTATGGTGTCTGTCCTTTGCCCCCAGTAGAAAGATTTGATTATTAGTACTATTATTTTCCTTTCAAATTGCTGCTTATCAAAATTGATATAATATAATCTTACTTAAGAACATACACTATCTTTTTTGGGGGTGAGTACTGGGACTGGACCTAGAAACTTGTGTATATTATGCAACCACTTGGCTGCATTTAGTCTTTTGAAATTGAATTTTCTCTTGAGACAGGATCTCACTAAGATGCCTGCCTAGGCTGATCCACCTGCCTCAGCCTACTGAGTAACCAGGATTATAAGTATGAACCACCACATCCAGTAAGAAAGTACACTACTTCTTTTTTGTTGTTGGGTTTTTGGGGCTTTTGTTTTGTTTTGTTTTTTGTTTTCTGAGACAGGGTCTCACTATGTAGCTCAAGCTGGCCTCGATCTCATGGTGATCCTCCAGCCTCAGCCTCCTGAGTACTGGGATTACAGGTGTGCGCCACCATGTCTGGCTCAGTATACTACTTGTTAACGCAACTGGCAAAAAAACCTGCAGGTACTTTTGAATCTGAGTAATGTCAGGTGGTTTTCATTTCCTTTTAGATTCATGGCATACCATGAAAGCTATTAAAGGGCTATAAAGGCAAAGGCCTTGAGGTACCCGTAAGTAAATGGCCATGCTCCACTGTAAATAAAGTATAAACTTCTCATTATAAACTGTAAAGCCACATCCCACCTGCACCCTTAACCCAACTACTTTCCTCCTTTTTACTACATGTTGGCCACATTCTGTGCCTAAAAACACTCAACTTGCTCTCTATGGGGTCTGAAACACTGGCAATTTCGCACAGCGGCTACTTGCCATGAAGACCGTGGCTCAAAGTCACCTTTCAGACAGAAATTCCCTATCACCTAAGTAGTTGACCCCACCCGACATCGAATCCCCTCAGTAATGGCCTTATTAGCTGTCTGTATCCTTCCACTATAAGGTGCACTGGGTGTGGGAGGGGACAACGACACTTCGCCACTTTATCACAGGGCCTGCAGAGGACAAGGTTGTCATCCCACGGGGACTCAACAGTCACCTGTGTAAAAAAGGTGAGCCGTTCACCTGGCCCACGCCCCGACAGTGTCAGGCCCCACTCCCTCTGCAGCAGTGAACTCACAGTGAAGCACCTCTGGGCACCTCAGTCGAGATACTAAGTCCACCACCGACTAAGCGCACAAGGACCATGTTACGTTTGCCATCGGCTGCGGAAGGACCAGACCTCAAACTCATTGGCCCACCGGCCGCAGCGGCTGCCCACGGGGCAGACTGCACCTCACCGGCGCACATTCTCCGTCTTTACAAGCTGGTTCTGAGAATGGCCGAGAGGTAGGCTGAGGCCCAAAGCAGAGGAGACCGGGTGAACGGCCGGCGCCGATCATACTCGACCCTGCTTCCCCCGCGCCCCCCGGCTCCACGCGCGGAACCCTATTCTGCGCCCACGACCTTCCCCTGGCATGGTGTCCCAGCTCCGCGAACCTTCCCCTGCAAGGTCCCGACCCTCCCCAACCCTCGCTCCCCAATCCTCACCCAGTGGCCGCCCGGGTAGCTCCAGCAAGACGTGGCCGAGCCAGGGGCGGGGCACGACGGTGCGACAGCCTTAGGTTCCCCGGAAACAATCTGGGCGCGTGGCCTCCGTTCCGGAAGAGAAATTGTCTTCGTCTGCTCGGTAGAAGCTACCCCCGCTCAGGGACGATATCAAGCTCACCGGAGACAGCCCTAAGGCGGACTTCAGAAAGTGACAGTAAGATTCTGTGGCCCTTTCCTTGGTGCAAACAATTTCAACATTGACAGGACCAGCTCTGACAGGAAACCAGACAACCAAACTTCCGGCGGAAGTGGCGTGGCCGGCCGTGGCCACGCCCGCCCAGCTGTCCGTCAGATTCTGGGCGTGGCTCAATCCGATCCTCCTCTCTCAGCGGGCGTGGCTCACAGGCGTCAACGCCACCCCGCCCTAAAACCCTATCCTGCGCATTGTTGGGTGCTCTTTTTGCACCCTGCGCGGATTCTGAACTGTGGCTGTTCCTGGCTGGTGTCAGCCTGGAGCCAGGTGCCGGGCAGCCCTAACAGTCTAAGGCTGAGGCAGGAGGAGTGCCGCAGGTTCGAAGCCATCATGGGCTACATAGTGAGTTCAAAGCCAGCCTGATCTACATAGCGAAACCTTGTCTCAAAAAAACAAAAAACCAAAACGAAAACCAAAAAAAAAAAAAAAAAAAAAAAAAAAAAAAAAAAAAAAAAAAAAAAAAAAAAAAAAAACCAAACTGGCTTGCGCTTGAGAGCAATTTGGCGAGACCTTGTCTTAAAATAATGATGATGATAATAATGAGCTGGATATGTAGCTCAGTGACAGAGTGCCTCTGGGTTGTAATTTCAGCATCTGTAGGCTGAGTCGGGAGGATCTTATGGTCGCAACGAGTGAGCAACGTAACAAGTTCAAGGCCATTCTGGCTATCCCAACCCCAAATGTCAGCTTATTAGAGGACACAGAAGTGGGCTGCAGAGCGTGGAGCAGGTGTACGGTGGGGTTGGTTGTGCCACACCCCAAGCCCAAGTGCACTATCCACAACTCTGAGTCCTTTCCGGGATCACACTGACTCTCTAGTGGACCTATGTGGGGAGTGGCCACCCAGCCCCTATGTATAAGTCTGATTTAATTCCTTCCAGAATGTAGTTTTTGGAGCAAAGATTCAGTTCATATCCAAGCATTTCACTTTCTTTGGAGAAGCTAAATGGCTTGTGCCTCTGACCTCATAGTATCCACATGTTCACTATTCAACCACAGACCAGACCGATCCTGTGGCCTGATCTTGTACCCTGGAGACCCTATTGAGCTCACTTACTAGTTCCAAGTTTGGTCTATTCATTTTGGGTTGTTTTTTTCTTTAATTCCTTGGAGTTTTCTACCTAGACTATTACATAATGAACACATACAAAGTTAACTCAAAATGATCCAAGACTCAAGTATAAAATTTATGACACTATTACAACTTTAAGGAAACAAAGAAAATTCTAGGGACCTAGAACTTGAGAAAAATTCTTAGATGTGGAAACTATAACCCACAGAAGAATGAATACACTGGATGCCATCAAAATTAAACACTTTTATCCAGGTGTGGTGGCGCACACGTCATCCCAGCACTTGAGAGGCTGAGGCAGGATGCCAATAGATCAAGGCCAGCCTGGACTCCATAGTGAGACCATGTCTGAAAACAAACAAAACTAAACACTTGTTCTGAGCAAGACCACACATTAAGGGAATGAAAAGATAATCCATGCACTGTAAGAAAATATTTCCAAACCACATATTTAATGAACAAATATTACCCGGAACATATATAGACTCTCAAAACAGTGAAAAACAATTGCAGAACAGGCAGAATCGAGGGTAAATAAGTTCATAAAAAGAGGTTCAATGTCACTAGCAATGATAGAAAATGAAATTAAACATTTAATTCATTTACATTTGTCTTTTAATGTTTACATTTGTCTTTTAGAGAGTAACATACCTTGATTATTTTTACCTTCCTTCCCCTCCTTCCTCCCTCTTTAGAAAGTGGAGCCAGGAACTGATCAGAGTGTACACTAATGTGACCACAGCAGAGTTTAGGTTGTGCTACCTCAGGCTTTGTTATTATGATTACCCTATCCTTATTCAAGGCACTATAGTTGGAGCTTAAATATGTGGTTATTACTTGGGACATTTTGTTTGCAAATGACATAAGCTTGAGTTAAAAGGAAAATTATTACACTTTCGTAGATGACTGGACTAGGGTGCTATTGGGGAAGAGGAGTATAGCTGGGCGACAGGAATAAATGCCTAAAGAAACCCAAAAATTTTTTAAAAAAGAAAATCAAATTAAAAGTACCTTGGGGACTGGGATGTAACTCATCTTGAGCACTTGCCTAGCATGGGAGAGTCCCTGGGTTTAATCCCTAGCAGAGGAAAAAATAAAGTGGCAGCACCCAATGCTGACAGTGATATACAATGTTCCTACCAACATTATTTGTAATAGCCTCAAAGTGGAACTAATCCAGACACACAGCTGTGTTTCAGTGTAAGGGTGTGCGTTGAAGGACCTTCCCAGAGCAATGGTGACTGGTAAAGGGCAGGGTTTTCAAGTGCTCTCACCCATCTGGTATTGAACTTGCTGTGGCCTCCTGGTTGCCAGCTGCTGTACAATCCCTGCTCTCCAAAATAAAATCACAGGAAACGGAGATACCATAGATCTTTTGCCATCCCTGTTCTCCAAAATAAAAGGCACAGGAAACAGGGAGATACCATAGATCTTTTGCAAATGGAAAAAAAGGACAAAATACAGGAAGGGGCCTTAAAAAGAATTAAGATGTGTTAAGTACATGTACCAACTCCCCATGATGAATGTAATTACTATGTAATACAAACATATACTAATTTTTCTTAAAAATCCCTGCTGTCAAGGAACTTACTTCCTGGTGGGGAACTAGTCAACAAATACATAACCAGAAGTGATAAGCTGAGACAGAGGTGGCAAAGAGATGGGTGGGGAGGTGAGCTGTGATTTTAGAGATGGGATTTTGAGGGTAGTTGGTAGGCCACCAGAGACAATTGTTAAGCATTGCAAACACTCAATTTTTCTGAGTCTGTATGAGGAACAGTAACTGGGGAGTGAAGATCTGGAGCAGTGCTGGGAGTGAAGCCAGCAGGTGGGGAGAGAATATCCCGGAGCAGGGGCAGGCTGTGCTGCACACAGGCTCAGCTAGCAAGGGGAAGCAGCTGCAGAGACCACACGGAGGCTGCGTGAGCTGGGGGTGGCTGTGTTCAGCAAGTGGGGTTCCTGACATGGGCAGGAGGCGGCCCTGAGAAAAGGAGAGGTCAAGGCCCCCTACTGGGTTCTGATGCAAGCCTTGGTGATTTTTTTTTTTTTTGGCGGTACTGGGGATTGAACTCAGGACCCTGCACTTGCTAGGCAGGCGCTTATTCCACTGAGCTATATCCCCAGCTCCAAAGCAAGCCTTGGTGAAAGCTTGCTATTATCTGAGATGGCAGAGAGGCTGGGAAGTCCTGGAACATGTGGGTGTGAGCATGGGGTCCACTGTGCAAAGTTTTCTCTGTCAAGGAAGTTTGAGGTGTTAAGAAAACAGAACCTCTGTGGTGGGGAGCCATAGTAGATTATGTCAAAGCTCAGGGCACCTGAGGATCCGTGAGGACATGACCCTGCTGTCCAGCACAGGCACACAGCAGGATGCACTTATATAACCATGACTTAGCACAGACAACTACACATGCAACAGTGAAGCCAGCATACAAGAATGTAAATATGTGGTGTGTAAAACAATACAGACACATGTGGCTCTTGCTGCGTTCTTATGCCTGCTGTTGTTTTGCATGCATGCATGCTTTAATCTGGGGACCTCACCTGCAAAAACCTCCCTTTGGCCTCTTGACCCTAGTACCTTACACAGGCTGATGCAGGGGCAATAAACTAATCAGTAACTAGCAAGTACCCAGCCCCAGTATTTGTGTTTTTTTTTTGGTGGTAGTAAGGATTGAACTTGGGCTGAAGCATGCCAGGCAAGTCCTTAACCACTGAGCTACACGCCCGCCCCTCACCCCCTGGCCCTTTTTGAGTCAGGGTCTTAACGAATTGCAACAGGCTGGCCTCAAACTTGTGATTCTCCTGGTCAGCCTCACAAGTAGCTGGGATTATAGGAATTACTTTTGTTTTTAATGTATTTAATTCTGAATTTCTGTGCTTTTTAAAATTAATGGCCATGAGAGGATGTAATGGAAAAGACATAAGTCCTGGACTCCGATTTAGATACTAATTTTGCCAGGATTCCAGACAGCATTGGGAAAGACATAGAGAAGGCTTGCCAGTCCATTTACCCGCTTCACGACGTCTTCGTCAGAAAAGGAAAAATGCTGAAGAAACCCAAGTTTGAATTGGGGAAACTCATGGAGCTTCACGGTGAAGGTAGTAGCTCTGGAAAAGCTACTGGGGATGAGACTGGAGCTAAAGTTGAACGAGCTGATGGATATGAACCACCGGTCCAAGAGTCTGTTTAAAACCCAGATTTTTAATAGTGATAAATAAAATCCTATTTCTGATTAAAAATTGTACAGTTATTATCAGAGGGAAAACGACTGATTGGGTGAGAGAACAACGGAGATGAGGGAAGAGAAAACTGATTAATTGTATGTGCCTTTATTTGTATAACTAACAAATGCAAAGGTAACATGTAATACAGCAACCATTGTTAATTCCCTACTATCTTCTCTATAACTTTGTACTTCCTTAATTGTTTTTCTGTTATTCTGGTTTATACCTGCTTGTTGATGTTTCCATTCTTTTGTCTTTAAAAAAACACAAAAAAGTAATGGCTATGGTACTGGCTCTCAGGAATCAGCCCTTCCTGAGATCCCAAGTCACACCTGTGGTGGCCTCCAACTGGTGAGTTGGGACCAGTGCCTTCCTTCCATCTGGGCCTCTCAGGGACATGAGACCTAGCTTTCCTACACAGAAGGACACTACCCGAGAGAACTTTTTCTTCTTTTGGTGCTGGGTTTTGAACCCAAAACCTTTGTACAGAGGCACAACCCTAGCTCTTTTTTGAGACAGCCTCACTAATGTGCTCAGGTTGGTGTTAAAGTTGAGATCTTCTTGCCTCAGCCTCACAGTGCTGGAATTGCAGGTATATGCTGAGAATAACATGCTAAAACTAGAGCTGCGGTGAAGGTAGAGAGAGGATGGTCTCAGGGATAGTGTGGGTCACACTTGATAACTGACCTACTCTATATTTTCCAAATCCAGTTAAGTTTCTCCATTTTTTTCTTGCCCCAGATAATTTAGGTTCCCACTGGCAGGTTCCTGGTGAATTTGTGGCCCGGTATCAATTTCTGAGCCTCTTTGCTAAACTTGGCTGCAGGCTGTATTAGGACCAGCTTTGCCTGTCACTTTCCTGGGTAGTCACACCAGAGCAAGGGCTTGACTGTCACCAGGGATCCCTAGCTGGCAGAAGCCCACCGATGATGTCTAGCTGCTAGTCCACACCCAAGAGAAGCCTGTCCCTCACAACTAGGTCTACTCATTCCAACCTGCTAGCATTCAGGTAACCAAGGTGATTCAAACCTAGGTATTTAAAGGTTTAAGAAAACAGAATCCCTGTGGTGGGGAGCCACAGCAGATTATGTCAAAGCTCAGGGCATCTGAGGATCTGTGAGGACATGACCCTGCTGTCTAGCACAGGCACACAGCAGGATGCACTTATATAACCATGACTTAGCACAGACAACTACACATGCACCAGGGAAGCCAGCATACAAGAATGTAAATATGTGGTAACAAGTGTACAACAATACAGACACATGTGGCTCTTGCCTTCATATGGGCTCAGGGCAGGACTCGTCTGATTCCCTCATCCTTTTTTAAGCCAATTTTCCTGAACCCAGTGAGTTCTCCCTCAGGTTGACCTGACTGCCCTAGACCCTGAACCTTCTTCCCAGTGGGAAGGATGGGAGGTGAGCAGGGCTGGCTGACATGGACAGAGCACCTGGAGATGAAGTGCCCTTGCCACATGAGGGTGTGCAGGGAAGTGATGGGCAGTCATGGGCTGAGCTGCCTCTCTCCAGGCTGGGCTCAGAGCTACATTGAAACACATGGGGCAGGGCTGCTGCCCAGTTGTCCAGACAGCAAGGGCACCCTCAGGGGACAATGAAGCCATAGACAGCTGCAGATGGTGAGTTTTGTGGATTGGGTGAGAGGGTCTTAAAAGTCTAGAAAATCATAAAAACCTGTATGAGTCCCATCCGTCTGCAGCTCAGGTCACTGCCCCCACCCACCTGTAGCTTGGGTCACCGCTGGGGAACAATGGCCTCAGCCCGAGAGTCTCTTGGACAGAGCTAGTGAGGCCGGAGGGAAGGTGCAATTCCTCCCACCACAGGCATAAGAAGGTGCTATATTCTCTGTGGGTCTGGCTCTTAAGAGTGGAAGCAAGGAGAGGGAGTGAGTTGGGCATCTCTCAAAGGTACACACATGTGGCAGCCCTGCCTTTCCGGCTCAAGCCAGACACCTGCCCTGGATAAACTGGCTGCAGCCTCTCTGAGTGGTGGCATGGAAGCCCGTGCCCCTGTTGCTGACGCTCAGCCCTGGGCTGCAGAGCTGGCACCCATGAGGTGGTCAAGCGGCGAGGCACCAGGAGAGGTGCCAGGAGGAGGGAGCGGTGGTGCATCTTCTAAGGAGCTTATTTCAGCTCCACACATGAACCCAGCAGAGAAGAGAAAAACAAACACGGGTTGTTTATTAGAACTGAAAGAAGGACTGCTCTCCCACAGATACAGAGTGCTACCTCTCAGTGTATATCAAGAGCAAGACAATTGAAAAGTGTTCCTGAGAAGAAGCAAAAAGTTACCAGTTTGCAAACACAACAGGTGATTTCAACAAAAAATAAAACTTTTTTTAAAAACAAAAACAAAATTTCAAGTATTATTCCAGATGACATGGCAAACCTAATGTAGGAGGGGAGGGCTCCAGCTGCAGAGACCCATTGCCCACTCCTGCTCTGCAGGCCTGGCAGGGGGCTGGAGCCAGCCTAATCCTGCTACACAACAGCCTGTGGACAGCCTCGTGCTGGAGATGGCAGTGACACAACTCACCCGCATCAGCAAGGAGCTGCTAACTTGTCATCTATGTCCAGAGTTAGCAGTATGGGACATTTGATCATTTTTTTAATAATCAGAAACTTTCTTTCAAATATACTATCCCCAATTTAGTCAATTTGTAAATTATAAATATTATTTGTGCTACTGTTTGTGATATTTAAATCTTACTAGAAGATAAGCACCAAACCTATTAAAATAAAAAATATATAAAAGGCTGTGGTTGCTTCAACAGCAGAGTATTCTGTACATCCTGTATGCTGTAAACTTATGCTCCCTTTCCCTAACACAGTGCTTCTGACACACTTCCCCCCCTTCTCCCATGAAATTTTTCCTGAAAAGAGGTTTCCATTTTAACTGCAGTTATGGAAAAGGGACGAAAGAGCAAACCTGCACTGTCACCACTTGTGGAGGGTGGGTACAACTGTCAGTCTGGCAGGCCTGAGTGTGGTCTCAGCCACCTGTGCTCAGCAGGAGGTCAGTGCTGCCACCCTGTCCTCCAAGCCACCTGGGTATCTCACTTGGGTTAAAGCTCCACAGCAGGAGAAGCCCCTCCACAGCACCTGACCAGAGAGCCCAGCTGGCATTGCTGGGATGGTAAAAATACCCTTGGAGGTCTGTATTCAGTATTTTCAACACGCAGTGTCCCTGCCTCCAAGACTCTGTGCTCTGTTTCCCTGATGTTCAGTTCTTGAACCTTGTTTGCTCACAGATATGATTAAATTTCCTGCAGGGAGAAAAGTGGCAAATCACAAGAAAGCACCATAGAACTATTCAATTAAATGAGATTTAAAACCGCTTCCCAGAATAGGCAAATAAAAATTGTGTGTGTGCATGGACTTAGCAGTATAAAATATTTTACATAACGTCAAAGAAATGAAATCCCCAAGGTAACTTTGTTTTTCCTGTTTTAAATTTCAAAACAAAAGTGACAACATATAGGCAACAGATGTTCTAGAGAACAGAGTAAGAATTGTACTTCCTTAGAGTTTGTATGAGGACCTGCATGTCACCTCGTAGATGACACAAGAGGTGACAGTGGCTACCTGCCCCCCAAATGCAGCCACTGACAGAGGAAGATGGGTATTGCCTTGTATCTACACTCCTACTTTTTTTTAAAAAGGCAGTAACTAGTGAAACTTCTGCTCTGAAAATAAAATGGTCTCTTCCACATGCTGGTTATGCTCAAAGAGTGCAAAGGTGTTTGTTTTTTGAGACAGGCCTTTTAGGCTGGCCTTGAACTCACTAGGTAGTCCAGGCTGGCCTCAAAATCATGGCAATTCTCCTGCCTCAGCATCTTGAGTGCTGGATTACAGGTGTGTACTACCACACCCGATTTGATACAAGATTTTTATTCCACAAAACCACTCCCTGGAAGGCGTCACCCTCACATGAGTTCTTATATCTCATAGTGCACAAACTGGCTCAATTACTTTAATTTGAACGAAAAATGCCTATTTGGAGATAACATATAGGCTAAGTAACTGATAGTGTTTATCTCAACTATTTAAAAATGACAGTAGAACAATTACTCTTGAGCTCTGGTCTCTCAAGGCAATGCAGGTGTTGCTATGAACATTCCTTAAAGACCACACAAAGAAGCCACAAATGTGGTGAACAAGACATGGTGATTACAAATGCCCACTCACAATAATGGAAGAAAAAGTAATGGGAAAAAATCCCAGCCTTCTGAGCATGCCAGTGGGCTTGTGGCTTGGGATGGACATTCTCAGTGGCCACAGCCACTGATCCAGGAAAAGCAAAAGCTCAACAGTTAGCTGAGCTCCAGGAACTGTCCGACAAGGGGTAAAGTGATTTCAGCCATGAAGACACAGAGGTGGAGGACAAGAGGTGAGCAGGTGCACATAAACATCCTAGGGAATGAGTGACAGAAGAGGAGCAGCTACCTCACACGCTCCGTGACCTTACAGATGCATGGCTAACCACACATAGCACATCTACACATGTCTACGCATCTGTATCTATGTGTGTTTATGCGCGCATATATATAAATTTTTTGGTGGTTCTGTGCATGGAACTCAGGGCCTGGCACATGCTAAGTATACACTCTGCCACTGAACTCCATTCCCAGCTACAGATCCAAGTTTTTCAGCAGACAGGTAACTCCTGTGCCACCTTGCTGAGCCCCAGCCTCACTCACATCGCGTGGTGGGCCTTCACCTGAGTGCGGCAGTTACGGCCCCAGTAGCAATCAGGACGGGATGTCACAGCCACTAGAAGAGAAGAACGCACAGATCTACATTAGAGACGTCACATACATCTAGCCTAGAAAAGAACTGTGAATGTAAAGTGCCTAGTCCCTCTTTGGGACTAGTTTCCTTGGACTTCCAGGATTTCAGGAAAGGACAGAAGACATTAAAAGAAAACCAAATTTAGGAGATGAAATTATTCCAGCAGTCTATCAAGGTCTTCACATTATCTGTTCCTTAGACTCCACCTGCCCTGACTGGTAGTGTCACAGCCAGTCCCTGAGGCAAATGTGGCCTCCCACACCCTGCGTGCCTGTTTTTTCCCTGGCTGGTGCGGAATTCTAGTAAGGTGCTGGAGAGAGTACCAACACTGACACTGAACAGCTATTAAAAGGTGGGTAAAGGACTAGGGATGTAGCTCAGAATGGAGTGCTTGCCTTGCAAAGCCCTGGGTTTCATCCCTAGCATGGAAAAGAAAAACAGATCAAAAACAAAAAGGGGGTAGAGAAGCCAAGGCAGATGGAACTAGAGCTTGTGGGGCTCCTCACCTGGCAGTTCGGAAGCAGGAATGTTCTGCCGGTACTGATAGGTCAGCTCTCGGAAGCTGCGCAGGCCGCAGCAGTAGCACAACACTGTGTTTCCAGTGACCCTGTAATCTGCAGAGAACACACATTATGCATGGCCAGTAACAATGCAGTGTCATATTCTAGACAGCTGAACAGACACTGCACTCAAACCACTGGGAACTAACATATCGATCTGGACATGAGATAGGAACAATAGGCTTGACGTTTGGAAAACAGCAGCCAAACCATCTAGATATGAATACACTTTCTTAAAGCAAAATAATCCCACACATATAGGAAAATTTAAATACTAAAAAATCCAAAAAGAGCCAGGCGTGGTGGCATACAACTATAATCCCAGCGCTCAGGAGGCTGAGGCAGGAGGACTGCTGTGAGTGTGAGGCCAGCCTAGTGAGTTCAATGCCAATCTGAACTACATAGCAGATCCTGGCTCAAAAAATGAACAATTACAAAAAGTACTAAGGAGAAAATTGGAATATTATTTCCTCAACTACTCGTAACTATAGGCTGAATATTCTTTACATGAAATGCTTGGGATCAAAAGTGTTTCAGATTTTTTTCCGATTTTTGAAAATCTACATAATGGGATATCTCAGGGGTAGAACCCAGCTCTAAACAAGAAATTCACTATGTTTCAAATATACCTTACAGATTTCATGAAGGTAGGTAGGTGGGTAAAAGGTGGGTTAGTTGGACATGTATGTATGTACTGATACTGGGGATTGACCAGGCCCTTTGCACTGAAATTATTTCCTCAGGCTTTTTATTTTTTATTTTTGTGATGGTGTCTAGCTACATTGTCCAGACTGGCCTCTAACTTTCAACCCTCCTGTTCAGCCTCCCATGGAGCTGGGCTGATAGAGATGTACCACAGCTCTTGGCCTGAATCTATGTTTTTAACAATGACCATCACAGGAAGGTAAGGATGGAATTTTCCTTTTGTGATGCTGATCGTGTTAGCATCAATAAAAACGTCTTGGATTTTAGCCAGGCATGGTGGTATACTGAGCAGGAGGATTCCAAGTTTCAGACTAGTCTAGGTAAACTAGCAAGGTACTATCTTTAAAAAAAAAAAAAAAAGTCTAGGGATATAGCTCAGTGGTAGAATGCCTCATGTTCAATCCCTAGTACCACATGTGCACACATATGCACACACACAGAGACAAATACACACACACACACAAAAGTTCTGGATTTGACAACTTTTCAGATTAGCAATACTCAACCTGTATAAAATGTGAAGTACTGAATAACATATAGGAAAGAATTCATAAATTTAGACATCAAAGTGGAAATATAAATGACAAATGTGAAATATTAATGACATAGTGGAAACATGTGCAATAAAAATGACATTATATACTAAATTAACAAAGATACTATGTAAATCCATACCAAAATAAAATCCCCCAAACAGTATAATGTAAGCCAAGATCACAGGCAAGCAAATGCCACACAAATGAAAACAAGATTTTCAATCTGGCTAATAATCAAACATGGATAAATAAACAATACTAGGTATGGTCAGTCTCTTGCATCTTTGTCAGTTGTCAGAGCAGAGAGGCTAGGTAGGGATGGTGCCTGTGTACCCCACAGCACCATGCAGCCTGTACAACTTGGAGGACAATGTGACAAAGTCTACACTGTTTGCATACTTCCCTACAAACTCTACTGATTTGTTGTAAGGCAGATTTTTTTTTCAGTACTAGAGATTGAACCCAGGGTTTTTGCATTGAGCTACATCCCCAGCCTTTTTATTTTGAGATAAAGTCTCAGAAAGTTGCCTAGACTGGGCTAGAACTTGCAATCCTCTTGCCTCAGCCTCCCACAACTAGAGTTATACATGTGTGTCACCATAGCTGGCTTAAGATGACAATTTCTCAAGTCTACTGCATCATATGCTCAAAAATTGTGGTCATTTAAAACAGTGGAAAACTAGAAACAAATTTATATATCCTTTATTAAACAAGCTCTGATATTATGTAATAATAAAGAATCAAGGTAGGGCTGGGATGGAGCTCAGTGATAAGGCGCCTGCTTAGCATGCGTAAGACCCTGGGTTTGAAAGCTGGTGCTCAAAAAAACAAAGAAAAACCCAGAAATCAAGGTGTAGAGACATTTCTTGACAGAAATGGGTACATGACACACTGCTGAGTGGAAACTAGATACAAAGAACACCTATGGTAGGCTGGGCATGGTGGCGCATGCCTGTAATTCTAGCACTTGGGAGGCTTAGGCAGGAGGATTGTTGCGAGTTCAAGGCCAGCCTGGGCTACATAAGTGAGCTCAAAGCCAGCCTGAACTGCATAGTGAGACCCTGTCTCCAAAAGACAAAAAATAAATAAACAAAGAACACCTACAGTAAAGTGGAATTGGTGAAGTTATCCACAAACAGGAACATGTACTCAGAAGGCCCTGGAAAGGCAGTTACAAAGACACCATTCCAGAGTGTCTCTTTTTATTTGCTTTTCAGTGCTGGGGATCCAAGCCAAAACCTCAAACATGCCAGGCAAGTGCTCCACCACTGGCTTCCCCTAGCCCACTAGCATGGGTTTTGAGTGGTGGGATTTCTAATGAGTTTTACTTTAAACTTTGTACTCTCTAGATCACTGGTATTCTTTGTGAGCCACTATTGTTCTTACAAAAATAAGAAACCATAAAAAAGTGAAAATTAAAGTATCCAATAGAGGTGGCAGCCACAGATGAGACACTCATTAGGATGAGACCATGAGACAAAAATAGCTCAAGGGATTTTAAGCAGAAATCTTTCTTCTTTGCGGGGAGAGGGTTTGAGACAGGGTCTATGTTGTCCACGCAGATCTTAAACTCACTATGGAGCCCCAAATGACTTTAAACTTGTGGTGATCCTCCTGCCTTAGCTTCCTGAGAGCTCAAACTATAGGTGTGAGCCACCACACCCAGTTTAAGCAAAACTCTTAAGTCTTTTTATCATACTTTTTATCTTAGGAAAGAACTCCTTGTTAATATTTTTGCAGCTTGGCTGAGTGGCAAAGATCACATCCAAGCAAGGCATGTGTGTTCCCTGGGAGAGAGAGCAACCTCCACTGTGTGATGAACAATCTAGCAACAAAAAACGAGGGATCAAGAATAACCAGCCTGGGGGCTGAGGATATAGCTCAGTGGAATAAGCGCCTGCCCAGCAAGAATAACCAGCCTGGGACCTCAGTGTGTGGGGGGTGGAGTCACCAAAGCTATACCTCCATTCTTCCTATGTACAGAGAAGGTACGAGAACATATCACACAGGTTAAACTTAAGTTCTTAAAAACTCCAAATATCAATACCTTTCTTTTTCTCTGCTGGGGTGGGTAGAGGTTAAAATCATAAATTTAGGAAAGCAGACAGGTAACACTGCCCAGGTATGGCCTGCTGGGGTTGCAGGAGACAAAGGCTGCCTCAGAAACTCATGTCTACTTTAGAGATAGCAAGGCAAGGGAAGGCAGCTTACCAGACAGTAAAAACATTCCCCGTTGCAGAGCCACGAGACTTTCAGTCAACATGTTTTTCCACGTCAGACCCCTGGTTGCTAGGTAATTCTGTTGGCAGGGAAAAAAAGGGTACTAAGAAAAAATACCAGACAAGAGGGAGAAACACAAAAATGACAAGAGAGGGAAAACTTCAGGAAAGGTCCCTGAGAGTGGATGAAGGCAAAACACAGCCAGCCATAGGAAGTATCTGCAGAGGGCCACAGCCAAGCTCTGGAGTTAGTGTGTCCCGTCTGGCTCCCAAATTTCTTGCTTCTCAATCTCAGTAAGATGGGCTGGCCTTTGACCCTGTGCCATCTTCTCTAAAATCCTGCAAAAGCGTTCACAACACAGGAGCAACGGGGAAACAATAACTGGTTTGAAGCCTCATGGTTCTAAGATAAGAAAGGCTAAAAACCTGGGATCTGCTTTTCCCACCCTTCAGAAACAAGGGGCTCTTGAGCTCCTTTTGTAGGTTCAGCTCTTCTAAGAAACCCTTACTGAAAGCGGCAGGAAACTAATTCCTGCTGATTCATGACATGATGGAAATACCTAAGTTTGGAACATGGGGGAAAATAGAGATATACTAATCCAGTGGTGATGAACCTATGGCACATATGCTGCAGCAAACTGTTTGTAGCCTTGCAGACTCTTTGTAGCCTTGAGGCTCTAAAAGGTTTGCCATCACCGTACTAGTGGAATCCAGAGGACCAATTGTACTGTGCACAAAGGAAAGCAGAGTCCTATCACCAGGGCAGAAGTCCCTCGAGGCCTCCTGGTTTCCACCTCACCCAGCTGAGGACTCTGGGGCAGTACCTTCAGGATGTCTGACTCATAGTTGTTGTTGTTCAGCACTCCATCCAGACACTTGTCCCCCAGGTTGAGCTCTGCCAGAGGAAGGAAGCAATGTAATGTTTTATAAAGGTGAAACTGTATCATATTCAAACTACTGTTTACTGGACAGGATAACCAAACTTTTTTCCATTATCAACTGTGGAGAGAATAAAAGTTCCATGATAAAACACAATTTAAAATAGAGAACAAAGCTGAGGGTGGTGGCACATGCCTGTAATCCCAGCACTTGAGAGGTTGAGAGAGAAGGATCACTGGCAGGTTTGAGTCCAACCTGGGCTACATAGTGACTTAATGGCCAGCCTGAATTATATAGTAAGACCATGCACCCAAAAAAATAAATAAATAAATAAATAAATAAGAGAAAAAGTAAAACTGATTTCCATCTCTCACCCTCCTTAAAATGTTAAGATCACCAGGCACCATTAGCACCTGATCTGGTGTCAAAAATCTAAATTCCAGAGCAAGACTGTTCTTGCAGCAGTCTTTTGAGTGTAGAAATAAACTTTCTTGTACTAGAACCTAGCATTTCCCCTAATTATTCTGTCTTTGCTTGCCTGTGAGCTGACATGAACTCAATGCTCCAATGGCAAACCTCTGCAATTCAATAGGAAAAAGTATGGGGTGACTAAGAATGGCCTTCTCATTTCCCACAGCAGGTCACCTAGACACCAACATTACCTGCCCTGCCCTTAAGTTAACAAGAGAACATGCAAAGGTCAGAAAAACTCAGGGATGAAAAGGAAGAATTACCAGAGAACGGGGCGAGGCAGCCAGAGCAGCCAGTCCGGGTACAGCCCCAGTATAGGTGGCAGAAGGGCTGCAGACAAGCTGCACCTGTGGACAGAGCTCTGTTTCAAGGCTAAGAACTGTAAATTAATAGCATCCTGTCTCCACTATTAGCTTTTATGAGAGACATTCCATACACAGTTGAGGACTGATATGGAAATAGGTATAGATTCAGACCCCGGAGGAGACCCACCCACATCCATGGACAGTCGTTCCATATGAGGCAGCGTTATCATTGGTGAAAAAGATCAATAGTTCAACTTGTGTGGGACCAACAGATTATGCAGACCAAAGAAAGCAGTGCACCTTTGCGGCATAGCCTATACAAAGCTGAAAGCCACCTGACACCGAGCCCTGGAGGATACAGCATCATCAGACAGCTCACTCACACTGCTGGGGTGGGACACGGGGATCCTGTTCGCGCTCTGCTCTCCGGTCGGGCATGGGCTGGAAGCAGCAGGTGCATATGGCGTGGCTTCCCTGCACAGGGCACACGTAGTCCTGGGCTGCTGAAGACATGCATGTTTGGGACAAAGTGTGTGCAATGCCAGGCAGAAAGACACAAGGTAAGAGAGCTACATCTAGGGAAGTAGTATGTACAGATGAAGAGAGCCAGGCCCCAAGAGAGGCCCAGAGAGGATCCAGATTAGTTCCTAAACAGGCAAATTATATTCTGCTATTTAAACTGAGAGTTCACAAAATGAACATAACCAGAAACTGGGGGCTGGAGGTGCAGCTCAGTGGTATGGTGCTTGCTTGGGATGTGTGGGCTTAGTCCCTAGGACTGCAAAAAATAAAAAGAACCAAAAATTACCCCTTTAGTTCAGTGTTTATTGTGCTCGCTTTGGCAACACATATACTAAAATTAGTTCAGTGCTTGTAACAAGAGTTCAAAAATTAGTGAAAGATTTTCTACTCTTTCCTGTGAAGGCAGGACAGTCCCATAAAGCACATATTATAAAACAATAAAATGAGTTGTATATTTAATTTCTGCTGAGGCAAAAGAAGAACTATATCCTTCCAATAAACAAAGGACAGGCATGGTGGGGAAGACTGATCTGACACAGGGAACATCCACATAGCATGTTCCTTTGACAGATCTTTGGGAGGTGACCATGCTCTGACTACCACAGATTCTGGAGACTACCTGGAAAATTGCAGCAGTGTCCCTGACCAACCATGGCCAAAATGCCAGAGCCCACTGGGCCATCTTTCCATTCTGTAGGCACCAAAGAATGGCCAAAACAACGGGCCAAGAACTATGATGGCACATGCTGCGAACCAGCTCTTTTTTTTTTTTTTTTTTTTGGTGCTGGGGATAAAATCCAAGGCTTTGCACGTGCTTAGCATGTGCTCCACAGCTCAGCCATACCCAGCCCTCCCTCAATCTTCTTGGTAGCATTTGGAGACCCATCTGCCAGAAAAGATGTAACTATATGGAGACTGATAGGTTCTGGGGGTCTTAGCCACTGCTGGACACAGCCAGTCTCTTATACAACGGACAGACACAGGATCAGCAGTTTGATTTTGGCAAACTGCACTGGGGGACATGAGCTGCTCCACAGCAGTGGACTGTGGTGAGTCTAAATGTTCAAATCAGGACAGTTACCTCTCAGGTATGGCTGGCAGGGAAGACCCACAAATAGTTAATTGATCCAATTTCTTACCAACACTGATTACAAAAAGGAAGAGGCTATAAGAGGCACTGGGGTGATGGAAGCAGGGGAGGTGTGGGATGGTGTAGGAGAGGCAATACACAGTGCAGGAAACCAGAACAATCCAAGCTCCAACAAAGCCCATGGTGAGCCGCTGCCTCTCACCTGTGGTGAAGCTGGTAGAGGTGGATGGTGCATCCCCCTCAAGGCCCTGTGGGGTCTCCAGTGCGCTGTCTGGTTCTGGGCAGGGAAGAGGTTGTACCGCTTGCCTTCTGTACTCAGGACATTGTCTGCACACAATGTAAGGCTGGCTGCAGGAAGAGCATGAGGAGAGCTAGAGCCATAGAGAAGCAGACCAAGCACCAATCCCAGATAGGACAGCAGCATCACATGGCTGCTGGGCAGCAGTTTCCCCTTGCTGGGGCTCAGCTGTACCCTGCTCGGCCACACTGCCACCTGGTATGTAGAGAGGAAGCAGCTACTTCTCCTGGCCCAGCCTCTGCTGTTGGTGAGGGCACTGCCTGGAACCACATGCAAGAGAAGCTTCAGGTTGAAGATCACAGCCACTACACACTGGCTGCTGCATTTCTCACTCCATTGCAACTCATGGAGTCTTAGTCCCTGCTCACCATGAATGGGGTCCCAGCTCTGAGGCTGAGATGAGACCCACATCAAGGCACTGCTGGTTTACCTAGGGCATGCATATCCTCCCCTCATCAAACACACAATTCCCAAGGCCAGCAAGAACCCACAGTGCTCATCTGCATGGTCCCTCACTGACCTAAGTCACTTGTCCCACAACACTTCACATCTACTTCAAAAACTACTAGGAAAAAGGTCTGTAAAAAAAGAACAAGCACACAGGATTCTCATCTATCAGAATCTGCCTTTCTAAGCTCAAACCAATGGCCAGAAATAATGAGAGAAAGGGTAAGATCTGATCAAATAAAATGAGAACACAGTGAAAGGGACAAACAATTCCATTTGTAAAGAAAAAGGTAAAAGAAAAAGTTATCTCCTTTTTCTCCCACTGAACTGGCAAAGGGAACTGCTTATGTATTCCTTATAGAGTGGTTCAGTGTGACTTTTCTTTCTTCCTTTTTTTTTTTTTTTTTTTTTTTTAGCCAGGAATCAACCTCATGACTTCACACTTGTCAGGCAGGTGCTACGCTGCTGAGCTATGTCCCTCGCCTGGTGTGACTCTTCTGATGGGCAACTAGATAACTCACATACCAAAGTCCAGCAAGGTATAATCCCCAGGCATACTCTTTTAACTCAACTGTTTCATGTCTGTATATTTCTCTCAGTCAAAAGCTGGCCATGTGTATAAATTTAAGCATAAGAACATACCCTGTAGTGCTGTTTCCAAATGCAAAACTCAGCATCCCGAGCACAATACAATCCCATCTCTCTAATACTTATGGGTATACTACATTTTATTTTGTTGAAAAACATGCAAATGAGCCAGGAATATGATGGCACGTGCCTGTAATCCAGCATTCAGGAAGTTGAGGCAGGAGGATCACTGCAAGTTTAAGGCTAGCTTGAACTACATAACAAAACCTTGTCTCCAAAAAAACCCAAAATGCACATACATGTATGAGTGATCAATTGATGGATATAATAAAATATGAACACTGAGGCTGGGGGTGTGGCTCAGTGGCACAGGCTTGCTTAGCATATGCAAGGCCCTAGATTCCATTACCAGCACTGCAAAATTTTTTTTTAAAAATCAAGAAAGGAAAAAGAAAAAAATACTAACACTAAAGTAACTTTTGGCTTTCTCCTTTTTCTTTATCATCACCACAGAATTTTTCAAAACATAATAAAAGTTTAGGGGTTTTTTGGGTATTTTTTTAATTACCATGCTCTTGGCCCAAAATGCAAATCTTGGACTTCAGAGTTAAAAAATCAGTGTGTCAGCAGATAAAACAAGGTCTTGCTGTGTCCTCTTAGCCAGGGAACTAAGCCTTCTCTATGATGCTGCTCTGTAAATGTTAACACTGCCATTTATGGAGTACTTTGTAGTCACTAAATAAACTACAAGGAATAAGTGTACTTGCATGGGGAAATATAACACGATCATGACCCTCTGAGACAGCAATTAATCAAGTTCTACAATGTGGAGTCTGAGCAACTGGTGGGTAGAGGAGGACCTGGGACCTACTGCGGCTACCTGGGGACTCACACCATGCTCTCAGCTACTCTAGAAAACAACAAGTCTTGGCTATGCCCCAGTGCCAGGAAACATGCAGAAACCATTAAGGAACATGGCTGCTAAGGCCATGTTAAGACCATAGCTAACTCTTAATCACACTACAGGCCACACTTCTGGCTCCCATGTCCCACACTGAGCCAACACAGAATTTACCTTATGTCTGAGGATTCGCTGTCAACATCTGACAGCACCAGCAGATCATCTGAACTCCCTTCCTCATCAGAAAAAGACCTCCTGACTTTGGGCTGTAGCATGTCTTGAGTGATTTTATTCCTGGCATCCAAACTGCGCACATCTTCTTCACTGCGACTCTTGTCTAGATTCAAAAGACACACACTATTCGCTGGGAGTGGAAAATGACCAGGGAGACTTCACTCATACCCCAGCCCCTAAAGAGGGACTGGGTGGCCAACCCACTTGCCTGGGTGTTGGATGAGGTATGCTTCCACAAGGTTGTTGAGGATGTGGTTTTTACAGATCCTCTCCACTGGACAGCGGCATGTGGGACACAGGGAGGAGCGTTCCATCCAGCCAGAGTAGCAGGCTGCACAGAATGTGTGCATACAAGGCTGCAAACTGCAGGAACAAGAAAGACACTTCTCCAGACACGGCCTCCTAGGACTTGCCTGGACCCTGGGACCAGATCTATAGCAAACCCTCCATGAGAAGGGCAAGCTGGACCCAAATGATGGCCAGCCATGGGTCTCTGCACCGCCTAACCTAAAGCACTTCAGTTCAGTCTCGGCCGATAAAAAGCTAAGCCCACATGGCCTCTGGCTTTAAAAGTGAGTCAGGAGAGCAAGACAGTAACTTCAGGAACACAAGCAACAGAGAAAATGAGTGTTTCAGGCTGAAACTTGAGTAGGTTCCATCACCCAAGTTATCAAACAAAAGCGAGGAAGGCCTTCTGAAGCTACATCTGAGACAGTCATTTGATGACAAATACTGTTTCTTTAACCAGGGAACATTACAGTTTCATCTTTAAGGCCAGGTTTGCTGAGTTACCCATGACTCATATCAGTCAAAACTAATGCTGACAAGAGCCCTGAAGGCTCTACACTTTTGGTCTCCAGACTCCAAGGTTTGTCCTTGTTGGCTATGCGAGTAAAATGAAGAATGGAGACCTCCACAGCCCCAGGCCAATGAGGACCAAAAGCTGGCTTCATCCACTCCTCCTCCTCCCACAGGTCAAGGGTCACACAAACTCAGGCCTCCCCAGAAGGCAGTCTGCGGTGCAGGGCAGTGTACCTCACACAGTCATGCAGCAGGTCCTGGCAGATGATACACGTGAGCGTCTCTGCCATCTTGTCTGGCTTCATGGTGGCAGCTCTGGTGTCCTCATGGGTGGCCTGGGCATTTCTACACTGGTCTGTGACCACCAATGGCAAGTTTATATCCAGCTCCCCATCTGCAAGAGAAAGGGATGAGTTTTAACAGCCATGGCCAAAAAGGACATCAACATACAGCCTTTCTGTTTAATGAACACCTCAACCTGTGGACTGTCTGCCAGCAGCAGCAGACACGCAGTCGTTGCCATGGGTTTGCATTTATATATAGGACTATTTTTAAGAAAGCCCAAATAAGTTTTATATTATCTTTAAATTCTGTTTTAGAATAGAAAACTGCATACAATGGTACACACCTATAGTCCCAGCTACTTGGCATGGTTGGGAGGATAAAGTAGAAGGATTTTTGTTTGCTTGTTTAAACTTGTTATATACCCTGGGATAGTCTCAAACTTAAGCTTCTCCTGCGTAGCCTCCCAAGTGCTAAGGTGATAAGAGTCACCAATATGTCTGGCTAGGAGGATCATAAAGTTTAGCTGTTAAACAATGTTTGTGTAAATGTCATTTTAATTTAAACAAACAAACATGGCTCCTGTGCATAGAGAAATATGATGGAAACCAGAGACTCTAACATAGCACCAGATATTTTTCTTGGTTTATTTATTTATTTTTTTTGAGACAGGGTTTTGTTATATACCCCAGGCTGGTCTTGAACTTAAGAGTAATCCTGCCTCAACCTCCCACAGTGCTACGATTACTGGCATGTGCCACTATAACTGGTACCAGAAGCTTTAAAATGTCCTTTCTCCTGCTTTTATACAATATTAGGAATTGAACTCATACCTTCACACAAGCTACAACCCCAACCCTTTTTAGTCTGAGACTACATCTTGGTAAATTGCTAAGTTATCCAGGCTTGGCTCAAACTTACCATCTTTCTGCTCAGCCTTCCGGAGTGCTGGGATTACAGATGTGTGCCTGGCTTCCTGTGTTTTTATTTTCTATCTATACATGTGTATGTCGTCAAAGATCAATTTAATGGACGGTGTAGGACCTTGCACATGTGGGGCAAGTACTTTGCTGCTGAGCCAAACCCAATCCATTTTAGTTAAATGGATTTTAGGCTGTTGGATACAATGGTGCACACCTGTAATCTCAGCACTCTGAGAAAGCTGAAGCAGATCACAAGTTTGAGGCAACCCCGGACAATTAGTAACTAGAGTCCCTGATTTTAAAAAGAAAATTTTTAAAGGTTAAAAGATTAAGTTTTCTAGAAATAGTAAGTTTTTCTCACAAAAGATGCTCTTGGTACATAACTAAACTATGAAACAAAGGTTTTTCACATGGGTATGACAATTCATGGTTAATTTCACACTGTATTAAATGTACTCATGCCTTCCAGGTGTATCGTCTTCTGTAATGTAAAGCTGGGTTTATGGTGATAGACTTTTACCTTCAGATTCAGACATCTGTCTTTCTTTTGTGCTCCAATTAATTGTGGTAGGAGGTTCATGTCAAGCCAATATAAGGTCACCAGTCAGTAATAATAACATAAACTCATGTGATATATGTGCTTATATATATGCTGCTATACTTAGAGATCCCTGGACATTAAGTGGTCCAGAAGCTGTCAGATTTCTTCAGAGACATTCCATTAAAGGGCAACAAGTTAGATAAAAGCTTCTTATATATTAGACAGAGATCACTTATTAAAAGACCTCTATTATGTCAAAATGGAAATTTAAGTATGTCACAAAAATGTCATCATGATTGTCATGCTACAATATTATGTATGGTTTTGATTTTAAGACAATAGAATAAAATAAAAAGGCTAAGAATGTAGCTCAGTGCAACCAAAGGTCCTGTGTCAGTACTGAAGAGAACACTTGCACAATTTAAAAAGTCACATATGAGGTATGATTGAAATATACAGTGAGTGTTTAAATGGAGAATTTATTACAGTAAAAGACATATTGCCATTATTTCCCCTCAGAGTATTCTCCCTTCCTTTGAACTCACTTATCTTATTATTGGTGTCACTTTCTGAAGCAGTTCTCCAAGTTCTCTTTCCTGAGTGTCTTTACCAGGTGTGATTAAAAAAAAAAATATGGTGAATGCTGCTGCTAGATGCCATCTGACAGAAAAGCAGCCTCATAAAAACATGGCAATGTGTCATCCTCCTTTCCCAAAGTTAAAATGACCATGACAGGGTAAATATTTTTAATTAATTCGGGACATTGAGGCAACCAAAACAGTATAACTAAAGACACTCAGGAACGAGGTCTTCCAGAACTGCTTCAGAAAGTGGCAAGAACAATGGTTAAGTATGTTTGAAGCAAAGGGAAGCATTCTGCATATTTTGAGGGTGATACCTAGCAACATGTCTTTTACTGTAATAATTATTTTAAAAAGTTAACAACTTACTATATCTTTAGATTACACCTCATAAAAAACAAATGCAGCCATTCTCTACCCAGTCTTTCCTCACCTACATTTTCCTCTTCTGAGAAAATTACTTTGGTGTCTTTTCACTATTCCTTCTGGCATTTACTTCCGTATGTTTACCATATGTTACATTGTTATACTTGATTTAGCAGCTTATTTTATTTTTTGCAATGCTGAGGATCAAACAGAGAGCCTAGCTAGGCATGGTGGTGCAGGCCTGTAATCCCAGCACTCTGGAGGCTGAGGCAGGAGGATTGTTTCAAGTTTGAGGCCAGCCTGGGCTACAAAGTGAGCTCAAGGACAGCCTAAACTACATAGCAAGATCCTGTTTCAAAAACAAAACAAAACAAAAAAACCCAGAGCCTTGCACAGGAAAGGCAAGAAAGAAATCCACCACTGAGTTGTCACCTCATCCCTAGTTAGCAATTTTAGACACCACCTCTTATCATTGCTTAATGTAGTGAATTTTTTTTCTTTTTTTTGGTACCGGGAATCTAACTTAGGACCTTGCACTTGCCAGGCACCAGGTACTTATACCACTGAGCTATATCCCTAGCCCCTGTAGTGAAATATTTTGACCTGAGGCCCCTTTCACAATATTTTAATAGTATTTAACACAACTGTTGGGTAACTATATTGTATGACATCATTTTGCTCATGTTAAGTATTCACTGCTAAGTCAACGAGTATACTAAAATTAAATTTTTTGCCTTATACAAATTTTCATTTTTGCTAGAGGCCAAGTTGCTTCATTTTATATCTGCTTATTTTTTCTTATGTTGACTTTTTCCACACCCTCCTCAAGCAGATCTGCTGTTTCCCACCAATGTTCAGAGACTCTAGCTTCCTCAATCCTGCCTCTGACACTGCTCACAGCCAGTGGTGTTGGGAGCTGCCAGTGGTGCCTGGGCCTCCTGTACAACAACCATTGTACCACCACACTCCTAGATACTTTTAATAATCTTTTAAACTCTGGCTTTTATAGACTTTTTCTCTAAGTGACCTTTAATGTGAAAACTCAAACTATCATTTAAACTATTATTTATTTTTGAAACAAGTTCTATGTAGTCCAGACTGGCCTCGTACTCAAGGCAATCCTCCTGCTGCAGCCTCCCAAGAGTTGAAATTATGTGTGCACACGTGGTAGTGTATCTAGCTTAAACTTTTTTAGAAATTATTGCAACATCACGACGGAGGACTCTGGTATCAAGTCTGCAATTCAGAGCATAGCCTGGTAGTAAACACAATTTTAACCAGATTATGCAGACCAGAAAGAAAATGCCCAAATTTTCATTCAGAAAACACGAGGTACTACAGGTATCAGTCTGAGACAGGTTGCTGAGGTAGGGTACATGTGCTTCTGCGAAGTGTGGCCCAAGCAGGGCAATTGCCACTGTGGCACAGAGCACCATGGCACAGAGCATGACAGTCAGTAGCCTGTAGGGCTTATGAGGAGCTCATAAGAGAGCAAAGGGTGCGTGGAACTACTAGACTCTGACCTTCTTTCATCTTCTTCTTAATGGGCTCCAAATCTTCCTGGTCCTGGGACCCTAACAAAGAACAATGTGCCCCTTCTCTGTCTGGGAGAGCTGAAGTGAGGCTGGAGAGTTCGTCACTTGCCACAAATGGACCACATCCTTTTGGGGAGATGCCTGCACCTCCAGCCCCTGTGAAAGGTCAAAACAAGAAAGGTTCAAATTCATGTGCATCAGGAGAGAACGTGTTGAGAAGATGTCACTGACTCAACCCAGTATGTAATGTGCAATCCAAGCTGTCAGCTTTTTTGTTTTGTTGCAGTACTGGCAACTGAAACTAGGACCTTCACACTGAGCTACAATCCAGCTCTCTTTTTTGTTTTGAGACAGGGTCTCACTAAGTCATTTTCGCTGGGCTCAAACTTGCAATCTTGCTTCAGCCTCCCAGAGTACTGGGATTACAGGTATAAGCAACCACACCTGGCAAGAGGTCATAGCTTAAAAATCATACATGGCTCACCATAAATACTGTACACACAAGTCATGTGTCTTAAATGCACTGGGGCCTTTCACTGTGCATGTGGAGCCCAAGTGGCACACCATAAGAAAAGACACACAGAAGTCTGTGATGTGATCAGCCCTGAACACCAGGGATACTATACACAAATCTGCATGCCAGCAACCACAATGCACATTATCTGGCAAAGAGCCCCCAAAAAGGTGTAAAGCAGTGCACAGGAGTGGGGGCCATAGTGGGTGTGACAAAGGGAAGGAGTGGAGCCACACAGGCAGAGAGAGCTCTGACTCACTTCGGCAGGAAGCTAGAGCTCCAAACAACAGGAATGAATATGGCAAGGGCTGGGAAGATAGCTCAGTGGCACAGTGCCTGCCTGGCAAATGCAAGGTCCTAAATTCAATTCTGAATACCAAAAAAGAAAAAAAAAAAAACAGAACAAGAAAAAGAAAATGTTGGTAAACTTCCCAATATCCTTTATTTAAGACCTAGTTCATAATGTTATAGTACAATGTACACCTAGTTCATAATATTCAAATAGTATTATTATTATCATTGTTGTTATACTTTGAGACAGGGTCTCATTATATAGTTCAGGCTGGCCTGGACCTTGAGGGGATAATCCTGCCTCAGCCTCCCTAGTGCTGGGATTATAGGCATGCAGCACCACAGCCAGTATAAGTGATATTATTTGAGAAAAGAAACTGGCCTATGGTAGCTGGGGGGCAAAAAGTATTACCATGGGAACAAATTAGCTCACATACTAAAGGACGAAAAGGACAGCTAGCTTTCTAGGCTGGCTTCTGGCTAAAGCACTCACCTCACTACGACCTTTCCAAGCCTCTTCCGAGCCAGGTGCGAGAACACACGCCTGTAACCTCAGCACTCTGCAACTCTTGGAGGTCGAGGCAGGACAGCAAGCTCGGCCCCAGCCTTAGAAATTCAGTAACTTAGTAACCCTATCTCAAAATAAAAAATAAAAAGGGCTAGCACGTAGCTCAGTGTAAAGGCCATGAATTTGATTCCCAGCACACACACACACACTCCTTCTACATTTAGTTGGGCTTATCTCCAGAATAAAATTATAGTGATGGCATCCGACAGGCTTCATCATGGGGTAGATTAACCTCTAACTTACAAAACCCAATAAAAAGCAATTATCCCCAGGTGGAAGTGGCCATCTAGTGTTCTGGCAACTCCCACTATCTTAGCTAGAGGAGTTATCTATACCAGTAATATTTCTATAACAGCATATTATATTATTTGAAGATTAGATCTTAAAGGGAGGGTGGGGCAGACAGGGGCAGTTTCTATAGATAAAGAACTGATATTTGTTGTACAACTGTGGAGCTCATTCATCCCATGTAAGGCTATTATTTTCCTGAATCTTATTGTTTCTGTATTTGTGTCTTCCACTGCTTCCTTCTCAGTTGATACAGATATGCCTGCCAGATTGTCATTAAGGGTCATACTTCAATAAAAGATGCTAAAGACAAAAAAAAGCAATTATCACAATATCTCATGTCTGGTAGGTGCTTAATATTAGCTATGATGTAGTTACTTTGTTACTATGTACATATTTAGTTAGAAAAATTTTTAAAAAAATTATTACACAATTTATACATGCATTACCCTTTTTATGAAATTAGAACATTACTAAAAAATTAATAAAGTGCAAGTTAACTAAATTGTACAGCGTTTCTGGGGATGTCATCATGTGGGTGAGCACAGATGCTGGATCCAGCTGGGAGCCAGACATTTCTCTGCTGGGCCCTGTCTGGGTTCTGAGGAACCTGCAAGTGTGTGAAGAGCACGTGTGCCGAGAGAACTTATAAGAATGCAACCATCCACATAGTTACTCCTATCTGGCATGTTTTCATCTTAAAATGACGCATTTTCTTCCACTCATGAATCTGAGGTAATGACAGTAAAGCAGAGGTAAATCCAAAGACTTTGAGCAGCTATAGCTAGAGTTTACATTGTTGCTGTGGTCTACACCGCACACATAAGTTGAGACACACCGTCTCAGTTGTTTTTGCAGCTAAGCATCCTCAGTGTCAGTCTAAGAAGCCTTCCCATGTGTGTCCTGAAGTCACAGCCTCACAATGTGTGTTCTAGTTTGTACCTAGATATAGCCTTAAACCCCCACATGATCACAGGCAGTCTCTTTGGAAGGTGACTGGGTTATGGAGGCATGGTGACGTGGAGGCACCTGACATGGTGTCAGGAGGTAGGGTCTGGTTGACAGAGGCTGGTCACTATGAGGGCTCATCTCTCTCCCTGGTCCTCCCTTCTCCCACTGATTCCCTGCCACTATGCCCTGAGCAGCCTGCCTCAGCTCTCCTCAACTATGCATGTCTCTCATGCTGTCCTGCCTTGGAGCTGGCTGACTATGCAATGAAACATGAGCCAAAATAAACCCTTCCTTCCTTAAGTTGTGGGTGTCAAGTGCTGTCTCAGTGATGAGGAAAGTTGCTTAAGACAATGCCACTCCTCAGATAACCGGTTGGGATGCTGTATAGGAAAGAGTGAAACGTGCTGGGAACATCTTGCTGCTGGGGAGTCTGGCTTACCCAAGGAGCCTATGAATGAGGAGGGAGCTTTTGGAGGCCTAAGGGAGGACAGCAGGTAAGGTGAGGGTGCTTGTGTGAGGAGTGACAGTATTAGGAAGCAAAAAAGCCAAATGAACAAAAATAGAACTTCAGATAGCCTAGAAGATTTCCAATTTTTAGATGACATACTGACTTTCTGCATGACTGACTTTCCTCCCACAAATCCCATCAGAAAGCTTAAATAAATGAAAAAAAGAAAGGGACCTGGGGTATGGCTCAGCAATACAGCACCAGTTCATGTGGCCCTGCATCAGTCCCAAGCACCACCGGAAGGAGCATCTTGTGGGAGAGCAGCCAGCCAGCTGGTGAGTGCTGAAAAAACTGTCCTCTAGAAGAGGGTTCTCTTGCTGCTGCTGATCAAGACAGAACCATTAGGAACAGTGGTCCTGTTTGCACAGGCTCACCTGGTTCCTGCTAATGAATGTGGTATAATGCCTATAGCTCTGGCAGCCATCTTGAAACCTCAGGATATCTTGATGCACTTAAGACAAAGGCAGCTTGGGCGGGCTGAACATGGTGGTACATGCCTATAATCCCAACACTCGGGAGTCTGAGGCCTGCCTGACCTACAAACTGAGTTCAAGGCCAGCCTGAACTGCATAGTGAAACTCTGTGTCAAAAAGGTAGCTTGGATGGACAGATGCATAGGCCCTGGAAGTATTATGATCTGTTGAGCTGGCCTTGGGCTGTGTTTCTTGACTTTCTGTTATGTGACAGCTTTTCTGTCACACTCAAACACATCCTAACTGACATGTAAAGGGCAACTTACAGACTGTTATGCATTGGAGAAGAAAGAACCAAGAATTTTAGGAATCAATAAGAATATGCCCAAAATGAGGTGACAAAACCACAAAACTTCACTGAAAGGATGATCAAGAAAAACAACATCTCAAAAAAACCCTGAAAACATTACCTTGAGTGAAAGAAGCCAGTCAGAAAAACCACTCAGTTTAGGATTTTGTGTGCATGAAATGTCCAGAACTGGCAAATCCATAAACACATGGGTTTCCATTTGGGTGGCAGAAATGTTTTGGAATCAGTGGAGATGGTCACACAATCCTATGACTGTACTAAGAACCTCTGATGTGTATACACTAACTTCATGATATATATAATATATGAATTACATCTCAATAAAACTAAAAATTAGCATGGTACCATAGTTCTTGAGCCTCAGCATTTCCCTTTGTGGAACAAGTCAATATTTGCCACCAGAACTCTTACTCATAAGAACCTTCTGCAGTGGCTTTTCTGCCTCTGTGACAATATAGCTAAAGATTGGTGAACTAGAAACTATGATACTGTGCCCTCCCTCTCACCAGAGCTGGAGGAATGCTCTTGCCCTGCACAGGTCGGCTCTGTGGAAGAGGCAGAAGCCCTGGGAAAGAGGTCTGATGTTGATGTCGATGGCTGTGGTTCTTCCAAACATGCCTGGGTGGCAGGCAATGGCGGTGGGATCTGGGGGTCGTCACCCCACCCTGGACCTGAGGTATCTTTGGTCACGTGGAACATATTTTCTTTATTGGCTTCTGGAAGCACAAAAGAGCAAAAGAACACATACTCAGGTCTCCAGAAGTACAGCAGGGGCTGAACACTGTTCAAGAGTTCAATAGTCTTCACACATATCTGTGACTTGGCCAGAAGTTCACTTACCAAAGGATTCCTGTGTCATGCCTTGCTTTTCATTTAAAGATTCATAAAGGTACGCCACATCTAAAAGGAAATAAATCAGCATGGTGGCCATGTGGGAAGTGAGACCTCATCTTTCTTCTGTTGCCCCTGGTCATGTCACAGACCACCTGTCAACTACCCTCACTTATCAGCCAGTAAAATCATGTTTAGGAGGTCCAACACAAGTGACATGTCTTTACCAGCTTGCATAGGCAAGCTTCAGGAAAAAATGTCTCAAGAGGCAAGCTAAGGTGAAGAATGTGTGCTTACTTATAACTGCAAGCCACCAAAAGGAACAGATGTAAGACCTTGCTGTATGGCAAAGGGCTGGTTTTATGTTGAAGACTTCTTCCTTTTCCTTAGGAAGGAAGACCTTATAATGACCTCTAAGTATTTCAGGGTAACCTTCAAAGTAGCCCCCTAATTGTCCTATCCTACAGCATTCTTGTACAACATAAACAGAGACTCCTGAAGCTGTTTCCAGGCTCATCTTTGCTGTCCCTTGTATGTCTCCATAAACAGAACCTCCAGAACCCTATTCCTGGGTTTTATTACCTACAACTCCAGGGCCAGGGATATAGCTCAGTGGTATAGCACCTTCCTGGCAAGCACAAGGTCCAGAGTTTGATTTCTGGTACCCCCCACTCCCCAAAAAATCCTTAATGACCTACAACTCCAGCTCTTCTACTGTACCTCACAGCCCATCCCTGTTTCTCCTCTGTGGCTCGTGTTTTGAGATGCACCACTCATAATCATGGTGTTGATCATGGAGGAAGGCTCTAATCACAAAGTCAACACTCCCACTCTTTAACTACTTACACCAAGAATCGACATGGACAGTAAAAGGAACACAAGTCAATATAACTGTTCTAACAGACTTTCTTTCTGAGAATGTTTCCTGGCCTCAGTTGGGCTCCCCTCAACACTCTACCCAGGCATGTGTCTGACCCCAGGGAGATTTCCTCTTACTGTGTTCCGGCTCATTCTTCCTGTACACCAAGTAAATGACATCTCCAGTCTGTAAAGGGCAAGTTTGCTTTTTAACAACCTTCAATTTGTTAATTACTGTTCCATTGGTGCTGAAAAGAAAACAAAGGTATAATATGACCCACTTCAAAATAACTTGGGATTACATTTTTTCTGCCAGCATTAGGAAACTGGTTCAATATCAGCATTTTGAAAATACAAGAATAGTAAAGCACATATGCAGGTATCATTTTATAATTCTCCTAAGAAAAACTTGTCTGTAATTCACTTTCTCACAAACTAGGAACCATGCTATGTTAATGAGTGTTTTAACATTTCTGCTACTCCAGTGCCAAGAGCCCTTCCAGGTACTTCCTCCTGGTGGATCCTAAGGACTTGTCAGCAGCACGATGTTTCCATTTCTAGGCCCTCCTGAGCTTTGCTTAGTGTGCCCACAGGTCTGTCTCCTTCTGCTGATAGCCAGAACTCTGGTTAGCTCATTGCTCAGATAAGCACTGATTCCTCCTAAAGGTTGGGTTCTGCACTACCAAATGAAGACGTTATGGTCCCTGTGCTCAGGACATGTGGTCTGCCTGGATGGGAGAGGCCAAAGCACATGTGCCAGACCTAGGCTGTGATGGGACACTAAGCCAGACACACAGGAAGTATTTCCCTGAGAGTGATTTCTGAGTGGAGACTTGATGGAAAATTGTAAGTTGGCTACATGATTAACTGATAAACTCAGCAGTGGAATCACCATGCACCTTAGTCTGAAGCTTCCCTTGTAAGGTCCATAGGTGGAGTGAATCTAGAGAAGCAGACTTCTACCACAGCTCACTGAGGTCAGGAAATGATAGTATTTTCTGTAAAGGACCAGAAGGTAAGTAATAAGTCTCTGTCCAAATGCCCCACTCTGTCCATGGTGTGAAGGGGTCAGGGAGGGAATGTAAACAGAGAAATGGCCACATTCCAGTCAAACTCATAACAGGTAATACAGCTCTGGTTTGCTGACCTTGCCCATCATCCTGCAGCTGGGCCCTTTGCTGCCAGCTTCTCCCCATCATCTGCTCACTCCTCTGCTCAAGCTGCTGTAATGGCTTCCCACTGCTCTTGGGCAGAGCAAGTGCCCCAGTGTGGCTTTCCACAGACCTTCTGCTCTGATCATAGTCCTTGGGCCTCTAGGCCTCCATCCATGTGGGCCCCTCTGCCTGGACTATATCCATCTGTCCTATCCCTCCAGGAATATGGCATCTCTGGAAATCGGGAAAAGTGGCAACAGATTCTCCCTAAAGCCTCCAAAGGAACTGGGACTGACTAGACCTTAGTTTTAGCCCAGAGAGACCTGTGCTGGATTTGTGCCTCCTCAACTGTAAGACAATACATGTGTGTTGTTTTAAAGCCACTAAGTTTATGGCAATTTCTTATAACAGCCATAGGCAATAACACAACATCTAGCCAGTGTGGTGAAGCCTGGCCCAACCTATATAGACAGCTCCAAACAGGTTGTTTTTTTCTTCTTAATTAGTACATATTTGCAATATACCATGAAGACATTCTCCTTCCCCTCTTTTTTCTCCCTCCTCCCTCCATCCTCAGACTTCCTTCCCATTTGCAAAAGGTCTATCTCCTTGTTTTTTATTTAATCTTATTCTTTATTTATACTTCAGATTTTCACATAAGAGAAACTATTTGATATTTAACCTTCCATGTCTTGTTTATTTTGCTTAGAATTATGGTCTCAGGGTGCATTCATTTTTCTATAAACAGGTCAAATTTATCCTCCTTTATGGCTGAGTAGTTCTACCATGTGAATATGTATTCTCTTTATCCATTCACCTGTTAATGAATATACAGGGCCTTTCCAAGATTTAGCTATTTCAAGTTGTGCTGCTATACACATAAGTATACATGTATCACTGTAATATGATGTTTTAAATTCTTTTGGGAGTATACCCAGAAGTATAGCTGAGTCAAATGAAATTTTTATTTTTGTTTTTTTGAGGAATTTCCACACTGATTTTCAAAAAGGCTGTACTACTAATTTGTATTTCCACCCATAGTATAGAAGGGTTCCTTTCCCCCATAAGTTTGCCAACATTTCTTGTTTTTGGAGTTTGTAATGACAGTCATTCTTTCTGAACTAATACAGAATCTCAGGCTTGTTTAAATTTGCATTTCTCTAATGGCTGAAGATGTTAAATATTTTTTCATGTATTTATTGACATCTGTGCTTCTTTTCAGATGTATTTATTCATTCTATTGCCCTTTTTGATTGGGTCTTTCATTTTGGGGGGGTCTCATTTTTTTGAGATTTTTATATATTTTAGATATTAGTCCTCTGTTGGAGGAATAGCTGGCAGAAATTTTTTCCCATTTTGTAAGTTGTGTCTTTACTCTGTTGGTTGTTTCCATTGCTCTGCAGAAGCTTTGTAATTTTATATGGTCCCATTTGTTAATTCTTGGTGCTATTTGTTGTGCAACTGGATTTCTGTTCAGAAAGTCCTTGCCTATGCTATGTCTTTAAGAGTTTTACCTAATTTATCATCTAGCAGTTTTTGTATTCTTGATTTAATATCCAGGCCTTTGATCTATTGTCATTTTATTTTAGTACAGGGTGAGACACAAGTCTACATTTGTTCTCCTGTAGGTGGAGAGACAGCACTGTTTCTCAGAGGCTGTCTTTCCCCCAGCATGTTTTTGGTCCATTTGTCAAACAGAAAGTGCTCTTTGTTTCCTGTATCTGTTAATTATTACAACAGCAAAGGAGCATCTATGCTTCCTCTAGTAAAATACTTTTCCCAGTCCTATATTCCTAAAACTGTTCTTACTGCAGTGCCTATCTCTAAAAAATACCACGACTCATTAGGTGGGGA
The DNA here is from genome assembly GCA_004027595.1 of Dinomys branickii. Lineage (NCBI taxonomy): Eukaryota > Metazoa > Chordata > Mammalia > Rodentia > Dinomyidae > Dinomys > Dinomys branickii. The sequence continues at coordinate 328,898 of PVLD010000237.1, forward strand.
AGGCACACCTCACTGTGCTGCTGGAGGCCCTTGACACTTACACGGAATTTAAAACAGGCACATTTAGTGGGGCAGAGTGGGGCACACATGTAATCTCAGCTACTTACTAGGCTGAGGCAGGAGGATGACAAGCTCAAGGCCAGCCTGGGCAACATAGCAAAACCCTATCCCAAAATAAAATTAAAAGGACTGGGATGGAGTTCAGTGGTAGAGCACTTGCCATTATGTGCACTGCTCTGTGTTTAATCTTCAAACTAAATAAAACAAAAAACCTGGTACATTTCAGTGGCGCATTCCCTTTAAGAACATAATCAGACATATCTATGGAGTCTGGAGGACAAGCACTACAATGTGGTTTACTAGAAAGCAAATATACCAATAAAATCCGATTAAAGGAAAAAAAAGAATTTATTAGCCAGGCTGGGCATGGTAGTACATGCCTGTAATCACAGCCCTGGGAAGGCTGAGGCAGGAGGGTCCCTGAGAGCTTGAGGCCAGCCTGGGCTACACAGTAAGTTCAAACAAGACCCTGCCTCAAAAAACAAAATGAAACAAAAAAAAAAAGAATTTATTAGCCATGCACAATAGCTTGTCATCTTGGCAATGAGGGAGCCTGAGGAAGGAGCATCTAAAGTTCAAGTCTCACCTCAGCCACTTAGTTTTAGATCCTGCCTCAAAATTAAACAGTTAAAAATGAGCTGAGGATACAGTTCAGTGTAAAGGTCCTGGGTTCAAACCCCAGTACCACAAAGAAAGGACAATTTATTAATTTCAAAGAAAAATATTTTAGATTCGGAGAAGGGTCACACCTTAATAGGTTTAGGCTGGGCGTGGTGGTGCACACCTGTAATCCCAGCACTCAGGAAGCTGAGGCAGGAGGATCATTGTGAGTTTGAGGCCAGCCTGGGCTACAAAGTGAGCCCAAGGCCAGTCTGAACTGCAGAGTGAGATCCTGTCTCAAAATTACAAAAAAACCAAAACCAAAACCAAACAAACAAACAAAACCCACAAAACACTTTAATAGGTTTGTAAAACTAAAACTATTATTATTATTATTATTATTATTATTATTATTATTATTTTTTGGCCCAGCTAGGCACCATCCAGGGCTTCACACATGCTCGGTAGGTGCTATGGCAATAAGTTACATCCCTACCCCTTTTCAAAAAATTCTGAGACATGATCTTGCTAAGTTGCCCAGGCTGGGCTTGAACTTCCAATCCCCATGCTTTAGCAGCTATGACTACAGGTATATGTCACCATATCTAGCTATCAGTGTCTAAAAATGTCTTATGTTTTGGCCAGGTGTGGTGACACATACCTATAACCTCAGCACTTGGGAGGCTGAGCCGGGAGGATCACTGTGAGTCTGGGCTATATAGCAAGTTGAAAGCCAGTGTGAACTACACAGCAAGACCCTATCTTAAAAAACCAAAAGGCTTTATTTCTCAGCCATACTTTAATTTTGTTTTTAATTTTTATGATACTGGGAACTGCATACAGGACCTGAGACATGTTAGGCAAACAATCTATTGCTGAACTATATCCCTAGTCCATTTTACTTCATTTCATTTTAAGACAGGCACAGTATTACCAAATTACCCAGGATTGGCCTTGAATATAAGATCTTTCTGCTTCAGCTTCCTGAGTACCTGGGATTATAGGTGTATACTACCCAGCCCAGCTTCTGAACCATATGTGACTTAATTTGAATTTAAGATCTGTAGTTATCAAAGCAATACCCAGGATTCCATTCTAGAAACCCAGAAAATATGCTATGATATCTTGAGAAGCTACACATCACATTAGAGAAAGCAAGCTACTATTACTGCCCTGAAACACAGCTATTATCTTCCTAAGCCACAACAGGAAACACAAGTTTGGAAAGTGCTTACCTGGTATCTTCCAGTGTCACCTGACCAGACTTTTCGTCCACTACAATTTTACAGTGATCTCCAGAGACCAGTTTATTGCTGGGAAAGGAGAGGTCACAACCTAAAACACAAGAGGACAGGAAGACACTGGAAACTGAGGTTCTGTGAACTCTACTGCCTTTGCTTTACCAAAGCATGTGCCAAAGTGCCCACACAGGAAACATTTAAGTAGCTAAGCATTTAATCCAAAGTAAAGGAGAAGGGCTGTGTCCTGACCCTCCTTAAACCCCATTACCTAGTAGATGACCCATCATGACTTCAACAGCTTCTTCAGGACAATTGGTTGCTTTTTAAAATTATTTATTTATATATTTATTTATTTACTTATAATTTGGTTGCTTTTTAAGACAAAGTCTCAACATGTAGTCCAGGCTGGCCTCAAATTTGAAATTCTCCTATCTCAGCCTCCCAAGTGCTGGGTCTTCAGAACAGTTTTTTTTTTTTTTTTCTTTTGATGGTACTGGAAATTAAGCCCAACATCTTTACACTGAGCTAGACTATTTTTTAAATTTTAACTTTGAGACAAGGTCTCACTAAGTCACTACATTGCTCAACCTAGGCTCAAACTTTCAATCCTCTGGCTTCAGCCCCACAGAGCGCTAGGATTATAGGCATGCATCCCTACCCTTGACTCTTTAGTACAATTTCATGATGCATACATGCACAGCTAGTCTGATAAATATCAGAACTTAAAATTAAGGGGCTTAATACCTTAATCCTTAACTTTTTCCTGTTTAATCTAAGGTTTTAAAACCCATCACAAAATTGAAGCAATGACATAAACAGTCACAGAAAATCTGAGAAAAATATCATGGGCACATGTAGAAGAAAATATAGAACAGAAGGGAAAAGTATCCAGAGCAGAATACAGTCAGATCCTCATTAAATATAAGGGGGAAAGGGAAATTTTCAAATATATAATTGTTCCTTCTTTAAATCAAAAGTACAAACACTTTTAGAAAACTATATGTAATTACTAATTACTATTGCTTATAATATAATAGTAGCCTATGGTTCTACATAAAGGTACTATGGGAATTAAAGGCAATTTAAAACTAAAGAATTTGGGCTAGGGATATAGCTCAGTGGCATGGCACCTGCCTGGCAAGCGTGAAGTCCTGAGTGCAATTCCTGGTTCAAAAAGAAAAACCAAAAAAAAACCCCCCCAAAAAAACAAAAAAAGCAAACTCTTGAAGAATTTAGCACTCTGGCGGCTGAGACAGAAGGATCACTAAGAATTCAAAGCCAGCCTACACTACACAGTGAATTCAGACCCTGTCTCAAAAAAGGAAAAAAAAACAAAAAGAAAGAGGAGTGAGGATGTACCTCAGCAGTTGAGTGCCCCTGGGTCCCATCTATACTACATGTGGCCAACCAACCAAATAAAACTGAAGAATTTGTGAAGGAGACAATGACCAGTCAAATTTATTTCTAAAAATGTTCCACGTGGAACCTGTTTTGGCCTACTTGTTTGTTTGTTTGTTTGTCTGTAGGGGGTGGTGGTACTGTGGATTAAACCCAGAGCCTCAAGCATGTTAGGTAAGTGTTCTGCCATTGAGCTACATCCCCAGCCTTGGTCTGAGCACTGCTCCATCAATGATCTAAGTGTCTATACAGTAGGATCAATGTTGTTTTGGTTTTCCTCCTGTTGGCCAGTTTTATTGGCAGGCCAGGGGAAGAGCTAGGACCAAGTGTCCCTCTCTACCCCCTGACCCACGGGAACATTGATTTATTCATTCATTCATTCATTTATTTGAGGCAGGGTCTCACTATGTAGTTTAGGCTGGTCTCAAACTCACTGTGTAGCCCAAGCTCGCTTTGAACTCGAAGCCATCCTCCTGCCTCTGCCTCCTCAGTCCTAGGATTACCGGCATGCACCATCACACCTGGTAGAAACCCTTTAAAGGCAGGTAGGAGTTCAGAAACCTGCTGAATCAGAGGACCTTGCAGTGGGTAGGGTATAGTGAGCATTGTAGTCCACAAGCAGGTTCTGGTAGGTAGTAATATACTGCTTCAGGCACTACTTGATGTTTGTGAACCACTAGCTTGATGTCTGTGATGCTTGGTTCTGAGCTTGGTGTCAGCACACTTGTCTCCAGACTGATTTTCATGCTGCCAATCAGCATCTGGCCATATACCAGGTAGGTTCCAAGGTGGGGCTCTGTTTCTGCCAATTTCCCTTCTGGGACAGTTTTAATGTTGAGCTGTAAATGTAGCTTCACCTTAAGACCCTGGAGGGTACAACACAAATCAGTGATCCCAGACTTGCTCATCTAGAGCTGTTCAGATGGACAGAAACCTCTTCCTTCAGCTCCTCAATCTAGTTAGTGCACCAGTTTGGTGGCAGCCTTCCCATTCTAGCCATGACCTCATATTGGCTCCATGCAGTCCTGGTGAGGTTGATGCCAGAATAGACTCTACTTCCACACTGACCTGGCCACCCATTTGGCCTTCAGGGCACTAGTTTCTTTTTTTTTTTTATTTTAAAGACAAAAGAATGGAGACATATGAGCCAGAAAAGCCATAAGCAATACAGAAAATACAAAGTTATACAGAATATAGTAGGGAATTAGAACTGGATGTTGTATTACATAGTTATCATCACATTAGTTAACATAAAAACATTAAAGGAAATACCAAACTATAGAGAAGATAGTAGGGAATTTCCACTGGATGCTGTATAATATAAAGTTATTTTCACTTCTGTTAATACAAAAACGATTGAGGAAATACAGAATGATAGAGAACATAGAAGGGAATTAGCTCTGGATGCTGTCCTACATAATGTTACCTTCACCTTTGTTACTCAGTTACACAGATGATGGTCCACTTGATCATTCAATTTTTCTCCTCCCTCATCTCCGTTGCCATACCACTCAATCAGTCATCTTCCCTGTGATAATAACTGTACTCCTGGGTTTATCTATATCCTTGGACTCTCGCCTTGGGAAGAGATATACCTGCCTCAGACTATACTATAACATACATGGGTGTATACAAACCGCCATGGTTGGAGGTGGGAAAGCACATATGCTCACAGCGGACCGCCTGGCTCCACCCTGTCGTCGTGCTATGGGTGGGGGCAGGTCCAGTCCATGAGGTGCCCTGAGCGGGGCCCTCAGCAGAGCAGCCGCAGGGCACGCGCCCCCATTGGGGCACCCTCTGTGACCCTTTTGGCTCTGTCCCATTGCCTTGATGCCAGAGGCCCTTTCTTCTCCCACCTCCTCCTGATCTCCAGCATTACCATTCCCCACCCCTTGCAGCTGGGCAATGGGTCTCTGAAGCTGAAGCTGCGAATGCCGAAACGAGGGCATGGGCCGAGGGTGTGCTTGGAGCGGGGACCTCCTCCCTCTCCCTCTTGTCTCCCTTCAACTGCGCCATGGCAGATCTCCGATCCCCTCCTCCAGAGGAGGTTTTGCTTAGTCTTTCCGAGGGTTTCAGTTCCCATTTCAGATCCTTCTCGAGTTCAGGATATCTACCTCTTTCCTTTCTGTCCTTCACATGTTGCTATATTCCTATGTCTGAGTGGCATTCCTCCGGGAGGTTCTCTCTCTGCTGCCTACCTGGTTGCCATGGGTTCATACAAGGTTCATATATGCAAGCAGTATGGAGACACTCTTGTTGCTCGTGTTAGTAGTTTGGGGTGAGTCCTGAAGCCTGTGGACTCGTCCCATTGCTGTCAGGAACAGGTGGTGACTGCACAGGCCGCTGAGGCTCAAGGTGTTCACAGAGGGCATTCAGGGTGGGAGCTGAAGCCCAGTAACTCAGTTCATGCTTCCTGCTTGATGTTGGAGTGAGGAGGGCGTGGGGCCATGTGATCCACCTCCATCTGCAGCTCTCTCTTGCTGTTGTGCTCCAGTTCCCGTTTGTTCCTTGGCTGGATCCCTGGGAGTTGCTGTGGCTCTGATGTTGCTGCTGATGCACCCCACTGCTCCCCACTGGCAGCCGCCCACACAGTGGAGAGGCAGGAGGCCACAGCCTCGAGGCAGGCATAGAGCTGGGTGTGGTGGGATGTGTACTGGCTGCTCTGGCTCCACCTTGCCTCCAGGTGCTGATTAGGAAGGTTGCTGCAGGGTGGGGACTCCACTTCAGTGGCTGTTGCAACCTCTCACCCTCACACTGGATTTGACAACAGTTCCCAACCACCATTGCCTCTTTTCCTGGCTGCACCCTCTCCTCTCCAGACCTGGACCAGCTCTTGGAATTCCGCTCTCCCCTGGCTGAGTTGGGAGGCTTCCATGAGCGTGGGTCTCCGAAGCTGAAGCTGCGATTGCTGGAATGAGGGCTTGGGCCAAGAGTGTGTTTGAAGTAGTGGGGGCTGGGGATATAGCTCAGTGGAATAAGCGCTTGCCTAGCAAGCGTAGGGTCCTGAGTTCGATCCCCAGTACCGCAAAAAAAAAAAAAAAAAAAAAAAGAATTGAAGTAGTGGCTTCCTCTTTCTCCGTCTTTTCTCCCTCCGACTGTGCCACAGCGGCCCTCCAATCCTTTCCTCCAGGAGAGGTTTTGCTTGGTCTTTCCTAGGGCTTCAGTTCCCATT